>OY997588.1:63324616-63687583 GCA_963921825.1 Erodium maritimum | reverse complement strand
TCCCTCTATCCTCTTGATTCTCTGCATCACATCTTCGATCTTTTCATACCACAACACCAACACCTTCACCTTACACTCCAGCATTCTTGCCTTGGCTTGAGAAGCACGCCACACCTCAACAGTTCAATTTTCAATTGGTTGCTTGGGGCGCAAGACTTCTATCGGTGCAAACCTTGCTTGAGTATCAAGACACACTTCAAAAATTCAGATTCAAATCTCAACATTCAATTACAAGCCGAAGCTTGGGGCTCAAGTCACCTTCCTCATTTCCTTCACTCACAAGAGAACACAACTTTTCACCTCAATCTCACTTTACACCTTCGATTCATTTCTCCTTCTCGTATCTTTTGTTTATTTTCACCTTTTTTGTCGGTAACTTTAGATCTGTAGCTGGATTTTCTATTAGTCTGTTGTATCTTTTCTACCTCTGAGAGGATTAATTCAATTTGCTTTCACTGGAAAAAAAAACCCCTTATTCCAAAAAGCACCAATAGACCTCCCTTTAAAATGGATACATTAAAAATAGATATAAACCTCTACTTAAGCGGAATCTCTCCAAACCAAGGGTTGTCCCAAAATTTTATTTGATCACCACACCCCACTCTTCACAATAAGCCTTAATTCCCATACAATCTTGCAAAGAAAGGTTCTGAAGCTTAGCTGAGAATATGAGGAAAATAAAAGGAAAGAAGAACCGCCCTTAACCACTTTGTTCAAATCTCATTCTTTAACGTGTCACCTTAGATTCGAGAAAATCACAAGTTACCACAAGGGTCTTTCTCCACAGCAAAACACCACCACGATTTTGTCAAGAGGACAATATTCATTTCCTTTGAACTACACAAGCCCAACCCTCTCAACCCCTAAGGTCTACACAATGAAGACAAACAAACATTATCCAAGGTCCTCCCATCTCTCCCATTACGCCTCAAAAACTTTTTCTTTCAATCTCCCAGGGTTTTAATAACTTGTTTAAGGATGACTGGCCTTTCTTTTGCTTCCTTTTGCTTTGTTTTTATTTCGAGTTATGCTGCCTATTGCAAAATCACCTCTCGTTCATCTGTTAAAGAGGAACCCAAGGATAGAGTCAAGAAAGGACCTAAGGGTGTAGTCAAGAAGGGACGTGCCGGTCGTCGTGTGGTCAAGAAGGATCGTGTCCCGAACGTTGTGCACGCATGGGTGAGTGTTTCTGGTGAGCATGCTATAACTAATTTGGTCGATCCGTCCGGTCCCAAAGAAAACGATGGTTCTTGGTGTTCGCAATCATCAAAACAAGCTCTAGAATGGTTTGTGAGACCACCAAAGCAGGGAAGCTGATTGTCATTTTCACTGGAGCAAAATCGGCAGTTGGTCAGGGTTGTGAGGTTTTTCTTCGTAACTTACCGTATGACACTTACTCAGACTGGGTGCGACACTCGTTGGGGACGTATGGAGAGGTGATATCCGCCACCGTCCTCAAGAGGCCGGGTAAAAGAGGCTTCTTCTTCGGGTTTACAACTTTCAGGTCAAAGGCCTCAGCTTTGCAGGCAATCAAATCCTTAAATGGTTTCAAGTATAATGGGCATATTGTTTTTATTTCTCTTGCTCGGACTGGAAAAGGAAAAGCTCGAACTATCGATCTTTCTACGGCAATTAATCCGGTCGAAATTGAAAAACAGAGAATGTGCTCTGTTCCAGTTCCTACTAGCTCTGGTGATGTATTTCGGCCTTTTTTTGGTTCTCAGGCCGGCGATGGAAAAGTAGTCAAGCTTCTATCCTTAGAGCTACGAGGTTTGAATTTTGAATCCCAGATTTCTAGGGATGGTGTGGTTGTGGTGGATTCTCCAAATCACGTTGTTTTTGAGGAAGATGAACCGTCCGCAGTCGTTATGGGCTTTGAAGTTGTGCGGGATGTTGAGGCATGTTCGTCTAAGGCCCATGATAATGATGCCGAGGGGGTTACTGAGTTGGCTGCTTCTGGGCTTGAGGGTGGGTCTGGTACTAAGCCCAGTCCGGCTTGTGTTGTAGCTGAGTTGCAATCTACTTCCAAATCCCGAAAGGAGGCCCATGTTGGGAGTTCAACAGATATTCTTGTAGCTCTTGGCCTTGGCCCCTCTTCTTTGGTCCCGGATTCAATTGGGGAATAGGGAAGTCCTTGGAAAGATACTCTCCTAAACCCCGGGAAGTGTTAGGTCATTATTAAGAAACATCCGTCTCTTGGTGATATGGTTACTTTTTCCAAGCCTAGAACTTGATTGATGAGTCGGGAGCGTGCTATTCAAACTGCAGCTGCGGATAAACTCTGAAATGTTTGAGTCGGGCTCCTAAGCATCTTTTAGATTATGTTGCTGATAAAGTTTTTGGTGCGAAGCTTCCACCAATTCAGAACGTGTTACAGTCTTTTGATGGGTGGTTGGAGAAATCCCTTAAGACTAAGGCTCATAAGGGAAGGTATAAATCCAATTTGGTCCCTCCTCCGGATGTCCCTCGTACCAGGTCCAAGACTCGAGCCGTCAATTGAGAGTATAAGTCTAGTGAACAGTTGTCTTCGGATAGCGAGTGGTATGAGGAAGTGTAGGCCTCGGTTTTTGGCTCGTTCGAAAAAATTCGAAGCCAATCCTTGGTTGGGGTGATTTTGGTTTTTCTTTTGTTACGGGATATTTCCCTGTTTCTCCTGAGGAGATTTTTGTAATTGTGGTTTTGGGGTTTTGGCAGTCACCTCCTTGGAGATCGACCTTTCAATTAAATTTTCCAGCGCTTATCTAAAAAAATAACTCGTTTAGGTGCTTTAAGAAGAGTCATGACGAACAAAGGGAGCCTAGATATAATAGATTTAAGAAATACAACCCTACCTATCATAGATAAATATTTTTCTTGCCACAATGCCCATGACGGCTTATATTTAGAAATAATCCAAAAAGTACTTCTAGCCCTACTGTTGAGGAATCCGAATGGAGATTGCTCACAAAAACTATCACCATCTTCAACTCCTCCTCTTCAACCAAGGACCCTCCTCCTGAAACTCCCTACCTACCCTCTATGATCTCCAAGTGATTAAGCTTTCCAAAACCCTGAAACCACCACAAAAATTCTTTAGCATATTGGTTACCCTCGAAACCCTGATACATTATGGGTAAATCAACTCAAGCACCATCCCCGCCTCTCCAAGCATTGCCTCCAGCCACATCGTTGAGGAATCCGGAGGTAGATTGCTCACAAATACAATCACCCACTTCATCTCCTCCTCCTCGTCAACCAAAGGTTCCTGCCCCTGAAACTCCCCATTTACCCTCTCCCATCTTCGAGCAATTGAGCTTTCAAAACTCCTTGAAACCACTGCAAAGCTCTTAACCGGATTGCCTACCCGCAAACCCTTCGATCCTTCTAGGAGAGCCTCTCTAATACTCCTCTACGATGGTGATCGGGGTTTATTTCCGAGCTCTTTTTTCTTCCTCCTCTCTCTATCTCTAAAAATCTCAATATTTTCTTGTTTTATGTATTCTATTGGTTGTGTTATCTCCGCCATTTAACAAACTTTGAATTAATCACATTTACTGAACTTAATATGCGAAATATCACATTCACATGCTTTAGTTTTTTATTTATGAGATATAAATATTCTAGGTCATGTTTCGCTATTCTCTTATGTGTTTGAAGCTTATTCGATGGTTTAGGAATCTTCACCTTTATTCTTGATTTCTCTGTGTAGATTGTTGATTTGAGTCATTAATAAATTATTCTATTGATGAGATGCGATTAACTTTATGATAATTTGCATATGCTTGTGTGTTATCATAGCCATATAACCCATGGTACTATGTTTAACTTGTATACCGGCTACCCACATGATGAAAAGTATACAGGAAGTGATGCAAGTGTATCTAAGTAGATTTCTACTTATGTAAATATCTCTACTTATGGTATTAGGTAATGAGAGTACCATTAATTTAGCGTGGGCAGATATCTTCTTCATTCTCCTTAGAGATCGTCCGTAGACGATATCCTCTAATTCTATACCCCCAAAGACGAGGATCGCGACCTTGCAAAACCCTTTCAAGCAAAGCATGATGGTTGAAACACCATTTCGCGTCGTTTTGTCTAACAAATTAGCAGAATAGCTACAAGCTAGCATCCTTAGGGCAGTCGTGCATTTCTAGTGTGTAATTAACCTAAGCTTTCCGAAAGCGTTTATCTTTTCGAAAAAAATAGTCATCGTAAGCCATAACTACCTCTGTAATGCGAAGAAAAAGGTTTTGGCTCATCCGGAACCGACAAGGGGATAACTCTTCCTCGTAAACTTGACGCTTTACAAATTAATCACTCATCAGTCCTTTTTTCCATTTGCACGACCTCGGGACATCTCCTCTTTTCTTAGGCAACCGATGTAGATACAACTCTTCTCCGAATTCTACTCTTACGCTCATTGCCTCCTTTATTTAGCCAAAAATATTGGTCGCCCTCCACTCATAATGTGTATACAAGTACGATTCTAGTGCCATTCTCGTCTCGAAATCTTCCAATGCCATTGTTCTTGTAGGACAAAAAATATCAAAATCCGGTAGTAGGATAAAGGTTTGAAGTTATGGTGGTACAATGGGGTGCAATGTATTTATATGAAAATTTTGATTTTTAATATATAAAAAATCACATAATTGCCGGTCGAAGCAAGCATTAATATTTCATGAATCTTTGTGGAATGTGAAAGGATGTCGTTGGACACTACGGAGAATCTGACATCGTCGACCTCAGTATCGGCCTAGGCATCGAGCATCAAAACCTGCACCAGAAAGCTGGCTAAGGCTCGGACACCGTCACGTTACTACATTCTGCACCATCTCGATGCTTTCGATATTATACCGAAATCGTATCAACATTGACAAAACGATAACTGTAAAGGCTCTAATACAAACAAACAAATTAATTGGGATCCTATTGGTGATTTTGCTACGAGTTAAAAGAATGACATAATTAAAGATGAGTGAATAGGATTTTGTGGATGGAAAAGGGTGGTTAATAAGAAGGATGAATGTGTTAGTATCACATGGTGTTGCGCAAAGAGACGCACACATAAAGGCCCACTTTGTTAGGTGAAATACAAACACAACCTTAAAAGCCCACTTGAAATCGAACCCCAACTTCTCAACATCGAACAAATCTTATGCTCTCTCTCCCTCTACAAATCCATGCACCGTCTCTCTCTCTCTCTCATGCACTTGTCTTCGTCACATCCAACATCACTGTCTATGTTATTGTACTCTCCCCCTCCCTCCTCTTGTGGTCCTTCCCTCTCTTTATATCTCTCTTATCACTTCTCCCCTTTCTCATACCGATCCCTTATATTCTCCACCTCTCCTCCGTTCTTCTTCCCACCTCTTTCTATTCCATCTTGAAACTCCACAACCTTACTCTCGACATTCGAGAGGCAATTCCGTCTGTATCAACGTACCGCGACTCTTTAGTCATGTCTAACAGAAGGTCAAGGCAATCGTCAGGAACCTCGAGGATCAGTGACGACCAAATCACCGAGCTCGTGTCCAAGTTACGACAACTTCTCCCCGAGATACGCCATAGACGCTCCGATAAGGTAACTCCCACTATCCCATGTGAGCCAATTAATTAAGAACATGGAGAGTCTTGACAATGAAGCATATATGAAATGAAATTTGACCCTTAATTCAAGGAACCCATCTTTCTTGACCCGTTCCTCGGCTACTCTCACGTGCCACTTTGGACCATCTAAACTTATTTGGTTAGGTGATACAGCAACTCGAATGACGACCATGTTTCAAGTCAGTTCTTTTTATCAACAAATACAAATGTAGATTAATAGTCTCTTTTGAGATAGAAAAAATTACAAGACGAGTATTTTCGCTACGAAATACAACAAGAAAATATTAAAATGACGATATAAATATCGTTTAATGTTGAATGTGACATGAGAGGTATACGGTTAACGAGGGACGATTAATATCGTATTTTTGTTGGTTTTATTAGGTTTCAGCTTCAAAGGTCCTACAGGAGACTTGCAATTACATCAGAAACTTACATAGAGAAGTGGACGACCTCAGCGACCGACTCTCACAGCTCCTAGCAACAATTGACGCTGATAGTCCTGAAGCTGCCATAATTAGGAGCTTAATTATGTAATAATTTCGGATTTATATCCATATAAGTTTCTTAGTGATCATCATATGTATGTACTAACCGTGTACCTCGTACTAGTTAGGTTTTTGATCACTAGATGATGATCAATAACTAATTAGCTAAGCTTAATGTAAGGGATTAACTAGCTCGTTATAATATATATTAATTATTTATAATATGGGTTCGTCGCCTTTGTAGAGACAGATGTGTAATTATCTTGTGTCTTTTAAGTCCTCTTATGATAATAATAAAACGAAGACTTGCATTACCAAAACAACTTTATATGGACACCAAAACAACTTTATACGGACACGACGTACGTCTATTATTAGAAAGTTTGTCGATCATTTTAACTCCCTTCGTTAATTAATTAAATAATTTACCCCACTGTTGTGAAACAAAACTAGGAATTTAAGGATTTTTTATTTTTTATTATTTTTTTTTATTTTCTAAAAAAAGCGCTCCACACACCTCTTCTGAGGTCCTCTCATACCCTATTAGGGTCGTCGCCGCCGTCGTCTTCACCTGTCCCTACCGTCCGTCCGCTTCCATCCCCATCACCACCTCCATCCCCACAGCCTTCCTCTCTACAACACGACGTTCCCCAGCCGTGCTTCTGGCTTCCTTCGCCACGAACTCGGAGCCTAGCCAACTGCACCAGCGACTTCACCACCGCCACTGAAGCCAATCCGACGTCGCCCTCGACCATTTCTGCTCCTCCGATGTCGGATCTCCCTACCCACCGCCCTCACGAGCCGGAAATGGTCATCCCCGCCCAGATCCACCCACATGCAGAGGTCTCTCGTGACCTCGAGGTCTCCGCCCAGCAAGATGACGGTCGCGCCGCCGCCTCTCTGTCGCTGCTCGGTCCGGATCTTACCTCTCCTCGGGTGCCGCCACTTCCTGTAGATCTGAAGGACAAGCCGGGCGCGTCCTTGTCTATCGGAGTGTCCCTGGCCGTCGGCGTGCCCCCAGACCCACCGGTGCCCTTTCCGCCTTTTACCGGACACTCATCCATGGCGAGGGAGATACATCGGGATCTGACCACTCTCCCCCGGCCAACCCCTTCTCTGATGGTTCCTCGCCGCCTCCCTCCGACGGAGCGGGTGCAGGCTTCTAGCCCTAACTGTCCGAGTGCTAGCAGGCAATCGGGGTCGTCTTTTGAGCTCCAGGCAAGCCGTATATCCCCGATCCCAGATTGGGAGGATGAGGACGACGAACTGGTGGTATCGGACGACGTGGTTCCACTCTTTACGTCCGGATCATACGAATTCTCCCTTGCAGCGAAGGTCGCGGGGGATCGATCACACAACTAGCACATCGTCTGTGCGATGATGCTGCGTAAATGGAAGGTTACGGGGATTCGGGTGGAGTTCATGTCTCCCGACATCACGGGCTACCATTTCCCGTCGGCCAAGATCATGGAAGACATCCGTCATAGGGGTCCCTGGAGCTTTAAGGGATATCCCCTCCTCCTTGAACCGCTTCGGCGCTTCGATCGGGCGGAAGAGATCAGTTTCAATCATGTGGAACTCGGGGTCCGGGCATTGAATATACCAGGAGGACCCAGAAATCACTACATCCGGGGTCTCGTTGTGGGTAGCATAGGCACGCAAATCATGTCGGCCCCAATCTCGTCGGTCCGATGGGAGGATAGGCATCTCTGGCTGAGGGTTCGTATGGAGTTGTCTCGACCCTTACGGCGCACGACCCGACTCCGCTTCCCAGGTACTGATTCCTCTGTTGTGATTTATCTATAGTACGAGAGAGTGGTGGATTTTTGTCGCAGGTGCGGCATGCTGACACACAGGTTACCGAGCTGCCAGACCCTGTTGCCGGGGATTGGTCGGGAGGAGATTCGATATGATAGTTCTATTATGGTCCCGAGGGACCTGGATGTGGACCGGTTGCTGCAAACGGTCTGGAATGCACCCCCCCAGCATCACACCAGGCGATCACGTACCTTCTGAGTGATCTAACCCTGAACTCTATGGTCCGTTCTAGGGAAATCACCATGGGCGCTGAATCGTCCACTGCAGGCACTCCGAAGCCGGACTACTTGGCTAAGGTTAACCGAGAAGGGTTGACCAATATTTTGCAGGGGGTGGCCATGGAGTACCCACATCGCCACCCAAGTTCACAAAGCCTGACTACCTGGCTAACATCCACCCTGCTGCCGACCATGTGATCCGAGCTGCCCCCGGATACAATGCGATGATGAGGGAGGGAGAGGAGACAGGTCCACGGGGCTATCCGACGGACCCCCAGGAGAGTCTAGGGAAAGGTGGGCCCAGTCGAGGCAAAGGAAAGATGACCACTCTGAAGACCAGAAGTGATTCGATGTATGCACGCCCACCGGAGACAAAAAAGCAGAGGGGAGATCTGATTACCCAGCAGCAGCCCTGGTATCCGCCCTTTCAGGGGGAGGATCGAGCAGACGGAGTGGAGGTCCAGAGGCCTCCGATGGAGGAATGATTTGCCCCAGCAGGGGTGGGTGGAGTCGGCCCTAGACTATACCTACAGACCCGGGACAACCACTGTTGGGAGGTCCCGGGCAGCCTGCAGTATCAGCACCATTTATTTCTGTTTATTGCTATTATTTATATTCTTGTTGGGATACTTTACTTTTTGCGGATTTTAGAACTTGGTTTATTTTCCCTCGTTATGTTGGAACGACGGTAGGGAGTTGTCTTAAGTTGTTGCCCACGATTTCAAGTGGGCTATTATTATGGGTCTATGAGCACCAGGCTTGCTACGGTCGGCCCGGAAAAATATCTGGAACCCTAGGCGGTGACGCCTCATCCTATTTGATTACCATTTGATATTAATGAAAGTCTTCGATTACCCGTTTCAAAAAAAAACTAGGAATTTAAGTAGGGACAAAGCTGATTTTTTTCTGTGACGGGGGACCGCATTTTTTAAATTATAATACGTGACGCATCTTATATAGTCGCAGAAGCTTCTTAGTAATTTCTGCGATTACATAACATTGAACCGCATTGTTTGATCGTCGCCATTCAGTTTTATGACTACATTGATTGCGGTCGTAATAGTTAATACCTCTATGACATCATATAAGTCGTCGAAAAAGAAAATTACTCCTACGACGACATAAATGACGTTAGAGAAGTAACATGTCATATCTTCTGCGACTCCATAGATGGTGTCGTAGAAGATATGACATACAATCCTCTACGAGTCCATACATTCAGTCACATCACATATCAAGGAATATTGATTGAGAATGAAAATGACGACGTCTCTGTGCCTTATCTCAATCAGGATATCGGAAATAAAAGGATAATGACAAGGATGACGGTTCTATACCTTATCTCAATCAGGATATCGAAGATAAAAGGATAATGACAAGGACGACGGAAAGGTCAGAATCGATAGGGTCCATTCGTTATGCAGTGTAAGGCTAAACTAAGTCTTTTTTTAGTTGCCAATAGGGTAAGATCAAGTAAAGTGGGACTTTGCGTTGATCTTACGGACATGCGTAGACCTAAGGGTCACACCAAAGGTTTGTAAACTCGATAAGAACACAACGTAGCTTGACTTGGAAGGGGTCGTGTCGGAAAATTGCCACAGTGTACTGCTAGGATATGATGGGCTCAACATGGGCTCTCTTGGAGAGGCTCATGGCCGGCCCATATAGCCTAGGCCCAACAAGAACCAAAGGTCAAACGTTGACTAGGTAGTCTTGTTGATCAAAGTGGGTTGGACCCACTTTCCACTAATTAATAAACTAACATAGTTTATTAAATCCACCTTGCATTTTTGCATGAACACTTGGCTCTTGATAGGGATTAAGTGAGATGACACAATCTACTTAACTCAACATGCAAGAGTTTTGGCATTTCAGTACATGCAAAGACTTGGAAATTTTGGACAACAACTTCATCTTTTCTCCCACCTAGGTCGAACACCCCTAGGAGGAGCAAGCTCTACTGTTGCATGTTCTTGAGTTTGTAAACTCAAGAACTACGTCGGCTTTGATTTCGTTAAGGGTATGTAGGCGTCCAAGAGACTCAAGCCATCCAAAGTTTGGTCTTCTTCATCTTAATTCTCGTCGAAACAAGAAGGTAATGCACACAAACTCTTTTTGAATTTTCTGTCTTGTTTTTTAATAATTGGTAGCTTCGTCTCGAGTGATTCGTGGTTCATTTCCGTTGTGTTTCTTGTTTCTTTTGTCCACGGCCTCGAGACCCAGCATACAGTAATCAAAACACTAGTACCAGATAATTTGACGATTTAAAGCTCAGTATCAGTTCAAGTTTACATCCAACTTCAATTCAAGTAGGATTTAAACCCAGTAATGTGATTATAAGCTCGGTATCTGATAAACTCAATAATAGAGGAGTATGATTAAAACCCTAGTATCAAATCATTTGAAGATTAAAAACCCAATATCAGTTAATTTGAAGATTAAAAACCCAATATCAGTTCAAGTTTACATCAAACTTCAATTTAAGAACGATTCAAACCCATTATTATGATTAAAACACCCATATCAGATAAATTCAATAACGGAGGAATATGATTAAAACTCAATATTGTCATAACAACCCTCGTATAATTCAATAATAGAGGAATATGATTACAACCTGGCACAGTGATGTATTAGATAAATTCAATAACAAGGGAATATGATCAAAACCCAGTACAATGATTAAAACCCAATATTAGATAATTTGAAGATTAGAAACCTAATATCAGTTAATTTGAAGATTAAAAACCCACTAGCAGCTCAAGTTTACATCAAACTTCAATTCAATAATTAAAGTTCATAAGGTTGAAAAATAATAAACTACAAAGAAACGATAAATTTACATCCATCTTCATTCATTTCACAACAAGATCTAAAGGATCATCTTCATCAATCAGTTACATATATCAGTTCAAAACCATGTCTAAAAGGATCAACATACATACATCAGTTTACATATATTAATTTAACTAATCTAGTAGATACTTAAAGTTATTTGCTACATCCAAGTTGAGCTTATGACGAAAGGGGAGAACGTTATGCTCAATCATATATTCATTCACCGCTTTGCGTCGGAGTACCAGCTCGATGTACTTGATCGTGTACATTCCACAATCTTCTCCACTGTTCAAAACAAACGTTAAGTTAGAATGAGTGGAAACAATTATCGAAAAAACCAATATTATATGGTGATTAGAGTTTCATAACTTTTCTCCTGGTCAACGAATGCCCCCTTCCTTTTCCTTAAAAACAAATCCTGATCAATAGTGTCAACCGGATCCCAATTCTGCTGCACTTTCCTGAACTCCTTTTCCCTCCTTCGCTTGATAAGCTAACCGAGCTTGTGGCTCTCCCAACCCTCAAACCCGATGTCTCTTTCACCACACTTCCGTGTTCTTGTGTAGGTAATTCATTCAAATCCACTCCTCGATCCGAGTCGGGACGAGAGCTCCCAAGGGTCTACCCGTCTACAACATGCTTCTGAGAAGGACTGGTCCTAGCCATTCCCTTGCTTCCGGATGAAGCCCTTTGAGCTTTCTCCTTTCTCTTCACATATAATTCACTTCCTTCTCTACACCATTCACCTATATCACTTTCATCAGAATCCACCTCTTTCCTTTCAACCAATCTTCTTTCTGTCAGCGTTTCTGAGATGTTTTTTTCCATTTTTCAAGCTCCTGCTGCTCACCACAACACTCTGCACCTCCTCCGAGCTCTCCCTTTCTCCTTCTCTAAGTCGAGAGGAAGTAGTTCGAGGAACCGAAGCAATTCCTCTTGGTTCCGACCCTACCTTCTTCATTCGAGCTTCTCGTTAAGGTAGGAATGAACCTGACCTGCGACCCAATCCCGCCCTAAAAAATGGACCATATGGGAAGCTCTTCTCGTCCATACCCTCCTCATATAAGTCACAATCCTTCACTATATGCCCCAACTTCCCACATACATAGCAAAAGTCCTGTATACGTTCATACTTTAGAGGCACCCACGTATGCACGATATTATCTCCTAGGAACGTCTTTACCCTCCTCAACAAAGGTTTTGATACGTCCCAACGAACCCGTCTGTGGATGAAATCCTACCAAGCACGTCCATCTTGTTTGCATTCAACGTCCAACGCTCGGCCTAAATGATTTCCAATCCGGCACCCAACCTTCTTTGTTATAGCTTTAAAAGGTAGGTTGGAAGCCTGCACCCACATACATATTTCCGAAAACTCCAATTGTTTCGGGTTTTCATCATATGAAAATTCTCTGAAGCATATAGTAATTTTATTGAAGAACCATGGTTCTAAGTCAGGAAATTTTGCCTTAGCCCTAGCCGAAACAAAGAAAAAACCGAACAATCAGGTGCCAATGGTTCGATCACTTTTCCTTTGCTATTACTAGCGTTCTTCATCACCTTCATGAAGATCATTTTATTATAACCCTTCAGCGTAATCAGCTTTCCGGTGAGGGAAAACTTGTATTTGTACCCGCCTTCTTTCAGTTCGTACCCAGGTATTACAAGGTCTTCCTCCTCCTGCGCAATCACTATTCCATCGAAACAATCCCCTAGTGCCTTCAATCCCTCTTCCTCGCGTGATCCCATCGATTAAACCGAGCAAAAAACCAAAATCAAAACAAGAAACCACGAATAACTGGACAAAGACGACGCCGTCTTTGCACAGTATAGGTGAAACTAGCAACACCCTACTCTGACACTGCAAAACTCGGAGCAGAGACCAGAAAATTTGATTCTTAGTTCCTAATTACCCTTTTAACATGACTCATAGAGTTGTATGTTGAATTTTGTTTCTACTTTAAAAATTAGAGTTTTTTGAATGATAAAAAAAATAGCTACGAAACAATAATACTTTATTATTCATTAAACTATAAACAAGTCGGTAATAATATTTCAAAACCCTAACCTGCTCTTTCTCTCGCCGCAAAAGAAAATCCATGGCTATATGCCATGGTTTTTCTCCTCTCTTCCACACGTACTCTCTGCTAGGGCTCCTCTCGAACCGCCTCTAGCCACCGCGACGTTGGCTCCATCCCGCCACCAACAAAGCATCTCCCGATCTGATTCGGTCCCACATATCTCCTGATCTGATTCGGTGCCCCCTCTGCAACTCTGGTTGTTGGCGTCTGACTCACCTCGGCATCAAACCCTAACGTTGTCTCTGTTTCCGTCGGCATCTCTGAAGTCGTCCCAGCCACCGCCTCGGAAGTCGCCACCGCCATCCCTTCCACCGCCACAAGCCCGTCCTCCTCCTTGGCCTCCACCACCGCCTCTGAATCCGTCGGGGTCTTTGAAGTCGCCGCAGCCGCTATCTCAGAGTCCTCGTTGCCGTCCCGGCAACCTCCATGCCTTCCTCCCTAGCCTCCACCACCGCACCCTCTACCCACAGGCTTCAGGGACGATTGCTAGAAGAGATCCCTTAGTCAAGTCAGTCCTTCCTTCAGTATTGATGATCATAGGTTTGGTTTTACAGCAAAAGAAAAGTGTCACCCTTGGGTGACCCAACGGTATCCAGGCCCTATCTTGAGCAGTGCGGATCAGTACTTTTTAATTTACGTTTTACTAATGCAGTCCTAGCCTATGGATTGGGCTGGGAGTTCTAGTATAATCTTCTTACCCCCACCTCTCCTTCATGCCTTTATGGCGGCCGTCGGGGCATCCCGACATCGGCTTTTAAAACCGTCAGTGGTTGTTATATGGATAAAGAGAACGATAAACTTTATGTTCGATGTATGTTGTTTTTTAGTGCTCAAGGAGCCGTCCCTGATGCACATCTCTATTCTGATCTAATATCAATAAATATTTTACCTTTTAGTAGAAAAAAAAACAAGTTCGTAATTGGTTTGGGCTCCCATCAATCCCTACAAGAGATCATGGGGCATTTGGTGCAATCTGAAATCTGTTGCAATGGTATGTGGTATATCTGGCTATTTGTTTTTTTTATCAGCGAAAGCATATGATAAATTACCCTCTCCTGAGGAAGAAAAAGGTTACGAAAAAACAATCTGTCTACAGATTGCAGGCGGAAGTTTTGAAAACAAAAGAAAAACAGTAAACAGTGATGGGTACACAGACCCAGTAGAGAAAGGGTACACAGACCCTGAGTGAATGGGTACGCAGACCCTGAAGTGAATGGGTATACAGACCCAATAGTGAATGGGTACGCAGACCCTAAGTGAAAGGGTACGCAGACCCTGAAAGAAAGTGAATGGGTACAACGACCCAGAGTGAATGTGTATGGGTACGCAGACCCTGAGTGCATAGGTACGTAGACCCTGAGTGAATGAGTACGCAGACCTTGAGAGAAAGGATATGCAGACCCTGAGTGAATGGGTCACTCCCAACTACATAACCTCACCGGCGAAAATCCAAGCCCTAACCTTGAAAAGCTGAACCGACTCCCATCTCAAAAGAGCTGTCCGACTAAGGACATCAACGAAAAAGCCGGCGGCCAACACCACAAACGGCTAAGACAGATCCCAATTACCATACGAGCTCTAGCAGAGGCTTCTGAGGGGCGCACGACACCCATGAAACTCGCCAGCGGTCAACGCCTTTAACCGACGAGCTTGACCCACCATCGGATCGAGAAGAAGCGAAACCAATTACTAAGGTAAGCATGAACAAATAGAAGAAGCCTAGCAAAGAAAGGAAAAGGCGAAGACAAATACCGCACTGACCATCAAAGCAAGCACCCGTGCCGGGCCTCGACACGAACCCAGCCAACACCGAGAAACGCCTGAAGGGGACCCAGTATTTCTACCGAACAGCAGGCTTTCCTTACTGTCAGACATCGGCAACTACCGATGAGATCAAAAACACCAACGCAATCCGAAACCGAGAGCCAGCACCAGATCAGACCTGGCCAGATCAGGCCAAAAGCCCAAACTGACCAGGCCAACCTGGGCCCAGATAGGGCAGGCCCAAAACCAGAACTGGGTCAGGCTGACCCGGCCCAGATCCTGGCCAAACCCTACCCGGAGCGAGCTGCCGTTCCTCTCCGCATCGCCACACAACTCTCCGTACCGCCACACGAACAGATCCGGTCGACGACGAGATCGGGCAGAGTCTGAAGCCTTGAACGGAGTGGGCCGGAGATGATGGCCGGCAACACACTCAGATCTCGACTGAAGCACATCCTCGCCGGAAAGAGAGTAGATCTGAGAGCCGATGTTCCTCTCCGCACCGGCACGCGAACGGATGAAGTCGACGACGAGAGTAGTCTGAAGCCGAGGACGGAGTGAGCCGGAGAAGATGGCCGGAAAACGAAACTCAGATCTCCTCGACTCAAGCACAACCTCGCCGGAAAGAGCAGCAACAGCCACAACCTCCGGGAGGAATGCCAGAGCTTTGAGCTTATGTCCAGGACGAAGACGCCGGAGTTGCAGCGGGAAGAGACGAAGACGCCGGAGCTTCGAGCTTGTGTCCGGGACGAAGACGCCGGAGTTGCAGCGGGAAGAGACGAAGACGCCGAAGCAGCAGAGGAGCAGAAGGATGAGAAGAAGGGAGGTGGGAGAGGGCTTCCGCCGGAAACAACCAAGATGGTCGTCACCGGCGGGAGCAGAGGGTAGATGGAAGGTGCCGAAGTCGGCTAGGGTTTTGGGGGCACTCTTTTCAAGTCAGAGACGGTTTTTTGAGACTACTATATCTGGCTCTTTGTGAACATGGTGTTCTTCTGAAGCATTTTGGAGCCCCTTGAAAGAATGCTTTGCTTCCTGTCGGTTTATGTATCTTATATCTTCGTTCTCCGTCAAAAACAATGTTAAACATAATGACAATTATCTATATGTTTTTTTTTATCGGCGAATGCATATATTAAAAAACCTCAATTCCGAGGTGGAAAAGGTTACAAAAAAGACACAATCTCACTACAGATTGCGAGAAACAACAGGCAAGAATCAAATCTAGAACAAAGAACAGTACAAGAGAGCAAGAGATTAAATCCAGTGATTGAAGAAGAACATGATTGAGCCAATTTGATGTTGTCCAAGTGAGGTTAGCCAAGGTGCATGTTTGGCTAAGAGATGTTGATGTTCAACAAGTGAGAAGCTGCAAGTGAGTGGCTTCTGTAAGGAGGTAGGACTTGGCCATGTCTTCAACTGAGTCCTAACGATCTCTTGAACTGGCTCTCAGCCGGAGAAAAGAACCTGCCATAGTTTCACAACAAATAGAAACACAGTACCCCATCCACAAACCTCAGCCATAGGAACCAAAAAAGGAACCTAGTAACCAATCAACATTAGTCACAACCCGAGAAGAGGGCAGGAGAAAACCAAACCAAACACACCCCGAATCACCAAAAACCTAACAGTCCCAACCAAAAATTTCTTCGGATTAGCCAATGACCAAAATCCCCACAGAGGCCAACACTAAATATGAGGACCCGTCCTCACAGCGAGGACGGGAACCGAAGACTAGAAGGAAGGAAGAGTAAAAGCTTAAGGGATAAGAGGAGTGAGGGAGGTAAGAACCAAGAAAGATACAAACCAGTAGATTGGAGATCCTTCTTAGTCTTCCTAGAGGTAAGAGGGAGGGGGTAGCCATGTAAAGAACCACCGGAGAGCAACGCCATCGAACTGAAAGGCCGAACCCGAACCCAATCGGAGCAGCAACCCAGAAAAGCAATCCAGATCTGCCGAGGAGAAGCCTGAGCAGTCCAGATCTGCCGAGGAGGGGGTAGGTCCGAGCAAGACCGGTGAAGCCGAGGGCCATCAAGCGGAATGGATGGCCAGAGAGTCTGAATCCCGAGTGCCGGCGTCATAGGAGGATGGAGGAGTGTCGCCTGAGCCGGAGTGGCACCTGTGCCGGCGTCATGAAGGGACCATGGCCGGAGTCGAGGGCCATGGTCAGAGACGGGGCCCTGAGAGCGGGCGGAGAGAGGAGGAGCGGCGGGTCGCCAGGAAGTAGCAGAGGATGGCGGGGAGTGGCGGATCTGGGCGAGGTGCGACAGCCAGACCGGAGACGGAGGACGGAACAGGGCGAGTAGCGGCGGCCGGGGCTGGATAAAGAAGAAAAGGCAAACGGAGGGGGACACAAGAGGCTCGCCGGCAACGATCTAAGCCGAAGCTTGAGACCGGATCCGGCGAGAGAGAAGAGGGGCGGCGGTGAACTGGTAGGGCTAGGGTTTGTGTTTGTCTTCAGAGGAGAGAGAGAAAAGCCCTTATCTGTATATGTTATGTTGGGTCAAAGAAAAAGAGCAATGCATGTGACTGCTATTCGTGTCCAAACACCTTATCGATGTATAAAGGTGTAGAATTTTTGTACCAAAATTTGAAAAGTTGTGGAATTTGAATTCCATGTTTATTTTATATCGATAGAACTCAATCAATCTGTCCAAAGATTCAATCATTTTTCTTGCACTTGAGCTACCAAATAAGTCTTAATACTAATAATGGTATTGTAAAAAATAATTGTGTATTTAAGATTTGTGGTACGAAAAAAGGTAAAAGAAAATAACTCGTCTTAAAGTATTGGTCGTGCACGCTGTGTTACTTAATGTTTAAAAATCATATTTACGATATTTAAATTTTTGGACACTGACTTTCGTTAGTAAAAATGAACGAACTATCTCATTTTCTTAGTAATTTGACATGTTTGACTATTCAGTGGAGAGTAAAATGACGATTTTACCCTTACTCATTTGAAATTACCATTTCCCCCTCTTTAAGGGTATTGAAATCTCCTAAACACCCTTGTTATTTCCAAATTAAGAAAATAATTATTAAAAATATGCCCTCGATGTTGTCGAGTTCAAAGATCTCGAGATCTATGGAGTTTACAGATATGTCAGTTGGTGGAGGTCTGACACAATTCTGTTGACCTTGACCACGTTGCCATCTCGCGTCCTCGTGTAATGGAGGTTCAACAAAGATCAAGCACACGACCTTCGAAAAAATCCGACATAGATCCAGCTTGTGGGGTTCCGATGATATTTGAGGACGAGAGGTCATCCATCGTCCATGGTGTGAGCCCGCCATCTATCTTCGTGTTCTGCATCCGTTACATCCAAATATAAAAGGCATAGGGAGGGGAAGAAGAAAGACCAAGAACATATTTTGATTAGGGTTAAAACTCAATTTTGATATTGATTACTAGTTCCCATAAGAAAAATGCTAGTGAAATTCTCTTCGTTCTAGACTCCATCTTCATCTTCATCAATGAACTCGAAGAACAGATTTTGTCGAGAGAACCATTTCTAAAACAACTTAATTTCATAAAATTAATTTTTTTGATTTTGATTTAATTTTATGTTTTAATTAAATCTTCATAAACAAATTTATGAGAATTTAAAAAAAAGTAAAAGAAATAATTACTAAAAAATAATTAATTTAAAAAATAATAAAAAAGTTAAATTAATTTAAAAAATAAATAAATTAAAGAATAAATGAAAATTAGGAAATAATTAAAGAAAAGTTAATAAAATGTAAAAAAATAATTATAAAGTAGTTAAGAAATTAATGATGTAATTAAAATGTTAAGAAATTAATGATCATGAAGGGTAAAATAGCCTTTCAACTCATATGGATAAATTAATTCAAATGTAAAAGGGCAAAATGGTTAGTTCCTACATTTCTGATAGTTTTTACTAACAGAAGTCAGTGAACAAAAGTTTAGGTATCGTAAATATGATTTTTAAACGATGGGTAAAAAAGCGTGTGTGGCCAATACTTTAGGGAAAGTTACTGTCTTATGCCTTATAAAAAAAGGACGGTTATTTTTTGATTGTGATCTATTGTGATCTTGAGTTTTCTGTGCAACACCGCCATAACAAAGTTAAAGTACGAGTAAAATGACTAAATTGACCTACATTTTTTAATATCAAAATAAAATAAAATTTTATATATCTTCTTTTTTGATTAAAAAAGAATTTAAAAATTGAATAATAGTTCTTTTAAAAAACAATTTTTAAGTGTGAACCTTATTTTGCATTTTAAAATTATGAAAATTAAAAAATAAAATAATTTCGATGATGATGATATTTTTAACATTCAAAAAAGTAGAGTAGTCTAATCATTTCACTCATATTTTAACATTAGTATGATGAGAGGAGAAATCAAATACAAACCATGTCTTAACCTAAAAAATAGAGAACCAATCTAAGTCATCCATTTTAAGAATGGATGGATGAGATGCAATTGAGTAATTGACTTGTTGTCTGCAAAAAAAACAGCACTTTTTAATAAGTGGTAAGGGCTTTTTAGTAAAACTATCATGTTATTTTTTTTAATCAATTCACTAATTTAATTTTTCCCGCTTCGTTTGAACTCCGATTGGCTTCAAACTTGCGCCATTAGTTTTTTTTAAGGACTTTAAATCAAGATCAGTCATGAATATATTTTGAAGCACGAAAAAAAAATTATTTCGGTGTTAATTTTTTTTAAAAAAAAATCTGGGTAATTTTTATCAACACTTTGCTCTGGATTTATCAACACTTTTACACTGGTTTTATCACCTCATTTTCCAAAACTGATCATGTTTTTATCACCTCATCGCGTGCTTTTTATGAACACTAGTTTTATCCACACTAAACACTAGGTTTATCATTCAATTACGTGTGTTTCACCATCCCCATCACATGGTTTTTTTGAAGCACGATTTTTTTTTTATTTCGGGGCTGGTTTTTAAAGAAATTATATCTGGCTAATTTTTATCAACACTTTTCTCTAGTTTTATCAACACTTTACACTGGTTTTATCAACACTCTACACTGGTTTTATCACCCCATTCTCCAAAACTGATCATGATTAGTTTATCACACTTATTATCAAAACTGAACATGGTTTTTATCACCTCAATACATGTTTTTATCAACATTTAGCACTAGTTTGATACCTCCGATATAAAACATTTATTAATGAAGATTTATCAACACTCAACATTTTTTTATCACTCCGATATACCTTTTTATTTTCGTGCTTCAAAATATAATCATGATTGATCTTGATTTAAAGCCCTTGAAAAAATAAAAATATTGGCGCAAGTTTGAAGCTAATCGGAGTTCAAACGAATCGGGAAATATTAAATTAGTGAATTGGTGAAGAAAAAAATGGACACTTGTCCACATGACACCATGCTTTTACAATTATAGGTTAAGAGTGGTTTGTGGCCGATTTTACCTCAGTATGATGATATTTCTTTTTATTTTAAGGAAAGATGAAATTTTTGGCTAGGAGTCGATTGTAGATAAATGTAAGATACTAGGAAGTTGCTTAGACTAGGATTTGCCTTTTACTGGTCATTCGAGGGCTCCTCTTACACCTCTAACCAGAACAAGAATATCATTGGACTCAGCAAGGTTCCTTCGTAGATCTTACCTGATATAGGATGGGGTAAGGGAGGACTTCTTGGATGGGTTCCAATGCCGGGCTCTCCACCCTTTTATGATGGAAAAAGCACTCTTCCTTTCGTTCGTGCATATTTCCTTGGCTTGAGATTATTTCATTTTTTTTCTTGTTCCTTCCATCCTTTGCATACCCCTAACATGTGGTCAGTTGACTTAACGTTAAAGTAACACCAATTTTCCAAGATTCTTGGTGGCCTGAGGGGACCTAGGATACGACTTACATGTGAGAGTTCTTAGAGGGAGGGTGATCCTTGATTCCTTAGGTCGTGACCATTTCTTAAAATCTGGAATAATAAATTACAAAGCCGAGCTAAAAAACCTCAATAACCTCCAAAAGAGGAAAAAAATGAGAACTCATCTCCTAACAGAAGAAATAAAACATGAGGGAGAGGCCATCCAAAAGATAAGGGTGGCCGCATCATAAAGATCACCAACGATTTTACAGATGCTGAAATTGTGTAGCTGAAGGTGCTAAAAACTGCATCCAACGACTCACCTTGCTGGCGAAAAACAAAAGATAGAGTTCCTCTATAGCCAAATATGCCAAAAACAAAGGTAGCCAACCATTACCCATGATCTCCACCAACAAGTTCTACCCTAACCTCTCCAAACAGAAATTAAGGACACACAATCACCAGGCATAATCCAAAAAGTAGACCAGCAACAAAAAAACCTTTGACCCTAACAGACAGGCATAGTCATAGTGAAAAAAAGAGGTGAGAGGTGTCCTTAAAAACCCAGAGGCAAAAGGAACTGAGCATGTCCTGGAGAGAGATATGAATACCTCTCCCTTTTAAGAAAGACTTGGTGGGTACAACATCATGAGCTATTAACCAAACCAAAGAGCTATACTTAGGGGGGTTATTTATCCAAAGAAAACCAGCCCAAGCAATAGGAGAAGGAGTAGAACCGGATAATAACCGATAAGAAGAGGTTGAGGAGAAACCAGACTCTCTATGAGACCAAACAACCACATCACTAGAGCCTGTCCTATTGTAGACCGAGCTTGAAAGATCCATAAGCTCAATTGAGTCGTCCCTCTCCTAGGAGAAAAGGAAAGAACGATGGTAGTCAATGTCCCAGATACCCTCACGCCAAAACTCACCCACTCTCATCCATTTCCCCAGAAAAATGAGATAGAGCCTGGGAAATCGATTGCGCAAGGCTGAGGTGCCAATCCAAACATCCTACCAAAAATCAATATGGTCTTCACAACCAAGTGACGATGGAGACTTTAGCTACCAAAAATGTCTCTGAAAACTATATCCTTAATCAACTCCATAATATGACCGAATAAGAAAGAGGAAACAAGATTATCGAGCATAAAGAGATCCCGTTCTCACAAACTCCAACCAAACTTAGCATAGAGAATACGCTTCCATAAAGAATCCTCTTCGGAAGCAAAGCGCCGAAACCACTTAGCTAGCAAGCTGTGGTTAATTCTCTCTATTTCCCAGATTCCCAAACTACCCTTAGTCTTGGGCTTACAAACAAAGGACCAACGAACTTCGCAAAAAAACTCAGGAATGAGCCCGATTGTGCCATAAGAAACGTCGTCTCGAGTTTTCCAAATCAGAATGACTCCTTTAGGGGCCCTGAACAGAGACATAAAGAACACGGGCAGAGCAGATAGAGTAGATTTAATCAATATTAACCTGCCTGGCAGAGAGAGATCCTTAGTTTTCTAGAGAGCAAGGAAGTCCTTGAATTTCCGAATAACAGGATCCCCAAAAGAGGCCATTCTTGGGTTGGCTCCCAAACTGAAACCCAAGTATTTAATGGGAAGAGATCCCACCAAACAACCCAAAGAAGAAGCAACTGAAATAGGAGAGCAAGAAGGAGCATTCAATAGGATAGTTGTGGATTTCTCAAAATTGATCTTGAGGCCCAAACTCATCTGAACACTAGAATAATATCCCAACCTAATACCTTCCTCCAACACTTGGTGGAGACCCTCAGCAACAAGCAGGAAGATAGAACGGGAGAGGGGGCAGCCCTGGCGAGCCCATTTTGAATGGGAAAATCATGGCTGGGAGAGCCATTCACAAGAACTGCAACATAGGACCTGAAACAAGATAACATCCAAGAGTGCCACTACGAGCCAAAATCCATGGTAGCCATTACCTCATCCACATAGTCCCAATGCACCTTATCGAAAGCTTTCTCAGAATCGAGCTTAAGAACAACCACTTCCTCACTAGATCTCTTGACCATATCAATTACCTTAGTATTAATCATAACTCCGTCAACTAATTCATGGCCAGCTACAAAACCATATTGGGAATCACTAACAATATCGTTTAGGACCTGACGGAGGCGATTAGATAGCACTTTAGCTAGAATCTTGGAAGGGCCAAATATAAGAATTATCGGTCTGAAATCCTTCATACGATCGACATTTCTAATCTCTGAAATCAGGGTGAAAATGTGGAGTCTAATCACTTCCTAATGTTTCCAAAATCATAAAATTCATAAAAGAAAAGCAGCATATCTACTTTGATTGTGTCCCAGCAAACTTTGAAGAACAATATAGAGAATCCATCCGGCCCCAAAGCCTTTTTCGATCCACAGTCAGAAATTGCAGCAAGTATCTCCTCTTGCAAGAAAGGATCTTCCAGAAAAGCTGAGAGATAAGAGAAAGGAAGTGGAGGCAGAGGCAACCGTGGCGTAGCCAGTTTTGAGAAGCAATTTCGAAAGTTATCTGCAGCATGCGATTTGATATCATAAGGATTTTTAGAGAATATCCAGGCTATCGCGAATCTGCACTATCTTATTCCTCACAACACGGAGGTTAGCAATTCGATGGAAAACCTGGAGCAGACGTCCCCGAGCTTGTGCCATTTCAGACGAGCTTTTTAGCTCTAGATGCAAGCGAGAACCTTTTACTTACGGAAATGTATTATGAGCTAGAGAGATATCTATCATCAAGGAGATCATCAAAGTATTTCAATTCAGCTTCCAGAGCTTCAACTTTGCGATCAACACAGCCAAAAACTTAACGGTTGCAACGTTGCAAATCTACACGCAGACTTTTGAGCTTGAACCAGAGGTAGTAGCTTGCTGAACCTTACCAAGAGTTTGAATCCTATAAGGCTTGGACGTCTGCTATAAAGTGCTTATGCTCAGTCAAAGCATTGATAAAACACATGGGTTTGGGACCCTGGTTCAAAACAGAAGAAAATAGAGACACTGGAAGATGATTAGATAAAGATCGAGGGAGTCTTTGTTGAGTCAAGTCGCCCAAAATCTCTAGAACGGAGGTAGAAACCAGGTAACGATCAAGAAGATATGACTTAGAACCTCCTCCATACCATGTATACTTGGCTCTTAATAGATCGAGATCAAGCTATTCCATATCTTGCAAGAAGTCTGAGAATAAAGAACAATCAGATAGGGAGGTTGAGTTATTACGTCTCTCACCAGCTTCCAATACAGAGTTAAAGTCTCCTCCTATGATTAAATAGTCCCCAAAAGAAGCACGAGCTTGAAGCAAAGAGTTCCAAAGAGAACGACGTCTTGAGAAAGTAGAAGGCCCGTAAACATTGAAAATGGAGATTTCAGAACCGGAGGGCAAGAACATTCTAGACCAAACAAGGGCATTGCCAATTTGTCTAGAAGAGGTAACCTGAAATATCGATTCCTTCCAGACAGAACAGACTCCTCCAAAGGCTCCATCCGAAGGAATAAAAAAATAGGCCTAGTCATTGAAAAGTACACAATCACGTAGGAAGCTAGCCAAGATAACATCAACCTTTGTTTCTTGAAGAAGCACAAAATCGAGAAGATTTGCCAAGATAACCCTTTTAATGTCTCTCCTCTTGTAAGGAGAGTTTGCTCCTCTCATGTTACAAGAGGAGGAAGATTGAGGAGGAACGGGAGAGGCAACCGGGTAAATCGTGCCTCCACCAGAGTCTATAACAAGGTCTAGATAAATCTGCTTCCTCAAGTTGCAAACGATCAGAGATCTCTGCCTCTAGATTTTCGAACTACTCCCTTATTGCTCCTCTAGTAGAAAGATCTTTAAAGCCTAGCTTTTTAACATAAATCTAGGTATTGAGTTTAGATTGTCGGGATTTGCTAGGAGATGATTTCTTTGAGGGGTCTGAAACTCGAAAGGTCTTCTTTTCTGAGCGAGAATTGGCTTTCGCAATCATATGAGATGTTTCTTGCGACCTACGCATGACATGGCTACCTGAAACGATAGACTCTTTCTCAATTGGATAACTAGATAAGCTTAGAGAAGAGTCGGGGATGTTTAAAAGATCACCTGAGCCAAGAAAAGAGTCCTCAAAATCATTGAGACCCTGATGCGATTCGAATTTTGAAAGTTGTCTTTATTGGATAGCGTCAGAGACTTAGGGCTTGCCGGAGAGTCTGATTCAGATTCACACGGAGATTGGGGACGCGGAGAGATAGGTGATGGAATCAAACTAACAGCAACAAGTTCAACCCAAAGATCTAGAGAAACAGAACCCAGAAGGAAAGCCAAAGAGGATGGCACGATCCTTGCTCTATTATGAATGAGGTCAAAGAGCCCCTCAAAGTACTTACGAATAACTTGGAGCATAGAACCTAAAGCATTACTAATCTTCTTTCTGCATGAGTAGCTAAACCCCATAATCTAGGGTTATGGGAGAGTAGAGATTTACTTTCCAATGTATTACATGTATGAAAGAGTATTGTGTTGGTTGATTTGATTTAGGGTTTTCATTAGATTTGAACTTAATGCTCTATCTTCCGGGTAGGCCTGATAGAAGGTGGGAATTGCAATCTAACACTAGTGAGAGGTGGGTTGTAATTAGGTTAGAAATCTTATACAAATTGGGTTTAAATCTAGACTAGTGATAGCTAGGTTAACGCGATTGGAAAAACCATAGGATTCGTACCGAAAGTTAGAAATTATCACAGAATGTAGTGCTTTGGGTCTCCCTACATCTTGATTCGTGAGAACTAGGTGGTTAGATTCCATTAGGGTCCGAAACAACGTGAGGAGTTAGGACTAGTTTGAGAGACGATTCGTTGACCCTAAAATCAGACAACTTCACAGTGTTCATCGTCATTTAAATGCATTGGAATTGGTCTCTATGAACCCAAAAACCTTACATTATCTTTTTCTCGGATTCTACTATCTTCGGTTTTACCTAAATACTTGTTCACCTTTTAATTACTTGTTTACATTTGCATGATCTTTTAAAACCAAAAACCATCATATTATCGAAACAACTTAACTATGAACTTCAAATAGGAAATGCTTGTCTTGTGCTCCCTTGGGTACGATAATCTGGAACTTAAATTCCAAAAATACTACTTGACGACCGGTACGCTTGTCGTGTCCTTTTCTGTGTTAAAACCGCAGGACGTCAAGTTAATAGCTTCATTCTCACACCACAAAGTATTTCACAAAACGGCCAGGAAAACCAGGCCGCTCATCGGGTCAAGAAGACACTAGGTTGGAAGGGAAAACGGAGCCGGAGTCTGAGGAGGTCTACCGCGTCTGACCAGAACGTCTTGGAAGTGAACACCGATTAAACTGAAATTCCCGACCATGAGAACAAACCAGCGACCACGCACAGGCCAGAGATGAGCACGAAGCAGTCGCTGGGGCCGAGAACGGAGGACGGCCGGAGAAGGATGAGCTGCGCTCAGGTCGAGACGAGACTCCAAAGCCACAGCCGTTGGGGAACTAAGAGCAAAACCACGCACAGATCTGGTTTGGCTACCAGATCTGGAACACCAGACTGAATCCGGCGAGGCAACAGCTACAAGGATCAACCGAAGCCCGAGTCCGACGAGCTAACAGCTAAAGAAGCGACTGAGAAATGAAGATGAAAGAAGAGAGGAGGGGGAAGGGAGCCTCACCGGAGAAGAGGCCGAAGGAAAAAAACGAGGGAAGGAAGGGAAGAGGGAAGAGAGACTACCACCACCGGCTTCAACTGTGGCCGAAGGCCACTGGCTTCGCCGGTGGATGCACGAATAAGGGGGGACGGAAGGTAAGGCTAGGGTTTTTACAAGGTCATAGTTGAATCTTTTCACATGTCAGTTGGAATTTTGGGGTCTATTTGAGTTTAAAAAAGAAGAAGATGAAATTAACTATATGGAAGTTGGTTGGTTGGTTGGGTGGACACCAATGAAAGTACATACCAAACATCAATATAGAATTTGGACCAAACCGGAAGAGAAAGGGACCAAACTTTTAACTAAAACCACACCCATCATGCAACTGAAAAGTTTAATGCAACCATGTTGATGCTCGAGTGATGAGTTTGGTCACAGATGGAGACCCTGTAACATTTGGGAAAACATTGATTCAATACTTGGACCTCACTAGTGAAAATAGAATCCATAGGGTCCCTTTTTTCATGCAAGAGTGGGAAAGTGACTTAAGATCTTGACTGCATCGATTCTAGTTTATTAGGCAGTGCCCTCCTTCTGAATATGTCTACGGACAAGACACGATAATGTCGATTGTTTTCTGACTAAAATCTACAAATCAACGGTCGTTACCATACATTGTACATTTAAAAGTAACTGGTCATGTTAATAGATTTTTTCACGACAAGATGTTTTTTTTGTAGAAAGCTAGCAACATATTAAAATCAAATGTTGACCGTTTGGTAGTTGTAGAAGACTAGAGGACGAGAGAGCAAAGGAAGGGAAGATTGTTATTAGTGAAAAACTTAGAGCCATTATTGGGTAATTAACTCAAGTCCCCTATCTCTAGCTAATGATAAAAAGATGAAAAGGATTGAAAATGACCCGAAGGAGGCTTAAACAACATGTAAAATGTAGGGCTAATTGTCAATAATGAATGTACCAGCATATCCTTTTCTTACAAAGTTAATTTGGTTCTTGTGAGTTTAATTCGGGAAAAATTGAACATTACACTATCATAAGTAGATCAATGTGAATGTACATGTAGGCCTCCTTATTTGTAAGAAAAAGTCTTACCACTGATTAACACAGCAGATAATTATTGGGCCATGTGAAACCCTAGCTACCCACTACATTGCCACCAATCAACTAACCTTACTTTTATTTAAACAAAAATAGGATGGTTTTGCAGGAAACATTTAAAGAAATTTTTATTCTGATGTTCGTTATGTAAGTTTTATTTTATCAGCAACAACAAATTAAAATCAAATCTTTTCGGAGGTAGAAAATGGTTACATCCTATGAAATCTCGCCACAGATTGCAGAGAAAATTAGTACAAAAGCCAAACCACTCTCAAAAAGAGAGAAAACCATCTTAGAGGTGAAAACAACTAAAGCCCAAAACTGAAAGAAGAATACAATTAAAATGACAAGCATGAATTAATCCGCCAAAGAAGAAATGCAGGTAGAGTGTCACAAATGATGCATCTTTGACAAAGTGCAGGGGGATGCACTGAAAGTAAGATTGAGACCATATTTTTAATAATTGAAACAACCAGATTGCTTCATTGATCATGCAGCTTTTTTGAGAAGTATCCATGTGAATAATTATGCAGAAGCTTGATGATCAGATAGTTTGATAAAAATGAGTGATGTGAAGGTTCATTATCAATCCTTCTAAATATCATTAGATATTATAATATAAAAAAATTATCAGGACTAGTGTTGGGTCTCGAGGTAGGGTTGGAGTTGAACCAACTCGTAGCGTAAAATCAATGAGAACCAAGAGACGATTAAAATCATTAAACAACTAACAAAGAATGGATTCACAAGAGAAAAATTGAGCATTATTTCTTACGAAAACAAGAACACCAGGTAACGAATGATTGGCTTGAGTCTCCAAGACGCCTACGTATCCACATGGGAATCAAAGCCACGTAGTTCTTCTCTTTGAGGACTCAAGAACACAAAAATGAAGGTGGGAGCTTGCCTTGGCCGAAATTGCAAGGGAGGGGGTGGGGGGGGAGTTGTGTTTCCTATTCTTGTATTGTGTTTGTTATGTTGAAAAAAGATGACTTAAACATAAAAAAAACTCATACTTGTCGAACTAAAGGCATGAGACAAGTATGGTGAGAAGTAAGGTGTAAATAGGACAAAGTATGGATAGACAAGATGGGGTTAGGTGGTGAATCACCAACACCTTAATTCTTGTGTTGCTTACTTAGTACTAATTAATCAAGACTTGATTAATTAGTTCCATGGGCCTTGGTTACATGGGACTCTTGGAACATGGCCCGTGGCCATTTCCAACGAGGTCCCGTGATTCGCTCATTGCCTCAAAGCCTTCCATACCGGAAATGTCCAAAATTATCCGACGCGATCAAGCCCAAGACTCCAAGCCTTGTCTCGATCCGTAAAGTCCTATTCACTTACGGGCACATGACCCAAAATCCAGTTTTGGTCATGTCCCGAGACAAGTCCCTTTTGCCCATTCTCCATAAATGTGTCAATGAGTTTCACCCTCCGATATGACCCTTAGGTTTATGCATGTAAATAGATCAACGTAAAATCCCATTTTAGTTGATCCTATTTAAATGGAAACTAACGAGACTTTGGTATTGCCTGACACTACATAACGTATCGACCCTATCGATTCTAACTTTTCCGTCGTCCCTGTAATTATCCTTTTATCTTCGATATCCTGATTGAGATAAGGCATAGAGTCGTCATCCTTATTATTCTCAATCACTGTTCCTTGATATGTGAGATGACTGAATATATGATACCCAGTATCATGTGCATGACCATGCTATTCTTTCAGTCACTCTCGATCAAGCGGTCGAGAACCGATATCTTGCCCATACCATAGTATGAGGGATAAATCCCTTAGCCGTCTTTCGTGTCACTCATGCAGTCCGTCCCCAAGCCAATCTTGGTCGTTATCATGGCTTGATGTATGGCACATATTCATGTCGGGTCGTCCAATATCATGTCCAACATGATATCTATGATCAAACTGCAGAATCCCATTCCAATGACTAATAGAACGTAAGTCATAAAGAGCCGTCTTTCATACTAGTCGCTTCTAGTGAAGGTTTGTTGACTAGGGACCCATCGAGTGTGATCTATCTCGATCTATGGTTCTATTCGCATGGTGGGCATAGATCAGAGCACACATCGATATATTACTCCAACACATAAGTAATATAAAGCCGCTTTAATTTTATTGCTAATGATGATATATACATTTGGACATTTAGGATTGCACTATAGGCACTAAGACTAACAATCTCCCACTACCCTAGTTCCAATCTAAACTCCAATATGTCCTCATCGACTTCACATGTCTAACATGTTTAGCCAACGACACTACCTTAGTCATAGGGTTGGGTATGTTATTATTTGTTGCAATATAGGTTATCTTCACTTCACCTCGGTTCAATATTTCTCTGATGAGGTGGATATGTCGCAGTACATGTTTGGATTTGTTATGCGATCTGGGCTTTTAGCTTGCGCAATGGCTCTTGTGTTGTCACAAAATGGATTCACCGGGCTGGATGGGTTTTTAATTACACCCAACCATGCCGTGAATTTCCAAATCCACATTGCCTCCTTAGCTGCCTCTACAACATCCATGTACTTGGCCTCTGTCATAGATTCGACAATGGTATCTTGCTTTACGCTCTCCCAGCTAAAGCTCCTCCATTCAACGTAAACACATATCCTGACTGACTTCTAAAGTCATCTGGATTTGTCTTGGAAAACTAGCGTCTACTCATCCTTCGACGACTAGTTCACCATCATCTTTCCCTTGGGTTAGACTGATGTCTACTGGTACAATATAAGGCTTACGAGACGTCTAGTCTCATACAAGTCATGGCATATATGATCGATCCTACCTTAGGCGCATGGGATTCGCATCATCCTTTACAGCTCATCAGGTGTCGTAGGACACTGAGTCTTGCTGAGATGAATGCCATGACTAGTGGGTAAGAGTCCTTTCTTTGAATCGAGCATTGAGAACCTACTCAATGCCTCGTTCACATAGGTTCCCTAACTTAAATCCAAGACCCTCCTGGTGCGATCTCTACATATCTTAATCCCCAAGATATAAGAAGCATCTCCTAAGTCTTTTATTGAGAAACACTTCCTTCACCAAGCTTTAGTCTCGTGCAAGGTTGGGATGTCGTTTTCAATGAGAACCAGAAAGGTAATCTTGCTCCCACTAGCCTTCTTATAAACGCAAGATTCATCCTTGTTCTTGATTAAGCCAAATCCAATTACAACTTCATCAAAACGAAAGATCCAACTCCGAGGTTGAAGAAAGGGTATTCAATTGAAAAAAAAGTAAAAATGAAATGGAATTTATTAAAGATATGAATTAAAAATAAAAAATGATTTATGTATAAAAATGGATTTTTTTTTATAAAATCTGAATTTTTAAAAATAAAATCTAATTTTTTATGTAATTTTAAAATTAAAATCTGAATTTTTGAAAATAAAAATATTTTTCTTAAATAAAAATTGAATTTATAAAAAAAACTGATTTTATTTTAAAGGTAGTGAAATTTTCATTTTAACACCTTAACAATGAACGGTATTATTGTCGTTTCACTTATTTTCAAATTATGAACCAATGGCATGAGTTTGAAAATTTGAGTAATTAACAGATAACATTCAATCAGTAAACTGAATAATTTTTTTGAAGATCAAGCTTAAACACCAACAATCGATTCTAAACCTTTAGAATCTAAAACCAAGATCCTTGATTCTCTCGATTAAGTTGAACTAATGCTCACCACTTAATCGAGCTAGGTAGGACTCCATCCAATCACATCCAATGTGACTCTTGGCTAGGGTATGTACTTATGTACACGACTTACCCTATCTGGTACCCTAGCTCAACCTCAGGCTGAGAATCGTAGTCGGGTCCACCAATTCTCAACTATGGCCCGTCGCTATGTAGGTGCTCCGCTAATGCGCACGACACCCACATATGTCGTCCAAACCTACTACCCCGCTTTCCCATGGATGCTCCTCTAATGCGCATGACACCCATAGGACGGGGAGGTAGTAAGGTGTTGATAATTGGGAGGTATCGGACATGACCCGTTTTTACTTGTCCGATTGTGTTTAAAACTTTGGCACATCCTAGATGCGATGAGCACATCAACTACATTCCAAATGCAATGATGCCTAAAATTACATCATATGTAATTCTTCCTTCGAACCCGTCAACTACATCTAATGTAATGACGGTTCTAAGGGCTCACAAACAAGGACTAAAATTCCAATTTTATCTTTGCATGTGAGGTGATATGCTCGGTAAATAAAGTTAAGCATGCAATTTTAATCCAACACATAGAATTAATCACGCATAAACTAAAAAAAGAATAAAGCGATAAATGTGCACATAATGGCCCCCTAAACTAACTCCCACTAGCTTCTTGAGCTCCTCTGACTCCAAGCCGATGTCAACACCCGAAAAGCCACCAAATGACCTTTTCGCCCTTCCTTCGTCTTGAGAAAAATATAACAATTTAATACACGACTCGCAGGTCAGGAATAAATAAATATTACAAACAAGTGGTTCGACGACCACACCTTGAAAGAATAATTACACGCTAACTTTAACAGCTCGAAGGCCGTGAAAAGCGATAAATAATTAAATCGAGCTCGGGGGTATAATGTGCACCATGCCAACATCACATCACACATCATGTTATCAAACAAGCATGGTATCAAACATCATGTGATTTTCCGGTTTTAATTAATAACCAAGTTTCGAAAAAATTTGATGTTCGGTTTATCGAAACCGTTCAAAAATGAAACTTTTAAACATTTGATTTTCGAGTTCGTCATGACGGTTCCAAACTCGTCATAACTAACAAAACGGTTTAGCCTTGGCATATCAACCATACAATGGTCATGCTCGGCCTAGCTCCGTCCAACGAAGCCCCGTTCGGTCCCGGTTTCGGCTCCCCGAGAGTCCCGCTCCCGAGACCCGAAAATCAAACTTTTTCCAAAAAAATCCGGATTTTAAGTAATTTTCAAAAATGCATTTTACATGCATGAAATCCATAAACAAGAATTTAAAACATGTTATCAAACATTTGGCAAATTAACATGTCAAAACCGAAACTTTCAACACCGTCTTGTGAATCCCGAAGGTAGCACGGCTCTGATACCACTGTTAGGGTTGGAGATGAACCAACTCGGAACGGAAAATCAATGAGAACCAAGAGACGATTAAAATCATTAAACAACTAACAAAGAATGGATTCACAAGAGAAAAATTTAGCACTATTTCTTACCAAAACAAGAACACCAGGTAACGAATGATTGGGTTGAGTGTCCAAGACGCCTACGTATCCACATGGGAATCAAAGACACGTAGTTCTTATCTTCGAGGACTAAAGAAAACAAAAATAGAGGTGGGAGCTTGCCTTGGCCAAAATTGCAAGGGAGGGGGAGAGAAGTTGTGTTTCTTATTCTTGTCTTGTGTTTGTTATGTTGAAAAAAGATGACTTAAATATAACAAACCCCATACTTGTCCAACTGAAGGCATGGGACAAGTATGGTGAAGAGTAAGGTGTAAATAGGACAAAGTATGGCTAGACAAGATGGGGTTAGGTGGTGAATCACCCACACTTTAATCCGTGTCTTGTTACTTAGTACTAATTAATCAAGACTTGATTAATTAGTTCCATTGGCCTTGGTTACATGGGCCTCTTGGAACATGGCCCGTGGCTATTCGCAATGAGGTCCCGTGATTCGCTCATCGCCTCTAAGCCTTCCATACCGGAAATGTCCAACATTATCTGACGCGATCAATCCCAAGACTCCAAGCCTTGTCTCGATCCATGAAGTCCTATTCATTTACATGCACATGACCCAAAACCCAGTTTTGGTCATGTCCCGAGACACCTCCCTTTTGGCCATTCTCCATAAATGTGTCAATGAGTTTCACCCTCCAGTGTGACCCTTAGGTTTATGCATGTCAATAGATCAACGTAAAATACCATTTTACTTGATCATATTTAAGTGGCAACTAACGAGACTTTAGTATTTCCTGACACTGCATAACGAATCGACCTTGTCGATTCTAACTTTTCTGTCGTCTCTGTCATTATCCATTTATCTCTGATATCCTGATTGAGATAAGGCACAGAGCCGTCATCCTTATTATTCTCAATCACTGTTCCTTGATATATGAGATGACTGAATGTATGATACCCAGTATCATGTGAATGGCCATACTATTCTTTCAGTCACTCTCGGTCAAGCGGCCGAGAACCGATATCTTTCCTATATCATAGTATGAGGGATAAATCCCTTAGTCGTCTTTCGTGTCACTCATGTAGTCCGTCCCCAAGCCAATCCTGGCCGTTATGGAAGCCATGTTACGGACAATGTTAGGCTCAGGCCAAACTCAATTGTTTAATGCATAGCGATCACAAAAACTCCTTGGTTTAAGGATACATGACAAGCTACGACAATGAATATGTTCATGACGTGACGTATGGCACATATTCATGTCGGGCCGTCCAATATCATGTCCCACATGATATCTATGATCAGACTCCAGAGTCCCATTCCAATGCGAATAGAACGTAAGAGTCATAAAGAGCCATCTTTCATACTAGTCGCTTCTAGTGAAGCTTTGTTGACTAGTGACCCATCGAGTGTGATCTATCTCGATCTATGGTTCTATTCGCATGGTGGGCATAGATCAGAGCACACATCGATATATTACTCCAACACATAAGTAATATAAAGCCGTTTTATATTACTTATGTAAGAGTCATAAAGAGCCATCTTTCATACATCGATACTATTGCTAACGATGATATATACATTTGGACATTTAGGATTGAACTACGGGCACTAAGACTAACAACAGCCACCATACTTTGTGTGACACCACCGACGGCGGCTTTGGCCATCGGCCATAGCTTTCATTGATGGGGTCTTCTCCTCTTCCCCCTCTTCTTCTTAACCCCACTTTTTTCCATTCAATGGTTTCGCTCGCGGTTTCACTCCTCACCACTACTTTCGAGCTTTCCGACCATTCTCTTCTCTCCGGTCTATTTCTTCTTCTGTTTGCTTTATACAAGACGGGAGTAGGAGGCGTTTCGCTCTCGGCTAGATATTTGATTCGTCATTGTAGTGTACAGGGTGTCCGAAGTCATGATTTTCAGTTCTTGGCCTCGTCGGATTCTTGCTCTCCGGCCACGTCTTCGATTGGCTTTGTTCAGGACGGGAGTGGGAGGCATTTCACCTCGATTCGTCTTCGTTATATTCAATTCCTTCAGACCCGTGTTTTCCAGATATAATTTATGACGGAGCTTGGGTTTTAGGGGAGCTTCTCCGCCGAACTGACCCTCATCGTCTCTCTGTCAACTCTGTCGTGGAACCTTCCAGGGGTGACTATGTTGGGTCTCGAGGTGGGTTGGAGATGAACCAACTCGCAGCGGAATATCAATGAAAACCAAGAGACGATTAAAACCAAGAAACAACTAACAAATAATGGATTCACAAGAGAAAAATTCAGCACTAGTTCTTACCAAAACAAGAACACCGGGTAACGAATGATTGGCTTGAGTCTCCAAGACGCCTACGTATCCACATGGGAATCAAAGCCACGTAGTTCTTCTCTTTCAGGACTCAAGAACACAAAAATGGAGGTGGGAGCTTGTCAAACCCGAAATTGCAGGGGAAGGGGGAGAGAAGTTGTGTTTCCTATTCTTGTCTTGTGTTTGTTATGTTGAAAAAAGATGACTTAAACATAACAAACCACATACTTGTCCAACTAAAGGCATGGGACAAGCATGGTGACAAGTAAGGTGTAAATAGGACAAAGTATGGCAAGACAAGATTGGGTTTGGTGGTGAATCACCAACACCTTAATCCTTGTCTTGCTTACTTAGTACTAATTAATCAAGACTTGATTAATTAGTTCCATGGGCCTTTCATGGGCCTCTTGGAACATGGCCCGTGGCCATTTCCAACGAGGTTCCGCTCATCGCCTCCAAGCCTTCCATACCGGAAATGTCCAACATTATCCGACTCGATCAAGCCCAAGACTCCAAGCCTTGTCTCGATCCGTAAAGTCCTATTCACTTACGGGCACATGACCCAAAACCCAGTTTTGGTCATGTCCCGAGACAACTCCCTTTTGGCCATTCTCCATAAATGTGTCAATGAATTTCATCCTCCGGTGTGACCCTTAGGTTTATGCATGTCAATAGATCAACGTAAAATCCCATTTTACTTGATCCTATTTAAGTGGCAACTAACGAGACTTTAGTATTGCCTGGCACTGCATAACGAATCGACCATGTCGATTGTAACCTTTCCGTCGTCCCTGTCATTATCCTTTTATCTCCGATATCCTGATTGAGATAAGGCATAGAGCCGTCATCCTTATTATTCTCAATCACTGTTCCTTAATATATGAGATGACTGAATATATGATACCCAGTATCATGTGCATGGCCATGCTATTCTTTCAGTCACTCTCGATCAAGCGGCCGAGAACCGATATCTTTCTCATACCTGAGTATGAGGGATAAATCCCTTAGCCGTCTTTCGTTTCACTCATGTAGCCCGTCCCCAAGCCAATCCTGACCGTTATGGAAGCCCTGTTACGGACAACGTTAGGCTCAGGTCAAACTCAGTTGTTGACTACATAGCGATCACAAAGACTCCTTGGTCTAAGGATACATGACCAGCTACGACACTGAATATGTTCATGACTTAATCTATGACACATATTCAGGGCGGGTCGTCCAATATCATGTCCCACATGATATCTATGATCAAACTCTGGAATCCTATTCCATTGACTAACTGAATGTAAGCCATAAAGAGCCATCTTTCATACTAGTCGCTTTTAGTGAAGCTTTGTCGACTAGTGACCCTATCGAGTGTGATCTATCTCGATCTATGGTTCTATTCGCATTGTGGGCATAGATCAGAGCACACATCGATATATTACTCCAACACATAAGTAATATAAAGCCGCTTTAATTTTATTGCTAACGATGATATATACATTTGGACATTTAGGATTGAACTACGGGCACTAAGACTAACAGACTATTCTCGGCTGGACAAGATGATGTGGATCTAGTCACCGGTGGTTCCAGACCCTTCATTCAAACAGGATTGGAGGTGGGCACGAGATGGGTAAGTTTTTCGAATTTCATAACTTTAACTACTGATTTGACGTGTGTTTTTTGGTTTTAGTTCTTGTTACATTTCACTAGCCTATCTGCGTACTTGTTTGAGCATATTTTTTCCCTTCGAACAGGATTGGTTTTGTCTTTTGTGTTCCTTCCGTGTTTGGTGGGACTCGTCGGTTATAAAGGTGTTGACCACCGTCGTGTTGTTAACAGCCATTGTGCCTATATTTGAATACTAACAAATTATGTCCTTAAGTGTGTTAAAGTTTCGGTGGTTTTGACCACTGAACTAACTCTGTTGTTTAACGTTGTTGGGAGTCGGCGTGCCAGTTATCTATCATCTTTCTGAGTTAGGGGAACGGATTAGTTATTTGTTTGTTTACAAGTCGTGGACGGAGTCTGGAGTATTCTGAGTGGAGTCTTGAGGTTTCTGCGGGGTTGTTCGGTATTGTTTTTTTTTTTACTTGTTCTTCATGGTGGTTATATTTATGTACTAGACCTATTTTGTTTGTTAGTTTTTCTCCTGAATGAGTTTCAGTTGTTCACTAGTTTTCAATTTGATGAGCTTCATGGTTGAGAAATTTGGCTTTTAGGTCGTTTTATTGTTTCCTGGTTTCACCCCTTGTTGGGTTAGTTATTTGTTTGCTTCACGATTGGAATATCAAGGTTTTAGACCTCTTTATCCCTTCTCATTGGAATTGTTGTATTTGTTGAGATTGGTTATTTCTAAAATCCTCGTTTTGGGGATGCTTTTGTTTGTAAGCTTATTTGAGGAAGTCTTCCCTTTGCCTCTTCATTTATTTCAAAGGTGGGGTATTATAAAAAAAATTGTTGGTCAAAAAAAAATATTGTACTTGTTAGTTTGACGTGGATTGTGAAGTTGTTTTATGATGAAAAGAGCTGTTTTATTTAATTTAATATGAAAATCAGGATTGTGCTAAAATGAGAGGAGAATAGAGGAGAGTCGGAGTGAAGGGGGCGTCACCGGCCACTATGGTCTCAGTTTGGTTGGTCGTCAGTCCTTCATACAATGATGTTTTGATCAAAGGGAAGAGGGTCTCGTTCCCCTCTACAGTGGATTTGGAAAAATCATTTGGCGAGACTCGATCCTCAGTTGTGGGCGTGCGGATTGTAGATGTTGTGGTAGGTCATGGGATTGCGGGTGATCGCGAGAAGGAAAAGCGATTGTGGAGGAGTCAAGAGTGAAGAATCACTTGAATGTCGATTCCCGGGTTAGTCCCAAATTGTTCGTTTTAAATTTTCCCTTTGGAATTGATGATGTATGGTTGAAGGATTACTGCAACTGTGTTGGGGAAGTTGTGAAAGCACATGTAGTTTGGAGTCCTAACGTTAAAGGCAAGTTCTTCGGATTTGTTTATGCGAAGTCTGTGCTGGATGCTGATCAAATCATAGAAAAATGTCATGTGTCCATAGCTAAGGGGCCTCAATTTCTAGTTGCTTATGACTTAAAGGGCAAGGCTCCAGCCATTACCAGAAGGTATGTTGCTAGACCCTTTGATGAGAAGCCTGTTGTGAGGGAAGTTGTGGCTGCTAAAGCTGAATGTGTTGGGGCAGTGGGAATCGTAATAAGTCTTTGGTGGAGTCTAGCTTGTTGGGAGTAGCTAGAAATGAATGTACTGTCAGTAACATTCGGGTTTCCATCAGTCGAGAGGGAATTCGAGACATTGAAATTCGAGGTTTTGAGAATAGGGTATTCCTTATCTCATGTCCCAACCCTGAATTTGTAGTCTCTATGAAAGAACAGGGTGTTTTATGGTTGAAGAAGTGGTTTAACTTGATAGATGGGGCAGTGTCTGTGCTTCTGAAGCCATATCGTTTTTGTTGGTTTGAGGTGGTATGAGTTCCTTTTCATAGTTGGACGGTTGACAATTTTAGGCTCCTAGTTGGTCTGATTGGAGTTTGTATCAGTGTTGTGGATACAGATGATGTTGGTGATTCTTTTTGGCGATCTTTTGTTTTGGTGCACTGTTCTCAGGTGGTACCAAGTGTTATTGAAGTGTCTATGGTGTTGGGGATGCTTCTTTCCTGGTAGTTTTGACACTGATGGCCTCAAAAGAAGTTCCTTTTCGTTATGAAAACACAGCCAGTCCATCTTCTTCTTCTTTGGTGTATACCTCTGAGGAGTGTTCTTCAGGGAATTTGGCTGATGATCAAGGTGTGGCGTGTGATGCTGAAGTCGAGCCTGGTTTGTGTCAGACACCAAGCCCAATGGGGAAGGAGGGCCTTTGGCCAGAAATCACTCCTCTCTCCCCATTATTTGACGATAGTGAGAAGGTCGTTATCGGGGATGAGGACTCTGCATTTCAGAGTCAAACGCAAGAGGTTTTGAAAACACAGAGTGAAGAGGTTGCTTCACAGAGTAACTCCGAGTGTTTTGTGCAGCAACGTGGGGATTTGGCAGTCAGGAGTTCAAAGGTGCAGACGCCTATTCAGGCTGGTGGGAGTATTTCTTCAGCTTCTGTGTAGCACAAACAAGGTCGTGGTCGACCAAGGAAATCAGGCGCTCCAAATGCAATCGCGTCCCCGACAGTAGTTTATCAAACGAGAGCTAAGTCTTTGTCTGCTGGAACTAGTGTTAATACGGGCACCTTCATTTTTGATATTGCAAAGAAGCTAATAGACGGTTTGGGTGATTGGAGCTACCGTAAGAAGATTGGAAAAAAGGCCATTGATCTTGGCCCTTTGGTGCTCGGACACTTTGACTGCTTGGATATTGAAGTTCCACAACAGGTTCTTTTAACAGAGGAGGTCGTGGGTAGTGAAAAGGAGGACTACCTTGAGCCTGTTTCAGGTAATACCCCAATTCCTGTTTCAGCTTTTATGAAATAGTTCTTGTTGATGAGGTGCCTCACGTCGAACATGGGAGGTATGTATTCCGATGTTAAGAGGAATAGCATTAAGAAACTGGTTTTGTCTAATTGTGTTGATTTAGTTGTGTTACAAGAAACTAAGCTAGATGTGATTGATTCCACCGTCCTACGGAGTTGTGGTTTTGGTGTTGATTGAGGTTGTGATTGGGTCCCAACGATTGGGTCGGCTGGTGGAGTCTTATTGGCTTGGAAGTTATCATTTTTAATAAGATGAATGTATTTTTGAGCACAATGTAATTTGTTGGAGTGGTGTGTTGATTTGCTCTCAGTTACTTGTTAGTTTCATTAATGTGTATGCCCCCAATACTATGCGAGAGCGATGTGCTTTTTGGTCCTCCTTGGTTGGGTTTCGTTGTTAGTTGTAGGATGTTTTGGTTCTTGGTGGTGACTTTAATTTTGTCCTATCAACTGAAGAGAGGTGTGGTAACAGTTTTAAGAAAGCTGATGGCCTGGCTTTTATGAATTTATTGAGGATGTGGGTCTTTTGGATTTAATCTTGATTGGGTCTAAATTTACTTGGTATGACACGGGATCAAAAGCTTCTCATCTTGAAAGGTTTCTGGTTTCACCTGAAGCTTTGCCAGCTTTTGGTGGGTTGGTTTAACGAGGTCTCCCGAGAGGAGTTTCGGATCATAGACCTATTCTTTTAGGTGTGGAAGTGACGGATTGTGGCCGTAAGCCGATTATATTTATTAATGCTTTGATTGAACACATGTCTTTTTTACCTACTGTTAGGAAGCTATAGGACTTGTATGTTTTTGTTGGGGATCCTGGTTTTATTTTATGGACTAAGCTGAGATGCCTGAGGCGTGATTTGCAAATTTGGAACAAAGAGGTGTTTGGAAGGGTGCAGGCCGAAGTTTCAAGTTTTACAGCTGAGTTGGAGAAAAGGGACTTATTATTGGATGATAGGGTTCTTTCAGGAATAGAACGTGAACTTAAGAGGTGAGGATGACGAGTTGAAATCGAAAAATTAGAAATTAGGGTTATGTACTCACTAAGTTTTATATGTTCTTCTTGGTACAGTACGATGACAACCTGTACACTAAATCGAGATCGGCCAACTTTAGGGTAACTACACTACGAAGAAGAGCAAACGAAGAAGTTCGAAACAATGATGAGATGAAGGGTAAGCAAACATCGTATAGTATCGGGGAAGTAACAAAGAAGAAGAAGTTAAAGAAATAAAAAAATAAATATCAAACAAAAATTAAAAGCTAATTAATACACAAAATATTTAAGTAATTATAATATTAAAAGTAAAGCTAGGAATATAAGTTTGAAGGTCATTGAGTAAAAGTCTGCATCACTACAAAAAAAAACCATCAAGACTTAGGGATATACTCCTTCTCTACTACCAACCTCCAGCCTATTTCCACCGTCGCAACGCCTCCTGCCTTGTCTGCCTCCAAGGGATCGGAAACCCTATCATCCCTACCGCTCTACCAAAGCCTCCCTCGTGCCCCCGCTCCATATGTCGGTTTTACTGCCCCGCTCTCTACCAATATATATATATATATATCTGATATCGCCCCAAGACCATTCTCTACCAATCCCCCTACGGGTCATGCTACCAACTCTGACCCATGATTTCATCAAACCATCCTGACCAAAAAAACTGAGAGATCGTCCACCTTGCCCTACGAGTGCAACGCGACATCTACCCTCCATCCCCAAGCCCCCGTCCTGCTACGTCAGTGAAGGGGGATGCGACCCTACAGTGCCGATGTCGAGTATATATAATCTGGGATTAACACCCATCCCAATCCATCGGTAATCTACCTGCCAACCCTAGCTAGTGCCCACCTTCCGAACCATGCAACCCGATTGTTGAAGATCACTAGGGGGCCTGTTGCACGCGACCTAACCTATCAAATCTAAAGTGGAGGGAGTAACAAAGCATCGTTCATACCCCTTAACATGTTGGTAATGATCTCCTCTCTAGGCAACTCAATATGGCCTCCCTACACGACACATGACCTAACATGTCGACGTGACCACCCACGAGCCCCACGAAGGCTCCAACAGAAGACTCCCTTGGGGATGCACATTCTCCAAGCCAGATTTGGTTTCTATAGGATGGACAACCACTCATCACAACCAAAACTGGTCTCCCGGATACCTTGGATGAACGATCTCTGGCCTTCTAGCCCACGAGGATGGCCATCCGGATCCTCAACCCTAAATCACCTACCTAAGCCGACAACGCGTCCTTGGAGCTGAAAGCATGTCTGCCTCTTCTCGGTACCAATGCCCCACATACCGAGGGAGTTAGGACCAAACTAGTCTGGTACACCCAAGACTTCATGCCTAATCAGGGGGGAGGACCTTGCGTACCCCCAATGCATGAACACGCCATGGAATAGGTCCTCGGACTACCTAGGCATCTCAAGGGTGAGGACTGCTCTACGACCTTGCCTAGGAAATGGGACCCTTCGAGCATCAAAGCGTGTATGGGGATGCACGACTCGCCCTACCACCATCAATGCAAGGCCGATGACCCTGTCCCCATATCCTTAAGCGCGGGTTGTTTCAGGTTGAGTCAAACAATGACTCCAATGAACTACAACTAGGTAGCATTCCGTATGGATACATTCCATACGTAGTTTATCCTTGGAATTGTCGGATATCCTGTTGTAGGATTAGCGTTTAGTACCTACAAGTCATGACTCAAATCTTGCTCTTTTATTTCGTCTCGCTAAGTTGCATTTTCTTTCATGCTATTACCCTATTGAAGTGGGGTTTGTAAACTTTTCAAATTACCAATAAGTTTCTCGTATGCTAAAAAAGAAGAAGCAAAAGTATGCATCCATATGAGTCAGAGTTTCAATAAACTGCTATTTGAGGGTCGTTTTGCAAATTATCCCTGCATTTAGGAACATATATGTTTCCAAATTTCCCTTTCCAAATCTATCACCGTTTATTTTTATTCATCATCCTATAGCTCTCAAAGGCTCATCCTTTAGGTTCTCATCGTTAGTTATGTCTATCTCGTCTGCTTATGGAAAGCAGAGATTATGTGTATCGGCGTTGTTCTTCAATATTCAAGGCATATAGTCATTTTTTTTTAGAAAGCTAACATGTATTAAAAATCAAAGGGCTTTTAAATAAAAACCTAATAAAAGAGGATAAAGTCCCCTCTACCAAGAAGAAGCACTTCCCACAAGAAGCCTAAAAAATACACTTAGTCATTGAGAATAAACTATAACTGACTGCGGTATAGGAAAGGCATGGACAATAAACTATAAATGGCAACTCATAACCATTGAGAGCATTACCCAAACAATTGCTTTGCTGCTTCTTATTTTTAATTTTAATAACTCCTGCTTAGGTACTGATTCAGATAGGCTTGAGATGCAAAAATGAGACCAATTAAACATTGACGAGCTCATCCCATTTCAATTCAATGAACATAATAAGCCCAAGCCAAATGTACAAGCCCACGAAGTCTAATTAGTTTCAAGTCCATTTGAACTTTTATAAGCAACAATTTCATGGAGTGATATTTGAGTTTCGATTTCTCATTCATTCTTTGTTTACGTAAACATGCTTTACAAATCCATGCCTTGCAATGGATATTTCTAGAATTCGGCTTCTTCTGGAAAATTATAAGACCATTAGACCATGCATAATGGAAAGGTCTTGGGTGAGGACCTGGCCCTGAGGTCCTTGTACTGACTGGACAAAAGTGAGGCCGTAGGACCTCAGAATAGTGGGTGTTTTGCAATGAGAGCCCCTGGGTGGGGCTCTAGGGCTGAGGACGTTGTTCTGACTGGATGCTCAGTTGTTATTAATTGATATTTTGCCGTTTTATTTAATTCTTTATCAGAAACCGTTTAAATTATATAAAATTTAAACAAATGTGAAAAATAATAACTAATGACAATCAAAAAAATAATAAATAAATTTAATACGAAAAAAATGAACTTGTAATTTTATTCATCCCCTTTTAATACAACCCACAAAAAAAAATACATGATCAAGAATCATCCCATGTTGGGTCGACATCCGGTGGTGGTGGTTGTTGTTGTCGAAGATCGTCAAGTTCACCTTCAAGAGCATCCAAGACTCTTCGCGTTCGGGCCTTGCTAGCCTTGTGGTCTTCCAAATATTCTTCGGTGCAGTTCGAGGTATCAATATTCCTCAATGTCATGTAGAAGGTCATGCTTGCTTCCCACTTTTCGGTTATCTTGTGTAGCATGCGGGTCCTTTCTGCATGGCGTTCATGTCGTGTACGTTCAGCCTCCAGCCGTGAACGTTCCATCTCGGCGAAGGCCAACTGACTTGGAAGAATTTTAGAGTGTATCCATCTGGGCCAGTTGCCTTCTCAGCATTGTAGGCCATCATTGCCTTAAGAGTTTCTTATTCTGAGAAAGGACTTTCCTGTCACGCCCCAAATCCGGTTTTGACCGGACTCGATATGTGAACTTAAAACAATGAATAAAAACAGTAAAATACGATAGATAAATCTCAAAAAGTGATAATAATCACTTGAAAGAGTTAACCGCTCATAAAAACCCATTACACCAAGTTTAGTTCGAAAACAACTGCACGTCTCTAGACCTACTAGACAAGACCCACGCCAGCTCAAAAGCTCAGTTGTGTCCTACTAGCACAAATCCCGCTCAACACCTCAAACACCACAAAGTAAGGGGTGAGCTTTCGCCCAGTATAAAAAGTAGTTAAGGTAATGAACATCGGCTCACCACCACGAGTAACCGTCCAATTAGGGCATACTAGTACATCACAACTAACTGGCAAACCGGGGTTCATAACCAAACTTACAATACAATCAACGACAGCTTTCACACAATAAAACATTAACCAAATAGCAAATGTATCAAACATAGAAGCAAACATAACACACGTCCCGTACTGCAGTCCCCGAACTCCGCCGGCTGTACACATTCCGATACCATCATATCAAACCGGTAGGTCAAGTACCAATCGGGCTACCTCTCGATCCAGAGGAGACACATAACGTCACGGAGACGTATAACGTCGAGAATGCCGGAAACATCCCTATAAGGACACACATCGTCGGGACCCTCGAAAACGTCTCCAAAGGACCATAGATTATCGAGGCTGAAACACGGCACCTAGTGCCCAACACGACCCGTAGGACCAAAACACTAGAATATGGCCCGTCGGCTCCGACCCATCGGCCCAATACGACCCGTAGGGCCAACACGACCCATAGGCCCAACACGACCCGTAGGCCCCAAACACGACCCGTAGGCCCAATCACAACCGTCGGCCTAGATGCCCTACACCGGCATACCCCCTTGGTCCATGCATCGTACCGGAATTCACTCCTCTTGGAACACACATCAAGCTAATATCACACATCGAAATGCCACAGATCAAACACGGCTCACCCAGCCCAATAATCTTACCACGAATACACAGCACGTCGGTCTATCACTCACCCGACCACATCACAACCAAGGGTTCACAAGGCAACAGTCACGGCACACTTGCCTACACATAGCAACAGCATGTTCACCTGATATACTAACTCTTGACTCTTAAACTTATCGATAAAGGTCACACAGCATGCATCTCAATCAACAACAGACAATTCAATCAACACAGAACCTACGACTCGACATGGCCAATCTACCAGAACGGCAATTCCCAAGACTGAAATCGTAAAAGCTCACAGTTTATACGTCTACGCTAGTTAATCACATCCTACATGTTACTAAGACTCGTCCGGTTATTTAATTATTACCTAACAGGCATACTAGTAACTTTCCGTAATTAAGCCGGTATTCGCTACTTTCCCTACCTCAAGAAGAACCACAACTACGTCTCCTAGCTGCTGACATCCGGGCCTACCTTCGGTCTTCTCCACGATCGAGGTCCAAGCCTGGGTTTAACAAAAGGACGGTCATCAGTCCCGGTCCAGTCTATAGCAGTCCTCAAATTTTACCAATTTAGTCCGATGAGTCCTCCCTCTTTAAGGCCTTTAAATCTCCAATTTAAAATAATTAATAATTAATTAAACTGATTTTTTTATTAAAAAGTCTTTAAAACCGGTCTGACCCGGATCCGACCCGGATCCAAGCCCAACCCGGATCCAGGCCCAACCCGGATCCAAAACCCGGACCTGACCCGGAACCGGCCCGAACCCGGCCCCAGCCCCGACCCAAACCCGGCTCCGATCTAGGTCCGGACCCGAGTCCAAACCTCGGGCCAGACCCGGTCCGGGAACCTGGGCCTGGCCCGAGGTCTGGTCCGGCCCGAAGCCATCCTGGGCCCAAGGCCCAAGTCTCTCACCATCTTTGGCCCAAGGCCCATCAAAATCTGGTTCCGGCCTAAGGGCCTGGTCATGTTCTGATCGAGCCAGAGACGAAGGGGCGAGAATTTCTCCGTCGAGGGTTTCGTCTGGTACGGTGGGGACGGCAATAGTGAGCTCGAAGGAGGGAAGAGAAGGTCGGGGAAGGGACGACCGACATTTGCTCACCTGAAAAGGCTTCCTTGACTCCGGCGAGGTGCGAATCGAGACCTGGACGAGAAGAGCAGCTCGAATCTCCGGCGAGGGTGTCGATGGCGAACAGATCTGTTTCTCGTGGCTCTCTCGTCGGCGGGGCTCGATCTCGGACATGCCTCGGCGATGGTGGCTACGTCGTCTTGCACCGACGTCGCTCGTTTCGTGACCGGGAGCGGTGGTGAGGGTAGTCGGCGACGATGGAGCTTGAGGGGAAAGTGGTCTTCGTGAGAAAGAGGTTTCGCGAGAGTAAGAGGGGTTTCTCGAAAAGCGTGCTTAGGTATGAGGAAGAACAGTACCCCTCTAGGGTTAGCGAAGGTGCATTTGGGCTGAAGCTAAATGGGCCAGCTCCATCCACTTGGGCCATGTCTGGCTGGCCAACAGGGCCTAATCTGGCCTGCTCTTCTTCTTTTTTTTTTCTTTTCTTTTTCGTTTGTACTCGATCCAAAATTCAAACCCGCTTCTCAACCTCGACGTTCCACAAACAAAATAATAAAAGTTTAAATCCTCTAAATGTGGCGGTCTTTACAGTCTAACCCCCTTAAAAGAATTTTGTCCTCGAAATTTAAAACGAACGTACTCTACTTGATCTTGCCTCAAGAAACGTCCGATTAAAACTCACAGTCCAATAATCCTCATGCACACGGAAACACTAAACTAGTTAGTCGATACCGAAATCCTTTATCGGTAGAGATATCAAACGCCCACTACGCTTCCGCTGCGCCACTCAGATATCACCGCCATTCGGCCATCTCCTAAGGCCGTTCTGACTGCGTACAAGTATTTATGCGGTCCTCCGTCGCTCGGGTACTAAAAGTTGACGAGAAGCGAATAACGCTTGATACTCCACAACCTAGTCCTCTTAGCTTACTCACTTACGTCTGACATTAGTCGGCACCGCCGTGCTCTCATTATCGTGCCCAGGATCATAGTTCTAAAATTCGTCCCAATGGTCGTTCTTGACCGGACTCGGATGCGACCACGAAGTCACAAACTAGTGACTTAAACGAATTAAACGTTCAAAAGCTGTTCCAATCAAAAGCAGTAATAAAGGCACAACGAGTCAAACACAAGTCTAAAAAAGAAAGCATAGTTCTACAGTCAAAACAAAAACAACTCCCAGACTCTCGCTAGTCTCGTGCTCCGCGATGTCCTCTACTCCGTAACGTGCTCGAAATCACGAGCGATCCCATGATCGGAGTCATGTCTCTCTGCCCATGAATCGACGACAGCATGCACCCGACCCTGCCGCAATGGAGGTCCGCCTCTCGTAGTTGGTGGAAGTGCCACCTGCTGCGCAGCTCTCTACCTCGGCGCTGGCGCGCTCGTTGCCTGCCAGGGAACTCTCTGCGTCTGAGCCTGACGCTGCTGGAACTGGGGCGACTGCACAGTCCGCGACTACTGGGATCGCGGGGTCGACATCTCTCCAACTCGATCAGGACATCTAGACGCGAAGTGTCCAGGTCGTCCGCACTGGTGGCATAGAAGTGGCCCAACACTCTGTCTCCCATCAGGTCTGTCCCTCGGACAATCTCGAACCGTGTGGTCCTGTTTCCCACACCGAAAACATGCTCGCTCTGTCGGGGTAGGTGTGACGGAAGCCATTGATCCGGCCGTTCGCGTCTCTCTCCACTGTGTTTGGGGCTGGAATGATCCCGAGGTCCTCTGCCTCCTCGGATCACGGGCCTCAGATGGCCTCAGGAAGCTAGTTGGCCTCTGCCTGACCTCCCGCACTCTAGCCGTCTCGCGGAAGCGTCGCTCCACGGCCAATGCCTGGTCCACCAGTTCTGAATAAACACGGGTCCTCAAATCAGCGACTCGATCCGAGATCTTGGGACTGAGACCTGCCTCAAATCGTCGGCACCAAAGATCCTCCGTCGCTACCACCTCCCGAGAAAATCGAGACAAGGAAGTGAACCTCGACTCGTACTCGGAGACCATCATACTCTCCTGGCGCAGCTCCAGGAACTGTTGCTGCCTGTCATCCGAAACTGACTGAGGAAAATACTTCTCCAAGAAGCATTGCCCAAACAGCGAGAAGTCATCCCACATGCGCGCCTGCTCACGCTCCTACCAATGATAAGCATCCCCCTCCAGCTGAAACGCTGCAAAGGACACTCTCATGCTGCCGTGAAAAACTCCTGAAGTGTCCAAGTTGCGGGTCACCCGCTCCAGCCACCTCTCGGCTGCCTCGGGGTCTGGCTCTCCGGAAAACACCGGTGTGCCCAGCTTGCAGAAGTCTCGCAGTGCCTGAGCGATGTGACTATCGGTCTGGCAAGGCCTCATGGTCGCGGATGTAGTGGCAGCAGGCACAGCCTCCGGTGTCGGAGTTGTGGCCGCTCTCTGTGCAAGGGCTGCCACCAAAACCTGAATAGTGCGGGTTCGCTCTTCCAGAACTGCCGCCTGGGCTGTCTTTGCCCTCTCGTGCCCCTCAACGGGCGCACCCTGGGCACTTGTCGCCCTTGCCGACCTAGTGGTCGATGATCGTCCTCGGCCTCCAGCGGGCCGTCTCCTGGTACCTTGCGAAACGTAAGTCCGTCCCATGCCGTAAAACCTCTGCATAATGCACTAGTTCAGTTTCGAAACTTAGAAAGAACAACGCGCCTAGAATAACTAGCGCCAAACATAGCCCACAACAATAGTACTAGTACTAGTAGTATACTCAGTATAATATAAACACCCAATAGCACACAACAGAGAAGTTCGCATACTTGTGCGTCACACATATCATATATACAAGTAGAGGATACACAAAATTTCACACTCAGCAGCATAAATCACACAGTTTAGACAGCGAGACTACACTCTGTCAACCACACCACGATGCAATCATTGCACCACAAACACACAGGATACAACATCAACTTAGGTTTAAATTTCTTAACACGTCCACTTTCTAACATAACATTCATGTTGACATCGCGTCGTCACATTCTGGTTCCGGCGTCCCAGAACTACGTTGTAACCACTTGATATCCCCCCATTCACGTTCAGCTACAGTGGCCCCTATAGCCGAATCATGATGGTGCATACACTTCAGTTTCTGCAGAAAATTGGGCATGACCCGTTCGTAAAATTTAGTCAACCATCCGCTTAAGCGGGACTTCCAATAAACAACCTGCACACGGCGTCAGCACATAAAACACACCACAACACCAAAAGTACACATCACGCAACAACATCGCAAGTACACCAATCAAGCCACAACCGACCTAGGCGGCAACCCACTAGCAATTAACCAACTAAAACGTCAAAAACAGCCCGAGCATCGCTCATTAACCAACCTCGATCTCAACCGATCGGCATCATGGATCCACTAAGGTGTACAGTAATCAGAGAAAACGGTATAAATCAAGTACGGTGAAACTTAAACACGCGCTTTAATCAACGAGGCTCTCGTCGTTTCGACTCTACGCATAGGGCAATCCCGACTTGCATCACCGAGCACTACGACCTTAGCCACCTAACTCTACCCAACCTAGTTGACGTACGGTCCGAGGTTTTGAAAAAATAACATTTCAAAATGAAACCAGGCTCTGATACCAAATTGTCACACCCCAAATTCGGCTTTGACCGAACTCGAGACGTGAACTTAAAACAATAAATAAAAACAGTAAAATACGATAGATAAATCTCAAAAAGTGATAATAATCACTTGAAAGAGTTAACCGCTCATAAAAAACCACTACACCAAGTTTAGTTCGAAAACAACTGCACGTCTCTAGACCTACTAGACAAGACCCACGCCAGCTCAAAATCTCAGTTGTGTCATACTAGCACAAATCCCGCTCAACACCTCAAACACCACAAAGTAAGGGGTGAGCTTTCGCCCAGTAGAAAAAGTAGTTAAGGTAATGATATAATTTAGACTCTCACACATCAGTCATAATATAATTTAGATTCTCACACAGCGATTATGACGTTAATTAGACTCCCACACAGCGAGTAAACACATAGCACACAACTCTAGGACCTAGACATGGCCCGTCTATCAGCACAGCAATTTCCCAGAAAGTACAAGCAAGTCAAACGGATATCAAAACATGTTCTTTCCCAGTATTATCAAGACTCGTCCAATTAAACTAATAATATAACAGTTTTACCTATGTGTCACTAAGACGTTCCGGTTATTAATAATCCCTATTCATGCATACTAGTTCGTTCCGGTTATTAGTAACCCTAGTCATGCATACTAGTTCGTCCACAATTAAGGAGGGGTTCGATACTTTCCCTACCTCAAGACGCTACCACAGCAGCGTCTCCTAGCTACTGACGACCAGGCCAACACCGTCTTCTAGGGCGAAGTCCGCGTCTGGGTTCGACTCTGGTCCTCTCGGGCGAAGTCCAAGCCTGGGTTTAACAAAAAAAGACGGGAATCAGTCCCGATCCAATCCCAACAGTCCTCAAACTTAGTTGATTTAAGTGATTTAGAAGCCCGATCGGTCCTTGAAATTATCTGATTTTAGTCCTCGGAATTTATCTGATTTTTAAACCAAAAATTACTTAAAGTGGGCTGACCCGGATCCGACCCGGATCCAGCCCAACCCGGATCCAGAACCCAGAACCCGAACCTGACCCGGATCCGGTCCAAACCCGACCCGGACCCGAGCCAGATCCGGCTCCAGCCAGAATCCAACCTGGGCTCAAAGCCCGACTCCAACTTCACTTCGCCCGGGCCCAAAACCAACCTGGCCCGGCCCATCTATTTCTGTTCTGTTTGGTCAGGGCCCAAAACTCGTACCAGCCCAGACAGCTGACCTGAAGCTCGAGTACGGGAGAGGGGCGGTGCTGGTCTCTTTCCGGCGAGTTCTCCAGCCTCAAAGATGCGGCGTCGCGGCAAGGAAGCTCGGAGAAGCGGCGGTCGGGGCTGGGAACAGCGTCAGGAAGACAAGACGACGGCCTACGCGCGACTCTACGCGTTGTGTCTCAGATCTGACGAGAGTCGATGCTCTCGCCGGCGTCGTTCCGGTCGTACTCGTCCAAATCGAGTCCGGTCCGCCGAGATTCAGGTGAGGAAAGAGAAGGGGGATGGAGAAACAGCTCGACCAGTGCTGATTTTCTTTCTCTCGCCGGCGTCGTCTCGAACTCGGGAGGACGAACTCAGCCGGCGAAGCTCCCTGTTACTCTCTGTCGCCGGCGACGCACGATTCGCACGGAGACGCGGAAGGCGAGGTGAGGTGAGGTGCTGCGATGGGGAAGTGGGGAGTGTGAGAGAGGAGGGAGGGATCGAGAGAGAGAGGGGAGCTGCTGAGGGTTTAGCTAGGTTTAGAGACGTACACCTTTTTCGTTTATGTCGGACTTGTGTACTTACTGGTTGAGCTGCGACTCTTGACTTTTGGAAGTTTTATTTCATTTTGGAACTTTATTTATCTCTTTTCCTCTTGTTTTACCTTCATCTCTTTTCATGGGTTTTGGGTGAAATTGCTAGATGTTGTTGGGTTTGAGTAGAAATGGTGGGAGATGTTGTTGTTAAGGAGCTTTGTTGTGTTTTTGTGAGAAATCCTTAGTTTGTTGGAGCTTTTAAGTTGGTTTTGATTTGATGAATCATTAGAAACTTGCTTATTTGTTGATTCCTACCATGGGTAGAGGAGTATTGAAGGATTTGGACTGTCTTGGTAGTTGGAAGGGGTAAAATTTGGGGTTTGAAGTTGGTTTTTCGGAGAAAAGGAGCTGGAGGTTGAAGAAGGGTGAAACTGCCCTGGTGCGCCCCGGATCCGTGACGGATCCCGTGACGGGCGACGTCAGTGGGGACATCAGGGAGCAGGGTCCACTTGGGAGCGCGAGGATGAGATCCGCGTGAAGTATCCCCACCTGTTCGACATTGAGGTACCTTTTTTTTAATTTCGAGGACGAAATTTCTTTAAGGGGGGTAGATTGTAAGACCCGCTCCCGGGCGAACCGGTGGCTTTTCAAGCAAGTTTGACTTGCTACCGGAAAGTCAACCGATGACTCAAGAAGTCACTCGGTACTTTTCTGGAACCCAAACGACTTAGCCATCATCACGGTTGGCTTAAGGGGAGAAATCCCTTTCGTTTGAGTATAATGTTGGAGAAAGTCAATTTTGGTCAAAACGAGACTTTTAATCGACTAAAAGCATTATTTTATTGTGCTGGAAATTATTTTGGAAAACTAAATAACCTACTTGGACACTTGTCCCTTTTTGGTTGGAAGGGAGAGAGGGGAGTGGTCTTGGACCATTATACCCTCCCAAAAGCTTCTACAAGGGATTCTAGCTCAAGGGCTTTTAGTCATTTGATACATCTAGGTATTATTTGAGTTTGGAAGAGCAAAATCAACTCATTCTTGTGGCGTAGCCGAAATTTGAAGGAGGAGCAAGGGAGAAGAGCTCCCATGAAGCTTTGAAGAAGAATCAAGGAAAAGGAGGCCACTTGAAGTCTTCATCTAGCCATCCCTTCTCAAAATCCTTACCATCTTCTTCATCTCACTCTTCTAGAGGTAATGGAACTCTCTAATCCTCATTTTCCTTCATCTCCTTTCATGGGTTTTGGGTGAAATTGCTAGATGTTGATGGGTTTGAGTAGAAATGGTGGGAGATGTTGTTGTTAAGGAGCTTTGTTGTGTTTTGTGAGAAATCCTTAGTTTGTTGGAGTTTTTAAGTTGGTTTAGATTTGATGAATCATTAGAAACTTGCTTATTTGTTGATTCCTACCATGGGTAGAGGAGTATTGAAGGATTTGGACTGTCTTGGTAGTTAGAAGGGGTAAAATTTGGGGTTTGAAGTTGGTTTTTCGGAGAAAAGGAGCTGGAGGTTGAAGAATGGCGAAACTGCCCTGGTGCGCCACGGATCCGTGACGGATCCTGTGACGGGCGACGTCACGGCTCCGTGAGGGAGTCCGTGACGGCACTCGTCACGGCTCCGTGACGGTAACTGAGATGGTTGGCGTCACGGATCCGTGACCAGGTCCGTGGCCTAGAAGGGTGGGGGCTTCTTTGAGGGTTTTTCACCTTGGTTGATCTTGGTTTTGAGCTGAACTTTGGAAGGGATTTGAGGGTCTTTCTTGCTGTTTAAGTGGAGTCTAATTAACGTTTCTTTGTGTCCAAGACTTTGGGGATCGAGCTAGAGGAGCAAAGATCACGCAGGGAGCCGAGTGAAGAACGGAGTGGTGACCCCCGGGCTTATCATCAGAGTGTTGAGAGGAAGACCTCGAGGTAGGGAAAGTCTTAACCTCTCGTTTAAATGCTTAGTATGCATGCTAGGCTAATAAAATCGGAAAGGTCCTAGAAATGCCTATAGGATGCGAATAACTAGCATAATTGTCTTTCAATTACTAATAACCGGAAGTGTCTAGTGGTGAATGAATAGGATGTCAATCACTAGTGTAACTCGCTTTCAATACTTGGGAATTGTTTGACTAGTAGAGTGGCCTTGGCAAAGCCCTCGGATTAGTTGCGTGTTAGGATCACATGCTTGGTTGTTTGGTTGCTTAGTGGATAGGCTAAAGAGTCTAATTGAACTAGTTGAATTGCCTATTTGAATGCTCGATTGAAGGTGTGTATGATTGGTTGATTAAACTCCCGTTTGACTGTTGAATGTATTTGATTGGTTGCTTGTTTTACTTAAATGGTTGCTTGGAGCATCGAGTATGACTGGTTGTACCGAGCGGTGCAATTAGGTGATCGATGCCCCGATGAGTCGTGACAGGTAAGTGAACGGTAAGTTGTGATTGTGTGGTTCGTGTGTTTGATTATGTGATTCGTGTGTGGTGTATTGTGGTGAAACGGTGATGCGTGAGCTAGGTATGATAGTGGATTGGTGTTCGTTGGGATTGGATTTCTTTGTGGTTCGGTTTGAGTGTGTTACTCAATTATGATCTGACTATTATTAAATTGCCCAAGTGTATGCTTCCTATGGGAGTAATACCTTGGTTCCCGAGGACATAAAATCCTTTGGAGACGTTTCTGAGAATCCCGATGATAAGCGCCCCGAAGGGTTGTTTCCGGTCGCCTCAATGATATGCGTCTCCACTGGATTTGAGGGAAAATCCGAGAGGACACATCATATGTGGATCGGAGGGTGGTGACTTCATGTGCCACGGCATTGGCTGGATTACCTATTACCATTGTTTGTTAAGAACTATCATGTTGACTTTGCTGTTGATTTTAGTGCGTTAAAGTCCACCTTGTTATGGATTTTCCCTACTGAGCGCAAGGTCACCCCTATGAGTTTATTGTTGTGTTTACAGGCTTGATTGAGGAGTAGAGGCTCGGGAGCTTCTTGGTGTGGGTGTCTGTAGAGACTTCGCTTTTGTTTTATTTCTGTTTGGAACAAACCTTGTGGAGGATTATTATTACACCCCTGGAGGGTTACTTATGTTTTAAACCGAATTTTGTGGATTTGAGTTTCATATTGGAGTTTTTCAGGAACTTATTGTTGAGTTATTGCCTTTTAAATCATGTTTTTCTAGTCATGCCTCGAGTCCGGGCAAGAACCGGATTTGGGGCGTGACAATTTGGTATCAGAGCCTGGTTTCATTTGAAACAGGTGTCTTGTGAACTGGTTTTCAAACCTCGGACCGAAGTCAATTAGGTGGGTAGAGTTAGGGAGTCTGAGTCGTGATACTTAGTGATGCGATTTGGAAACATTGATGCAGAGAGTTGGAACGACCTGATTCATGAGTCGCTTTAATGTTTGTCCTAAATGAAATCTTTACACTACAATGTTTGCATTACTTGATTGGTATCCTCTCCCTAGTGATCGGTGAAGCCGAATGGTTGAGATCGAAATTGGATTAACGGGCGATGATCGACCCGCTATACATTCATTGTAGAGTGAGCCAACGGTTGGTGGTATTGCCGTTTTGGTGAATCATTTCGAAAACTTTCAAGTTGTAGTTTGGTCTTGTTCAAGTGTTGACTTGTGATTGACCGCTTTTCTGGAGCATGAGTACTCCATGTGTGCCCGTGGGGTTGTTGAGAGCCCGTGTACTGAGGTTGGTGTCATTGGCTGGCTTATGAGTTAGAGTCTCGGTAAGTTGCGAGCGTGTATATTATTGTTGAGTTTGGGGCACGAGAACCCCGTATGCCCTTGTGTGGTGAGTTTGGGGCACGAGAACCCCGTATGCCCTTGTGTGGTGAGTTTGGGGCACGAGAACCCCGTGTGCCCGTGTGTGGCGAGTTTGGGGCACGAGCACCCCGTAGTATTTGGGAGCACGAGAACTCCGTTTTTGACTGTGTGATGTCTTTGGCCGAGCATGAGAACTCTGCGTACTTTTGTCTTGCAAATTTGTGTTGGTACTTGTCCCGCTTAAGCGGAGGGTTAAGGGAAAATACGATTGGGTCATGCCGAATTTTCAGTAAAACTAAAATGATGGCACCATCACTGGTTGACTCAGGGGCGCCACTGTAGTCGAGCGTGATGGTTTGATGTCAAGTTGTTACAGTGAGGTTCGGGGACGCCTGAATCGGGTTGTAACAACATGAGATCGAAATGGAAAAGTTTGGGTAAGAGTTAAGAAATGGGGATCCACGGAAGGGAAGGATATGTTAAGGATGATTATTGAATTGAATTGTGTTAAGTGCTAAACCCCTCTTTGTGGGAGGATACCCGAGCGAGGGGTATGCCTTTTGATTTGTGCTTGTGGTGTGTTTGAGTTGGAACCCTCCCGTGGGAGTTGGTGGTTGTTTGCTTAAATCGCTGGTTGTTGTTGTGAGACGCATAGTGATGCGAACTTGTGTGCTATATTATATGAGTATATATATCTACTAAGTGTGAGAGGCGTAATCTGTGGGTGACTTGTGTGACGTGTTAGATCGTCCTTGTAATGTGTGAGAACCGTTGTTGAACTAAGTACTGAACATGTGCGTTATCCGTGTAGGCGGATAGGCGACATGGCTCGTACGTATGTTTAGAGAGGTACCCGGAGCCGCCCATTTGGGGGTCCGAGGCAGGCACCTGCCACTGAGCAGGAGGGGGCAGCTGACGCCCAGGATGCTGCTTCCACAGAGGATCAGAGCTTTGAGGGTGGACCGACAGGGTCGCCACCCCGGTTATCTCCAGTCGCAGAGCCGACTCAGACTACCCCTCTCGAGGAGGTGGTTCGCGCTGTGCTAGCAGCCTTGAGTGCGCAACAAGGGACTACAGCACCAGCACCAGAGCCCGTGCCTGTTGCTTCAGCAGATTTTGGTGAGAGGCCAGGCCAGCTTGATAGCCTCACGGCCCAGTCGCTCAGAGAGTTTCGTAGACTTGGTACGTCGACTTACTCTGGTGGAGCGGACCCCAAGGCAGCCTCGGGCTGGTTGGAGCAGGCTACCCGCAACCTCGATACCTCTGGTGTATCGGAGGGGCGCCTGAGGGTTTCGTTCGCCACTTTTCAGCTTGAGGGAGAGGCCTACGAGCGAGGGAAGTACTGTTCCAAGAACAGCCTGCTGAACAACTGAAAATCAGTAGTAGGCCTCTCCCTCAAGCGAATGACCCTGTTCTTGGCGCCAGCAGTTTCTGGATTTACGTCAGAGAGGTTTGAGCGTTTCTGAGTATGCAGTGAGGTTTACTTCTTTGGCCCGCTTTGCGCCGGAGTTGGTTCGGACTGCGGACGACCGATGCAGGATGTTTGAGAACGGGCTCATCCCGTCGATAGCCGACAGGGTCATCGCCTTCAGGACCACAGAGTATTCCACACTCTTGGATCAGGCCTTAGCCATGGAGAGACACTTCAGAGAGACTATCAGGGTGCGAGAGCCTAGGCCTAGGCTGAGTGGTTTTGTTCAGCCTTCTGATCGTCGAGACCGACGCAGACAGAGAGTTGCAGGACACTTTCAGCCTCAGTTTCAGCAGGATGGCATGCGCCGAGCAGGGACCGTAGCGTCAGTTGGACCCGCCCCGGTGGCACAGCTGTGTCCTCGGTGTGGACAACAGGGTCACCTGGCACGAGACTGCCCGAGGGGCAATGGACCTGTAGAGCGCCAGGATGATCGTCCCCAGGGGACCAGAGACAGACAGTAGAGTGAGCCGAGGGGGTGCTATCAGTGTGGCAGCCCCGACCACTTCGTGCGTGCGTGTCCTGAGCTGGCACAGCAGAGGGGATGCTACCAGTGTGGTCGATCTGATCATTTCCTTCGGGCGTGCCCTGAGCTAGCTGGTAGAGCGCCTACACCGAGGCCCCAGCAGACTCAGACTCGCCATGCTCCACCTGGCCGACCACGTCAGGCACAGCAGCTGAGAGCTCCACGTCAGGCGGAGGGAGGAGCAGGTCAGAGACACCAGCCGAGAGCTGGGCAGCAGGTGGCACTTCCCCCACCACCGAGAGGAGGACCACAGGCACAGCAGGGCCGAGTCTTTGCAGTTACTGATTCCAGAGTTGAGAGGCCGTACGCCGGCCATGAGGCCACTCAGGGTACGTGTTTGCTTTATAATTCGTGGACTTCATTTTTGTTTGATACGGGAGCTTCCCATTCGTTCATCTCTTCATCTATTGCCTTTTCTTTGGGTTTGCGGTTGGAGAATTTGAGTCAACCCCTTTGTTTGGAGACCCCGTCTACGGGTGAGGTGGTGTTGAGCACCGTTTGTAGAGACTGTGCGATTAGGGTGGCAGATTTCCCCTTTCTTGGTGACTTACTCGTTCTTGATATGAACGCCTTTGACGTGATTCTGGGTATGGACTGGCTCGCGAGGTATCGAGCGACGATCGACTGCTATCGACGTCAGGTGACAGTGAGGTCAGGTGACAGGGTGATCACGTGTGTTTTAGGTAACAAGAGCGGAGCTCTCTTATCCGCCTTGACTACGGGATCTGAGGCAGAGATCGTGCAGAGTAGTAGAGAGCTACCGAGGGTAGTGCGTGAGTTCCCGGAGGTCTTCCCGGAGGAGCTATCAGGCTTGCCACCAGCGCGCGAGGTAGAGTTCAGGATCGATCTGATCCCGGGTACGGCGCCGATCTCGATGACGCCGTATCGGTTTGCGCCAACCGAGTTGGTCGAGCTAAAGCGACAACTTGAGGAACTGCAGCAGAAGGGTTTCATCCGCCCGAGCGTGTCTCCGTGGGGAGCACCCGCCCTCTTCGTAAAGAAGAAGGGTGGAGCCTTGAGGATGTGCATCGATTACCGGAAGCTGAACCGGGTGACGGTGAAGAACCGTTATCCGATGCCGAGGATTGATGATCTCTTCGACCAGCTGAGAGGAGCAAAGTATTTCTCGAAGATCGATCTTCGATCGGGGTACTACCAGCTGAGGGTCCGAGCTGAGGACGTAGAGAAAACAGCGTTCCGAACTCGTTATGGACACTTCGAGTTTCTGGTGATGCCGTTCGGTTTGACGAACGCACCGGCCGCCTTTATGGACTTGATGAATGGCATCTTCAGACCTTATCTAGACCAGTTTGTAGTAGTCTTTGTCGATGACATCTTGATCTACTCGCCCAGTGAGGAGGCGCATGAGGAGCACCTGAGGACCGTCTTGACACTCTTACGCACTCACCAGTTGTACGGAAATCTGGAGAAGTGCGAATTTTGGCTCACAGAGGTGAAGTTCCTCGGGCATGTGGTTTCTCGAGATGGCATCTTGGTCGATCCGGCAAAGGTTGATGCAGTGTCGAAGTGGGCCAAACCCGACAGTGTATTTGAGATTCGGAGCTTTCTAGGGTTGGCAGGATATTACCGACGCTTTGTTCAGTATTTCTCACGTCTTGCAGCACCTATGACAGCTTTGACCCGCAAGGGGGCGGAGTACCTTTGGACGGATGAGTGTGAGCGCTCCTTCCGCGAGCTAAAGGCTCGATTGACTACCGCTCCAGTGTTGATTGTTCTAGAGCGGGGAGTTGGCTATGACGTGTATTGTGACGCCTCAGGCGAAGGGCTAGGTTGTGTTTTGATGCAGAGTGGAAAGGTAGTTGCTTACGGCTCGAGGCAGTTGAAGGTGCATGAGCGCAACTGCCCGACCCATGATCTTGAGCTGGCAGCAGTGGTATTTGCGCTGAAGAGCTGGAGACACTATCTATACGGTGAGCAGTTCAGGGTGTTTTCAGACCACAAGAGCCTCAAGTATATATTCTCGCAGCGTGATCTGAACATGCGCCAAAGGCGATGGATGGAGTTACTTGAGGAGTACGACTTCGAGTTGCTCTATCATCCGGGCAAGGCGAAGGTTGTCGCCGATGCTTTGAGTAGGAAGTCGAGTCATTGCGTTGCCAGCATGGCAGTCCGAGAGTGGGACATGCTGGAGCAGTTGAGCTTATTCAGACTGGAGTTGGAGGAGGTCACAGAGGGTATGGGCTTGTGTGCCTTGGTAGCTCAGCCCACGCTATTTACTCGAGTGCTAGAGGCACAGACCGAGGACGCCGAGGCAGCAGGGATTCGTGAGAGATTGATTGACGGTGACAAGCTTGAGGGTTGGGAGATGGGCACCGATCAGGGTATCCGCTTTAGAGGACAGCTGTTTGTGCCCAGTGGGTACAGAGACACCGTATTGCGAGAGTGCCACCACTCCCGTCTGGTTGTGCACCCCGGTGGCAACAAGATGTATAGAGACATGCGACGACAGTTTTGGTGGAGTGGGATTTGGGGTGTGACAATTTGGTATTAGAGCCTGGTTGTTTGGTTGCTTAGTGGATAGGCTAAAGAGTCTAATGGAACTAGTTGAATTTCCTATTTGAATGCTCGATTGAAGGTGTGTATGATTGGTTGATTAAACTCCCGCTTGACTGTTGAATGTATTTGATTGGTTGCCTGTTTTACTTAAATGGTTGCTTGGAGCATCGAGTATGACTGGTTGTACCGAGCGGTGCAATCAGGTGATCGATGCCCCGATGAGTCGTGACAGGTAAGTGAACGGTAAGTTGTGATTGTGTGATTCGTGTGTTTGATTATGTGATTCGTGTGTGGTGTATTGTGGTGAAACGGTGATGCGTGAGCTAGGTATGATAGTGGATTGGTGTTCGTTGGGATTGGATTGCTTCGTGGTTCGGTTTGAGTGTGTTACTCAATTATGATCTGACTATTATTAAATTGCCCAAGTGTATGCTTCCTATGGGAGTAATACCTTGGTCCCGAGGACATAAAATTCTTTGGAGACGTTTCTGAGAATCCCGATGATAAGCGCCCCGAAGGGTTGTTTCCGGTCGCCTCAATGATATGCGTCTCCTCTGGATTTGAGGGAAAATCCGAGAGGACACATCATATGTGGATCGGAGGGTGGTGACTTCATGTGCCACGGCATTGGCTGGATTACCTATTACCATTGTTTGTTAAGAACTATCATGTTGACTTTGCTGTTGATTTTAGTGCGTTAAAGTCCACCTTGTTATGGATTTTCCCTACTGAGCGCAAGGTCACCCCTATGAGTTTATTGTTGTGTTTACAGGCTTGATTGAGGAGTAGAGGCTCGGGAGCTTCTTGGTGTGGGTGTCTGTAGAGACTTCGCTTTTTTTATTTCTGTTTGGAACAAACCTTGTGGAGGATTATTATTACACCCCTGGAGGGTTACTTATGTTTTAAACCGAATTTTGTGGATTTGAGTTTCATATTGGAGTTTTTCAGGAACTTATTGTTGAGTTATTGCCTTTTAAATTATGTTTTGCTAGTCATGCCTCGAGTCCGGGCAAGAACCGGATTTGGGGCGTGACAATAGCCAAACTTACAATACACTCAACGAAACCTTTCATACAATAAAACATTAACCAAACAACAAACGTATCAAACACAGAAGCAACATAACACACGTCCCGTACTGCAGTCCCCGAACTCCGTCGGCTGTACACAGCCCGATACCATCATATCAAACTGGTAGGTCAAGTACAAATCGAACTACCTCTCGATCCATAGGAGACGCATAACGTCATGCAGACGTATAACGTCGAGAATGCCGGAAACATCGCTATAAGGACACATATCGTCGGGACCCTCGGAAACGTCTCCAAAGAACCATAGATCATCGAGGCTGAAACATAGCACCTAGTGGCCAACACAACCCGTAGGCCCAACACACTAAAATATGGCCCGTCAGATTCGACCCGTCGGCCCAATACGACACGTAGGCCCAACACGACCCGTAGGCCCAACACGACTTGTAGGCCTCAACACGGCCTGTAGGCTCAACACAACTCGTAGGCCCAACACGACCCGTAGGCCCAACACGACCCGTAGGCCCCAATCACAATATGGCCTGTCGGCCCCAAACACGACCCGTAGGCCCAATCACAACCGTCAGCCTAGATGCCCTACACCGGCATACCCCCTCGGTGCATGCATCGTACCGGAATTAACTCCTCTTGGAACACACATCAAGCTAATATCACACATGGAAATGCCACATATCAAACACGGCTCACCCAGCCCAACAATCTTACCACGAATACACAGCACATCGGTCTATCACTCACCCGACCACATCACAACCAAGGGTTCACAAGGCAACAGTCACGACACACTTGCCCACACATAGCAACAGCATGTTCACCAGATATACTAACTCTTGACTCTTAAACTTATCGACAAAGGTCACACAGCATGCATCTCAATCAACAACAGGCAATTCAATCAACACAGAACCTACGGCTTGACATGGCCAATCTACCAGCACGGCAATTCCCAAGACTGAAATCGTAAAAGCTCACAGTTTATACGTCTACACTAGTTAATCACATCCTACATGTTACTAAGACTCGTCCGGTTATTTAATTATTACCTAACAGGCATACTAGTAACTTTTCGTAATTAAACCGGTATTCATTACTTTCCCTACCTCAAGAAGAACCACAGCTACGTCTCCTAGCTGCTGACGTCCGAGCCCCTCCGGTCTTCTCCACGATCGAGGTCCAAGCCTGGTTTTAACAAAAGGACGGTCATCAGTCCCGGTCCAGTCTATAACAGTCCTCAAATTTTACCAATTTAGTCCGATGAGTCCTTCCTCTTTTAAGACCTTTAAATCTCCAATTTGAAATAAATTAATAATTAATTAAACTGATTTTTTTATTAAAAAGTCTTTAAAACCGGTCTGACCCGGATCCGACCCAGATCCGACCCGGATCCAGGCCCAAACCGGATCCAGAACCCAGAACCCGGACCTGACCCGGAACCGGACCGAACCCGGCACCCGACCCGACCCAGACCGGGCTCCGCTCCAGGTCATGACTCGAGTCCAGACCCGGTACGGGAACCTGGGCCTGGCCCGAGGTCTGGTCCGACCCAAAGCCATCCTGGGCCCAAGGCCCAAGTCTCTCACCAGCTCTGGCCCAAGGCCCAAGTCTCTCACCAGCTCTGGCCCAAGGCCCATCAGAATCTGGTTCCGGCCCAAGGGCCCGGTCTCGTTCTGATCGAGCCAAAGACGAAGGGGCGAGAATTTCTCTGGCGAGGGTTTCGTCTAGTACGGCGGCGGACGGCGATAGTGAGCTCGGAGGAGGGAAGAGAAGGTCGGGGAAGGGACGGCCGACGTTTGCTCACTTGAAAAGGCTTCCTTGACTCCGGCGAGGGTGTCGATGGCGAACAGATCTGTTTCGCGTGGCTCTCCCGACGGTGGGGCTCGATCCCAGACACGCCTCGGCGATGGTGGCTACGTCGTCTTGCGCCGGTTTCGTTCGTTTCGTGATGGGGAGCGGTGGTGAGGGCATTCGGGGACGATGGAGCTTGAGGGGAGATAGGTCTTCGCGAGAGAGAAAGAGAGTGGTTTCTCGAAAAGCGTGCCCATATCTGAGGATGAATAGTACCCCTCTAGGGTTAGCGAAGGTGGATTTGGGCTGAAGCTAAATGGGCCGGCTCCATCCGCTTGGACCTGGTCTCGCTGGCCAACTAGGCCTGGTCTGGCCTGCTCTTCTTCTTCATCTTTTTTTTATTTTCTTTTTCGTTTGCACTCGATCCAAAATTCAAACCCGCTTCTCACCCTCGACGTTCCACGAACAAAATAATAAAAGTTTAAATCCTCTAAATGGGTCGATCTTTACATTTCCAGCCACAATGCTTGTTCAGTAGATAAAGCTGAGAAGGGTATATTTGAAAGTGATAGGTCAAAGATAGGTGAAACCTTGAATTTTTTGGCAAAATGTGTTGATGCAGCTTTTTTGATCTCAGATGGAGAGGAGAGAAGCACTCCATTGTCCCAAATCAGAGTGATCCTGTTGGTAGTAGCTATGAAATTAGCCAGCCTATGGAAAAATTTAGATCCTTTATCCCCTTCACCAAACCATTTCCTTCTAGCCTTTTGACTCCATAATTTTATAATGCTTTATACTTCTGAATCACTGCTGCTTTGTAAGCTCCTCTAGCTGAGCATTCTAAAGAGGAGAGAGGTCTGTTCTCACTTAGAATATCCAAATCATCAACTGCTTTTGTAAGAGAGGCAATATGAGTTTCCAAGAAGCCAAGAATATGTGAGTTCCATATCTTTAAATCTTCTTTGAGTAATTTGAGCTTCATCCAGAGTACATAATATGGTTGGCCTAAGATTGAATAAGATTCACGATTTTTTTTACAGCAGGCATGAATCTGATGTCTTCTGTCCAAATATTCAACAATTTGAATGGTCTTGGACCCCAGTTGATTTGATCATCATAAAGCTAAGAGTGTTAATCTTAGTGCTCATAGTTCAATCCTAAATATCCAAATGTATATATCATCGTTAGCAATAAAACTAAAGCGGCTTTATATTACTTATGTGTTGGAGTAATATATCGATGTGTGTTCTGATCTATACCCACCATCCGAATAGAACCATAGATCGAGATGGATCACACTCGATGGGTCTCTAGTCAACAAAGCTTCACTAGAAGCGACTAGTATGAATGATGGCATTTTATGGCTTACGTTCTTTTAGTCATTGGAATGGGATTCCGGAGTATGATCATAGATATCATGTGGGACATGATATTGGACGACCCGACATGAATATGTGCCATAGATAGAGTCATGAACATATTCATTGTCGTAGCTTGTCATGTATACTTAGACCAAGGAGTCTTTGTGATCGCTATGCAGTAAACAACTGAGTTTGAACTGAGCCTAACGTTGTCCGTAACAGGGCTTCCATAATGGCCAGGATTGGCTTTGGGACGGACTGCATGAGTGACACGAAAGACGGCTAAGGGATTTATCCCTCATACTACGGTATGGGAAAGATATCGGTTCTCGGCCGCTTGATCGAGAGTGACTGAAAGAATATCATGGCCATGCACATGATACTAGGTATCATATATTCAGTCATCTCACATATTAAGGAACAATGATTGATAATAATAATAAGGATGACGGCTCTATGCCTTATCTCAATCAGGATATCAGAGATAAAAGGATAATGACAGGGACGACGGAAAGGTTAGAATCGACAGGGTCGATTCGTTATGCAGTGTCAGGAAATACTAAAGTCTCGTTAGTTTCCACTTAAATAGGATCAAGTAAAATGGGATTTTAAGTTGATCTATTGACATGCATAAACCTAAGAGTCATACCAGAGGGTGAAACTCACACATTTATGGAGAATGGCCAAAAGGGAGTTGTCTCGAGAGATGACGAAAATTGGGTTTTGGGTCATGTGCCCGTAAGTGAATAGGACTTTACGGATCGAGACAAGGCTTGGATTCTTGGGACTGATCGCATCGAATAATGTTGGACATTTCTGGTATGGAAGGCTTGAAGGCGATGAGCGAATCACAGGACCTCTTTGGAAATGGCCACGAGCCATGTTCCAAGAGGCCCATGAAACCAAGGCCCATGGAACTAATTAATCAAGTCTTGGTTAATTAGTACTAAGTAAGCATGACAAGGATTAAGGTGTTGGTGATTCACCATGTAACCCCATCTTGTCTAGCCATACTTTGTCCTATTTACACCTTACTTGTCACCATGCTTTTCTCATGCCTTTAGTTGGACAAGTATGGGGTTTGTTATGTTTAAGTCATCTTTTTTCAACATAACAAACACAAGACAAGAATAGGAATCATATTTTCTCTCCATCTTCCCCTCAATTTCGGCCAAGGGTTGTTTCCACCTCCATTTTTGTGTTCTTGAGTCCTCAAAGATAGGAACTACTTGGCTTTGATTCCCATGTGGATACGTAGGCGTCTCAAAGACTCAAGCCAATCATTCGTTACCCGGTGTTCTTGTTTTGGTAAGAAATAGTGCTGAATTTTTCTCTTGTGAATCCATTCTTTGTTAGTTGTTTCATGGTTTTAATCGTCTCTTGGTTTTCATTAATTTTCCGCTGTGAGTTGGTTCATCTCCAACCCTACCTCGAGACCCAACAAAGAGGCCTATGATCTGAGATGGTTCTTGGGAGGCAAGCTTGAGTTGAATTTAGCTAGTAACTCTTGAGAGATCAAGAACCTGTTAATTCTTGACCCTTTGGATTGACTTCCAAACCAAGTATATTTTCCTCCTTTTAATGAGAGATTGATTAATCCCATGTTGTGAATGAAATCTTGGAGCAACAACATATCAGTGCCTCATCTTTGACTAGCCCTTTCTTCTACTGCTGTGATAGCATTAAAATCTCCTCCCAATAAGACTAGAACATTTGAGTCCAGTCTAGTGATGTACTCTTGTAGTAGTAACCATAGATTCCTCCTGAGGTAGAACTTGGAGCATAGATATTAATAAAACAACAAGGACAATTTGATTTTGATTCAGTTCCATACCAAAGCAAAGCCTCAGGTTCTTCGATTGTTTAATTTAAGACAAACTCCTTTGACTTCCAGATAGAAATGATTCCTCCTGCATTTTCCTCAGCATCTATATGATCCATATCCCATCCTCTTGATAGTCCACATAGTCTTAGAAAATTTGAGGGCAGAGCATTCAACTTAGATTCTTGAAGCAATATGAAAGATGGAGCTGGCCTTGATACTAGTAAACTGAAACATCTCTTCTTCTGCTGAGAAGAGATCCCTCTCACATTCCATGAGAGAAATTTCATTGGATATTTATAAATAAGGAGGTTTGGTGGAATGAGGCTCCACCAATAACTCATGATCAGAATTATTATCCAAATATAGAACTCATCTTCAGAACCTTCTTCTAATTCTACAGAGTGATTCTTATGATATTCCAATACTTCTAATTGTTGGATGATAATATGATCAGCAACCTTGTCCTTTAAACCAAGAGCTTTCTCAAAGTCCCATGCTTTTTTGGCTAAGGAAAAGCTTATGGGGGATAACAGAAGAGACACCTAGATCCACAGGTGGAATTGAAAGGGGGTCAGTGTTGGAAGCAAGCACAAATTCAACTTCTTTTAATTTTGATCTTGTAGTATAAGCGTGAGGAGTTTTGGAGCAAATGGCCTTGGAGGATTACTTCTTTTTTGCTTTGAGATTGGCCTTTGGAGAATGTTTATCAACACTGAAGCCTAGAAGATCAGTGACCTCATTGACTTGAGCTTCAAGGAGATTTTGATCAAACATTTCTTCTTCTTCTTGCAGAGATGATAGAGAGACTATGAAGTCTTTGATGGTGATAAAGTCTAACCCTAACGGGCTGCAGCTGCCAAATGGAGATGAACCAATAATCCTTGGAGTGTCAGTCCCATTTAATGCTAGTATCTTTGGCAGATCTGTTGATAGTAAGGGACCATCTTGTTCCTTTTCTCTCAATAAATGCTCTTCAGTACTCGTCCTTCCTTGACTCAAAGTTTTGTCCACGCTATGTGGCTACCTTGAAGTTTTGTCCACGCTTTTGTGGGTGCATTGAAGTTTTGCCCACGCTTTTGTGGGTGCATTAAAGTTTTGTCCACGCTTCTATTCAATCCGGGAAGCACAACCCAGAGGCCCGAGACCATCACTCTGAACATCCCTATTATATCAAAACTAAAAAAGTCGTGGACAAACTTCAGGGTAGCCACACAGCGTGGACGAAACTTTGTGCATCAACTCGTTTGTGGACGAAACTTTAGGATAGTTTTGGACAATTATCCCATGATAAAATGGTAGGATATATCTAACAAAGCCAATTAATCTCGGGATCAGCTGCAATCATATCATCGCGTAGGAAGTGAGTCACTCTTCGACCACAACGAATCAACCAAGGCCAAAGACGAAACACACCACATATATCTATTGTTTGCAGCGCTTATAGTGCACCTAATAGATAACAAGAATGATGCAAAAAAGAAGCGTAAGCTAAGTAGATTAAATTTTAAATTATATTTTTATTTGAATTTCTTTCATATAGATAACTTGTTTAATTACCTTTTGTTTATCAGCTACTGATTCAAGCTACGCTCGATGAGGCTGTACTAACCGAATCCCAAGAGTCGCGCGTCGCCTCATCCCCCAAGGTAGTACTAGACATGCACCAGGTTAAGACCCTACCCGAAAAATTAGGATAGCCGAGAAAGTGGAACGTGTAGCCAAGATGTGGTTGCAAGGTCGTCCACTCAACACCTAAGTAAGCGGCGTGTTCCTCTAGGAAAACTTTTGTGGAAATCTCTCGGGAGTTACATGAAAAGATGTAGACATGGATATGGGAACAAATCAAGATCGAAGTGGATCGGTGTATGAAAGAACATAAGGCATGATAGGCTGATGTGGGGGAACAACTCGCTAAAGTGAGAAAACTTATGTAGATAGACGAGAGTGGGTTGGCCCGCAACCTTAGAGGTTATTCTAGTGGCTAGGGGTTATTTGTTTTGAATTATTTGATAATTTGTTTCAACACTTGGTATATTTGGAAAACCTAATTTTAGGATGTGAATATTATGTGATTATATCTTTTGTAGCTTTTTAAAACATTTATATATACAGGTATTGTACGTTTTATAATAATTATTATTTTATATCTGTAACTTGGCTTGAGCGACAAAAAAGCATACAGTCGCTCAAGATATTATATATATATATATATATAGGGGAACAATCAAGCACAAACCTTATTTCGGGTTAGAACGTAGAACTAATCTGGGCCATTGATTACTCAGATCGAATGGCCACCGAAATTCAGGGGGGGTGGTGATTGATTACGAAATCAATTACAAGATATGCATTAATTAAAAAGATATTAAAATATATGCATTAAATCTGGGCCCTTGGATCGTAGAATTAATGACCCATATTTAATGCATATCTTTTAATATCTTTTTAATTAATGCATATCTTGTAATTGATTCCGTAATCAATCACCACACCCCCCCCCCCCCCCCCCCCGAATTTCAGTGGCCATTCGATCTGAGTAATCAATGGCCCAGATTAGTTCTACGTTCTGACCCGAAATAAGGTTTGTACTTGATTGTTCCCCTATATATATATATATATATATATTTATATATATATATATATATATATATATAGTCGGAAAAGATAAGTTTAGAACTTATGTGATGACATAACAACGACCGCAGAAAATGAAGCATGCAAACTTTTATCACTGTATATATATAATCTTAGAAGTGGTAGAGAAATTGATTGAGATATAGTTAAAAACCTAAAACCTCTCTACAACTCCTCTCCTTCTCAGCTGACACCCTTTTGCCTCCTTTCTCGTCAGTGATATTATTGCCACCGGCCATGGTCATTTCCGGTGGTGCCTTACCCCTTATCCCTCCCATCCTCATTCTTTTGTCCACCCTTATTCTCCCGTCCTTCTCTCCGTTTCCGGACTCTATTTCTCTTCTCTCCCTTGTCTCTCTTCTCCTTTGTTCCGACCAGCTCTCTTTTGGCTTTCAGGGGTAGGTTTTGAGTCATTCTCGTGTGCTTCTCCTTCGTTCTACTACTGCTTGGTTTCGAGCAACAGAGTTTCCCTTGGGACTCATCTCTTTGTTCTTCCGGCAGTCTCTGGTATGCTTTATGTAGCCGGAGTTGGTAGTGAAGCTCGCCTGACGCGTCATGGGTTCCTCCAAGAGTTGGCGACTCTGTTCTACTGGATCTAGCGGCTCTGTGTCTCTCAGATCTACCGCCTCCGACTGGCTCCAACGATCTTCGGTCCATGTGTGGTGTGGCTGTTGAAGGTCTTTGATCCGTCAGAGGTTTCCTTTGCTGCTGCATCTGTTCGCTGGTGTTGGGCACGACTTGCCGGAGTTTGGTCCCCCTACCACATTTCCCTATTCTGGCCTTTGTGGTCGGCGTCATCCTCCATCTTCCTCGTCAGACCTATTAGGCTCTCTTCAAGCAAGTATTTTGCTTGCTATTGTTGTAGGCCTGCTCTATTTGCCGACACTTTCCTCGATCCCGGTCCTGAGATGTGCATGCATCAGTTAAAAGGAGTTCGGGACGGTTTTATGTTGGCCTCACTAATACTCGACTCTATTGTCTTTTCCTCGAGGTGATGTGGAGGAGGACATAGCTTCAGAAGTGTCCTTTCAGAGCTGACCGTGGGACGCACTTCTATACCCTCCTGGGTGTGGATCGTTGTGGTTCTTGTCCGGCCGCTTCTGTTGGTTTGTTTTTTTGCCCGTCATTTTTTTCCAGGTCTGGTCGTGTGACGCGTCTTCATCCTCGGGTGTTGATTTTCGTAGACTTGTTGATTCGTCGAGGCTTATTGGTTGTTGTCCCCTCGCGGTCTCGTCAGTGGAGTATCTTTCGGGTCATTGGAGGTGTTTAGTTCCAGCTCTAGCCGTGGGACGCGCTTCTTCATCTTACAGGATTTGGATCGTTGTGGAGCTGCTCTTCCTACTTTTGGTGGTTCGTTTGGTTGTCCGATGTCTCGCTTCAGATCCGGGCGTTTGACGCGTTTCTTTATCCTCTCGGGTTTTGATTGTCGTGGGTCTAGCGGTTTGACGTGCTACTGATACTGGTATTTCCCTCTCTCGAGCTTAAGTTTTGTGTCACTACTTTTCCCCTCCAACGATTTCTGTTTGATATGCATCTGCTTCCTTCCACTATTGTGGTTAGGACTCACCGGTTTAAGGTGTTGGCAGGTGGTCAGTGTTTAGGCCTTTATACCTTTCATCCTTTTCTATTCAGTATCATTTTAGGGGTTTTTGAGTTTGGGTGGGTATTACTCATCGAAATTGTCTTTGTCGTTTGCGATGTTGGCCGACGACGTGTTAGTGCACGTCTTCCAGTTTATGTGACAAGTGGATGGTCCTAATGAGATAGGGTGCTCTACTTGCTTATGTTGTTGGTTGGTTTTATGTATGTATTGCTTGTGCTTAATGGTTGAAAAATCAGGGTTGAAGACCTATTTCTTTTTGTGCGCTTAATGGTTGTAAATTCCGGGTGTTAGGTTCTTTTACTTTTTCTTGTTTTACGCTTCATGGTTGTAAAATCTGGTTTTTAAGACCTACATTGTCTGGTTTGCTCCCATATTGGGATGCCAAGGTTCCTTATATAGGAGCACTCTTTCATGTATCAGGTTACTCCCTTTATTGGGACAGTCATGAGGATGAACTGACATGTACCCCTTTTCTACCTCTGAAGAGGTTTAATTTAATTTTGTATTCGCTGATAAAAAATATATAATCATAGATGTTGTAGCTCGCAGACTTCTACGACCATCTACATATCGTCACAAAAGATAAAACTCACACACTTTTGCGAAAATATGTATATGGTCGTAGAAATGTTCTAGCTTTAAATTTTGTGACCGTATGATATCGTTGCAAAAGTTAAAAGTAACTCACTTATGCAATGATACATATTTTTCTGAGATCTCTTCTACCTTAAGGTGAGGTCTCTTCTACCCTACTTAGGGTTTGCCACCGTCGTGATCGCTGCTCCTCGCCGACCACCAGCTGCCCTCTCAGTCCGTCTGACATGAGTGATGCCGTCTTCTGCTACGCCCGTCTGCTCCACTTGTTCTGTCACGATTGTCCATCGGTTCTCTCTTTCGATCCTCATCTGCTCTGGCTACTCCCCGAGTTTTCGGCGCGGTGTGAGGGATCCGAACCACTGGACGACTCTATGGCGTCCCCGTCGTGTTGATCGCCGCCACTCTAACGTCCGGGACGTCCCCAGGTACCATATCACAACCTGTTTTTGATAAGGTAGCTTTGTTTGTGTGGTGAATGATGATTCTGTTAGCATGGAATTGTCGGGGTCTGGGAATGGACCATAACCGACGTCAATTGAAGGATCTGGTAACCCGATTCAAACCAGGCCTGGTGTTTCTTACCAAAACCCGTTATGTCAATGCTCGGAACTCCAGGTCAAGATTGGCTATTCTCCGGTGGACGTTAGGGTTTCATGGCGGAACAGGGATTCCGGGTATTGCCCCACAGGTAGCACCGAGTATTCGCCCCCCGTCGAACAAAGGGGGGGTTATGCTCTTATGGTCTGAGAAAGGTAACGTGGACATCCTGTCGGTCCACCAATCCCATATAGATGTTGTGATCCGTTTTGGCCAGGAGCCACCTTTAAGTTTCACAGGTATCTACGGGGAACCACCATGGGAGAACAAACACAAGACTTGGGATAACTTACGGCAGTTAGCCACGGTCCCGGCACCGGTTGATTCGGTTCTTATGGGGGACTTCAACGGTATTCTTCGGCCTTCAGAAAAAAATAAAAGGGGTCAAGTGTATCCATTGGGTCTCATGCAGGGGTCCCAACAGGCTATCTCGGATATTGGAGTAGAGGAATTAGCGTTACAGGGCTACCAGTTCACGTGGACATGACCCAGAGACGCAGGTGGAAAGTCAGTTGGACAGGGCTTTTATCTCCCCCCAGGCTCGACTCCGTTTCCGGGATGTGTCCTTGCAGAATTTGGGAGTGTCAACCTCAGACCATATGCCCATTCTACTTCAGATCCAAAAGGAACCAGTGGAACGTCGGCCTCGACAGTTCCGCTTCGAAAACAAGTGGCTAGAGCACCCAGAGTGTGGTACTTTGGTTCAAGCTGAATGGGGACATCCGAGAAACCGTCATATAAAGCATCATATCGAGGATATTGGTAAATCGTTGGATGAATGGGGACATACAGTTTATCGCGATAATATCAATCAAATCAGGTATCTTCAGAGGAGGTTGGTTGAGCTAAATGGTCGGACTGATAGACAGGGAATCAAGCTCTGCCTGGCGCTTCAGAGACAATATAATAGGGCCCTGGCTAAACAAGAGCAATTCTGGCGCCAGAGAGAAAAACAACACTGGCTCGGGGAAGGGGACAGAAATACAAAATTCTTTCAGAGATCGGCTACGAAACGACAGGCTAAAAACAAGCTGAAATCTCTGATTAACGATGTAGGGGTGGAATTACAGTGGCACACGGGGATGAGTGAACTGATACACTCATACTTCGACGATATCTTTAGGGCAGGTGACATCGAGGATTATGATCTCCCTATGCCAGTCCCCCTCATGATCAATCCGGCTCAAAACCTACAGCTGACCAAAAGGGTCACGGATGCGGAAGTGCGCCATGTAGTGTTCCAGATGGGACCATCTAAGTCTCCGAGTCCAGATGGCCTCAATCCAAAAATTTTCCAACATTTCTGGGATACGTTGGCTCCGGAAGTTGTTGATTTTGTCCGCACCGCAGTAGCTACGTGCACAATTGACCAGGACGTCAACAAGACCAATCTGGTCTTGATTCCAAAGAATCCAGGGGCGAAGAAGATCATAGAGCTGCGCACGATAGCCCTCTGCAACGTCATCTTTAGATCTAAAGTGCTGGCGAACCAGTTAAAGCCACTCTTGGATCTGATTATCTCTACGAATCAGGGAGTGTTCGTGTCAGGACGCCACATTCAGGATGATGTAGTTATCTCGTATGAGCTTATACATATTCTCAAGCGTAGAACGCAAGGACAGAGGGGATTTATGGCCTTGAAACTGGACATGAGTAAGGCCTATGACAGAGTGGAATGGTCCTTTCTACTCTCTATGATGGGGGCTTTTGGCTTTGATATGGGATGGCGGGCTCTGGTTTTAACTTGCATGCGCTCTATCCAGTATACAGTGAGCTCAGACGGGAAGCATACGGCGCCGTTCATAGCAAGGAGGGGAATTCGACAAGGCGACCCCTTATCCCCATACCCCTTCTTATTTTGTATGGAGGGTCTGTCCCGTATGCTCAATCAAGCAGAAAGGGCCGGGAAGCTTCATAGAGTCTTGGTGGCTAGAGGAGCACCGCTAGTCTCTCAAATCTTTTTTGCGGATGACTTCTACATTTTCTACAGGGCTGATCCGGAGGAGGCGACGCATCTACACCAGATCCTTCATACTTTCGGTAGCCTATCGGGTCAGGTCATCAGCAAAGGTAAATCGTCTATCTTCTTCAGCACCAACACGTTCATAACCAATAGATCAACATGCTGTGGTATCTTAGGGATACAGGAAATTTCAGGCCCGACAAAGTACCTGGGGATCCCCAACATGCTGGGACGGCGAAAAGGTCAGAGTCTTCAGTTTCTGTGTGACCGAATTGTAGACAAGATTGGTACCTGGGACGGTCAAATGCTATCTACAGGGGGAAAGGAGGTAATGATACGCTCAGTCCTCCAAGCTATGCCGATTTATGCAATGAGTGTTTTCTTGTTACCAAGAGAATCCAACAATAAGATACATGTTGCGATAGCCCGGTATTGGTGGATGGGTACTCCCAGAGGCACGAAACCGATTATATGGCAAGACTGGGCGAAATTATGCAGGCCGAAGGAGGATGGAGGAATGGGTTTACGGGATATGAGAGATATGAAAATTGCAATGCTGGAAAAAATTGGGTGGAAACTATTAACCCAGCTGGATTGTCTGGTTGCTCGCATCCTCAATGCGACGAAAGGTGATTTCCTCTCAGCGGAAGGTGGGAATGGCCACAGTCGGATCTGGACGGGGCTCCGTGAAACACAGGGATTACTTCGGTAGGGATTGATTCGAACTATTGAAGAAGGTTGCTCAACTATGGTGGAGGGATCTCCATGGCTACTGGAGAATACCCCGGTCATCCCACTCCATACATGTATCACTCCGGTTTGAAGGTGTCGGACCTGGCCACGGATAATCACCAATGGGACATTCCGAAACTGCGGCAAAACTTCCCCCCGGCTATTGTAGAAGATATTTTACAGGTGCCCCCGCCCCTCCCCCGGGATGTAGATAAATGGTCATAGAAGTTCAATATTCGAGGGGTGTATTCGGTTAAGGAAGGATACAGAGCGTTATCCCGGGAGAATGGTCGTTGGCACGTTTCGACAGGAATGACAGTTTGGACGGGCATCTGGGACCTGGACATTCAACCCCGAATCAAAGTGTTCTTGTGGCGAGCTCTCTCTGGCACCCTATAGGTCGAAGTTAACCTTCGGACAAAATTTGTCCCGATTCTGGATACATGCCAGATCTGTCAGCACGCGCAGGATTCTACGGATAATCTCCTCCTCCATTGTCCTTTCGCACGGTCCATCTGGGATTTAGCAGGTATACCGACTCCTATCCCCCCGTCCACTACACTGCATGACTGGTTATCTGCCCTGCTACTCTTACCTGATATGATGATAAAGAGTAAAGCTTGTCTATTTCTGTGGGAGATATGGAAAGCGAGGAACGCTATGGTCTGGGATCAAGCTATATCCAGACCGCGGGATGTAATTGCCACGGTCCTCAGTAACCAGTGTAGCTGGTCAGAAGCACAGAATGGTCGCCCGAAACCCACCACTACTCCCAACTACAGGCAAACAAGCTGGAGCCCACCACCCCCTAATTGGCTTATAATCAATGTGGATGGAGCGACGTTTGCGGATTCAGGGCAATTTGGTTGGACCTGGATTTGCCGAACAGAAACGGGCGGGGTTCGGGAAGGGAGAAACGGTTGCGGGAGTGGTTCGCTAAATCCTGAATACTCTGAGGCCATGGCGATTTGGCAAGCCATGGAATGGATCCTAGCATCGCATTGTTAGTCTTAGTGCCTGTAGTTCAATCCTAAATGTCCAAATGTATATATCATCGTTAGCAATAAAATTAAAGCGGCTTTATATTACTTATGTGTTGGAGTAATATATCGACGTGTGCTCTGATCTATGCCCACCATGCGAATAGAACCATAGATCGAGATAGATCACACTAGATGGGTCCCTAGTCAACAAAGCTTCACTAGAAGCGACTAGTATGAAAGATGGCTCTTTATGGCTTACGTTCTGTTAGTCATTGGAATGGGATTCCGGAGTCTGATCATAGATATCATGTGGGACATGATATAGGACGACCCGCCCTGAATATGTGCCATAGATTAAGTCATGAACATATTCAGTGTCGTAGCTTGTCATGTATCCTTAGACCAAGGAGTCTTTGTGATCGCTATGTAGTCAACAACTGAGTTTGACCTGAGCCTAACGTTGTCCGTAACAGGGCTTCCATAACGGCCAGGATTGGCTTGGGGACGGGCTACATGAGTGACACGAAAGGCGGCTAAGGGATTTATCCCTCATACTAAGGTATAGGAAAGATATCGGTTCTCGGCCGCTTGATCGAGAGTGACTGAAAGAATAGCATGGCCATGCACATGATACTGGGTATCATATCTTCAGTCATCTCACATATCAAGGAACGGTGATTGAGAATAATAAGGATGACGGCTCTATGCCTTATCTCAATCAGGATATCGGAGATAAAAGGATAATGACATGGATGACGGAAAGGTTAGAATCGACAGGGTCGATTCGTTATGCAGTGTTAGGCAATACTAAAGTCTCGTTAGTTGCCACTTAAATAGGATCAAGTAACATGGGATTTTACGTTGATCTATTGACATGCATAAACCTAAGGGTCACATCGGAGGATGAAACTCATTGACACATTTATGGAGAATGGCCAAAAGGGAGTTGTCTCGGGACATGATCAAAACTGGGTTTTGAGTCATGTGCCCGTAAGTGAATAGGACTTTAGGGATCAAGACAAGGCTTGGAGTCTTGGGATTGATCGCGTCAGATAATGTTGGACATTTCCGGTATGGAAGGCTTGGAGGCGATGAGCGAATCATGAGACCTCGTTGGAAATGGCCACGGGCCATGTTCCAAGAGGCCCATGAAAGGCCCATGCAACCAAGGCCCATGGAACTAATTAATCAAGTCTTGATTAATTAGTACTAAGTAAGGAAGACAAGAATTAAGGTGTTGGTGATTCACCACCTAACCCAATCTTGTCTAGCCATACTTTGTCCTATTTACACCTTACTTGACACCATACTTGTCTCATGCCTTTAGTTGGACAAGTATGGGTTTTTTTATGTTTAAGTCATCTTTTTTCAACATAACAAACACAAGACAAGAATAGGAAACACAACTTCTCTCCCCCTTCCATTGCAATTTCGGGTTTGGCAAGTTCCCACCTCCATTTTTGTGTTCTTGAGTCCTCAAAGAGAAGAACTACGTGGCTTTGATTCCCATGTGGATACGTAGGCATCTTGGAGACTCAAGTCAATCATTCGTTAACCGGTGTTCTTGTTTTGGTAAGAAATAGTGCTGAATTTTTCTCTTGTGAATCCATTCTTTGTTAGTTGTTTCATGGTTTAATCGTCTCTTGGTTTTCATTGATTTTCCACTGCGAGTTGGTTCATCTCCAACCATACCTCGAGACCCAACAGTGGTATCAGAGCCGTGCTACCTTTGGGATTCACAAGACGGTGTTCAAAGTTTCGGTTTTGCTTGAAAGTTTCGTTTTTGGCATGATGTTTTGCTAAATTGTTTGATAACATGTTTTAAATTATTGTTTATGGATTTAATGCATGTAAAATGAATTTTTGAAAATTATTTCAAATCTGGAAATTTTGAAAAAAGTTTGATTTTTCGGGTCTCGGGAGCGGGACTCTCGGGGAGCCGAAACCGGGACCGAACGGGGCTCCGTTGGACGAAGCTAGGCCAAGCATGACCATTGGATGGTTGATATGCTAAGGCTAAACCGTTTTGTTAGTTATGACGAGTTTGGAACTGTCATGACGAACTCGAAGATCAAATGTTCAAAAGTTTCATTTTTGAACGGTTTCGATAAACCGAGCATCAAAAATTTTCGAAACTTGGCTATTAAATAAAACCGGAAAATCACATGATGTTTGATAACATGATTGTTTGATAACACGATGTGTGATGTGATGTTGGCATGGTGTACACAATAGCCCCGAGCCCGATTTAATTATTTATCGCTTTTCACGGCTTGCGAGCCGTTAGAGTTAGCGTGTAATTATTCTTTCAAGGTGTGGTCGTCGAACCACTTGTTTGTAATATTTATTTATTCCCGACCTGCGAGTCGTGTATTAAATTGTAATTTTTTACTCAAGACGAAGAAAAGGCGAAAAGGTCATTTGGTGGCTTTTCGGGTGTTGGCATCGGCTTGGAGTCTGTGGAGCTCAAGAAGCTAGTGGGAGTTTGTTTAGGGGGCTATTATGTGCACATTTATCGCTTTATGCTTGGTTTAGTTTATGCATGATTAATTCTATGTGTTTTAGAATTGCATGCTTAACTTTATTTACTTAGCATATCACCTCACATGCAAAGATAAAATTGGAATTTTAATCCTTGTGTGTGAGCCCTTAGAATCGTCATTACATTGGATGTAGTTGACGAGTTCTAAGGAAGAATTACATTGGATGTAATTTGAGACATCATTGCATTTGGAATGTAGTTGATGTGCTCATCGCATCTAGGATGTGTCAAAGTTTTAAACACAACCAGACAAGTAAAAACGGGTCATGTCCGACACCTCCCAATTATCAACACCTTACTACCTCCCCGTCCTATGGGTGTCGTGCGCATTAGCGGAGCATCCATGGGAAATCGGGGTAGTAGGTTTGGACGACATATGTGGGTGTCGTGCGCTTTAGCGGAGCACCTACATAGTGACGAGCCATAGTTGAGAATTGGTGGACCCGACTACGATTCTCAGCCTGAGGTTGAGCTAGGGTAACAAATAGGGTAAGCCGTGTACATAAGTACATACCCTAGCCAAGAGTCACATTGGATGTAATTGGATGGAGTCCTACCTACATAGCTCGATTAAGTGGTGAGCATTAGTTCAGCTTAATCAAGTGAATCAAGGATCTTGGTTTCAGATTCTAAAGGTTTAGAATCGATTGTTGGTGTTTAAGCTTGATCTTCATAAAATTTATTCAGTTTACTGATTGAATTTTATCTGTTGTAGATCAAATGGCAAATTCAGAGAATATTAATAGTTTGTCATTAAAAACCATTCTTGACAGGGTCAAGCTAAATGGGACAAACTATTTGGACTGGTACAGAATTTTGAGGATAGTCCTCAAGTCTGAACGCAAAGAATATGTCTATGACAAGGCTGTCTCTAAGACCATATCAGAGTTACATGAAGTGTCAATAACTGCTGAGAAGAATATATCAGGGATCTGGGATCCAAGGATATTCTGATGGTCAACAAGGGAATTAGAAGTGGTAAGGGCGGGGTCCATGCGCACTTGGCAGGAAAGATGAGACACCTGAGAATGTCTGCTTCTACTGCCAACAGCCTGGCCAGTGGAACCGGGATTACAGGAAGTTCACGGCTAATCTGAAGAAGGGCAGTCGGACTGCGCCTTCATCAAATAGCCTGGATGATCTGAAGAAAGGCAGTAGGATTGCGCCTTCATCAGGAAACCTGGATGATCTAAGGAAGGGCGGTGGGACCGTGCCTTCATCCGGTATTAACTCTATAGAGCTACATCTCTTTACTTCCAAAGATTCATGGGTATTAGATACCAGGACTGAATCTCACACATGCACTAAAATATGGTGGGTGAAAGTAGGAGAGGTTTGGAAAGCACGAAGTGGACCTCAGAGTTGTGGAAACTGTTGTAGGATCCATGAGTCTTGCTTTGCCAATTGGCCTTGTCTTAGTATTGTATAATGTATATTGCATACCTACTTTTAGTAGGAATATTATATCTGTATCCATGTTTGACAAGGAAGGATATAATGTTAATATTGGAAATGGAGTTTTCAATGTTCTATGCAATGATATGTTTTATACCAGTACTGACTTGGTTGAAGGATTGTACATATTAGATATGGGTAACAATGCCTCAAGTTCTATATATTATGTTAATACCAAGAGGTCTAAATCCAACGATTTAAACCTAACTCTGTTATGGCACTGTCATTTGGGTCGCATAAACAAGAAGCGCCTATCGGCACTTCAGAAGTGCGGGCTTTCAGGTTCATTTGAATTCCATTCGATCGATAGGTGCAAGGTTTGTTTGATGGGAAAAATGACTAAAGTGCCCTTTATCGATCGCGATGAAATGGCGGGTGAATTATTGGGGCTGATACACTCGAATGTGTGTAGACCAATAACTTCACTTGCCAGGAGGGGTTTTAGCTACTTTATCACATTTACTTATGATTACAGTAAATATGGTTATGTCTATTCGTTGAGACATAAGTATGAAGCTTTTGATAAATTCAAAGAGTTTAAGACTAAAGTAGAAAACCAGCTCGACAAAGGTATTAAGGCACTTCGATTGGATCGAGGTGGAAAATACTTGAACACAGAGTTATTAGATCATCTAAAAGAGAATGGGATCCTTTTGGAATGGACTCCTCCTGGGACACTATAGTTGAAAGGTGTAGCCAAACGGAGAAATCGGACATTGTTAGACAATGGTCCGTTCCATGATTAGTTGGACTGATCTCCCAATCTCTTTCTGGGGTTATGCTCTAGAGACGAATGCATTCATAGTGAATCGGGCTTCGACGAAGGGTGTGGAAAGGACACCATTTTAAAATGGTACGGGATGATGCCCGCTTTGTCCTTCCTAAAGATTTGTGGTTGCGAGGCTTATGTGAAACATTTGGTTTCGACTAAGCTCGAACCAAGATCTGAGATATGCACCTTCGTGTGGTGTCCCAAAGCAACAAGGGGATACTATTTCTACAATCCCAGTGAGAACATGATGTTCGTCGCTTGGGGTGGGGTCTTTATGGAAAAGAAGTTTTGTTTCCAAAGACGTCATTGGAAGGACTGTGCATCACGAAGAAATTCAGGATGGTACAGATCTGTCTAAACCAATTGACAACCAGTAGAAAGGAGCCAAAGATTGTCGTAGAGTGAGAACCAATTCCTGTTACAATTCCGGAAGGTCCAAGGCGATTTGAAAGGGTCAATCTTCCACCTCCAAGATATGGTATCCGGAGGGGACAATAAAGTCGTGGTGGATCACCATGATCCAGCCACCTTTCAAGAAGTCGTGGATGGGCCCGACTCCGAGTTATGGCTGGGAGCCATGAGGGAGGAAATGCAATCCATGTCGGACAACGAGTCTGGGAACCGGTTGATCCCATCAATGGTATGAGGACCATCGGATGCAAATGGATCTTCAAGGTGAATATGGACATGGATGACAACCCTCTGACCTACAAAGCTCAACTGGTGGCGAAAGGTTATAGGCAGATCCAATGGATTGACTATGAGGAAACCTTCTCCCTAGTGGCTATGGTCAAAATCGATCCAAATTCTTCTTGACATAACTGCGTATCATAATTATGAGATATGGCAAGTGGATGTCAAAACCGCTTTCCTAAATGGTTTGACTGAGTACGTTTGTATGTCTCGGCCCAAAGGTTTTGATGATCCGAAGAATAAGGGAAAGATTTATAAGTTTTTGAAATCCATTTATGGATTGAAACGAACTTCTCGGAATTGGATCCTTTGTTTTGATGAAGCTGTAATTGGATTTGGCTTAATCAAGAACGAGGATGAATCTTGCGTTTATAAGAAGGCTAGTGGGAGCAAGATTACCTTTCTGGTTCTCATTGAAAATGACATCCCAACCTTGCACGAGACTTAAGCTTGGTTGAGGAAGTGTTTTTCAATAAATGACTTAGGCGATGCTTCTTAAATCTTAGGGATTAAGATATGTAGAGATCGCACCAAGAGGGTCTTGGATTTAAGTTAGGGAACCTATGTGAACAAGGCATTGAGTAGGTTCTTAATGCTCGATTCAAAGAAAGTACTCTTACCCACTAGTCATGGCATTTATCTCAGCAAGACTCGGTGTCCTAAGACAGCAAATGAGCTTAAAATGATGATGAGAATCCTATGCGCCTGGGGGCAGGATCGATCATATATGCCATGACATGTATGAGACCGGACGTCTCGTAAGCCTTATGTTGTACCAGTAGACATCATTCTAACCCGGGGGAAAGATGATGTTGAACTAGTCGTCGAAGGATGAGTAGACGCTAGTTTTCCAAGACAAATCAAGATGACTTTAGAAGTCAATCAGGATATGTGTTTACGTTGAATGGTAGAGCTTTAGCTAGGAGAGCGTAAAGCAAGATACCATTGCCGAATCTACGACAGAGGCCAAGTACATGGATGTTGTAGAGGCAACTAAGGAGGCTATGTGGATTTGGAAATTCATGGCAGGGCTGGGTGTAATTAAAAACCCATCCAGCCCGGTGAATCCATTTTGCGACAACACAAGGGCCATTGCGCAAGCTAAAAGCCCAGATCGCATAACAAATCCAAACATGTACTGCGGCGTATCCACCTCATCAGAGAAATACTTAACTGAGGTGAAGTGAAGATAACATATATTGCAACAAATGATAACATAGCCAACCCTTTGACTAAGGCAGTGTCACTGACTGAACATGTTAGACATGTAAAGTCGATGGGGACATATTGGAGTTTAGATTGGAACTAGGGCAAGTGGGAGATTGTTAGTCTTAGTGCCTGTAGTTCAATCCTAAATGTCCAAATGTATATATCATCGTTAGCAATAATATTAAAGCGGCTTTATATTACTTATGTGTTGGATTAATATATCGACGTGTGCTCTGATCTATGCCCACCATGCGAATAGAACCATAGATCGAGATAGATCACACTAGATGGGTCCCTAGTCAACAAAGCTTCACTAGAAGCGACTAGTATGAAAGATGGCTCTTTATGGCTTACGTTCTGTTAGTCATTGGAATGGGATTCCGGAGTCTGATCATAGATATCATGTGGGACATGATATTGGACGACCCGCCCTGAATATGTGCCATAGATTAAGTCATGAACATATTCAGTGTCGTAGCTTGTCATGTATCCTTAGACCAAGGAGTCTTTGTGATCGCTATGTAGTCAACAACTGAGTTTGACCTGAGCCTAACGTTGTCCGTAACAGGGCTTCCATAACGGCCAGGATTGGCTTGGGGACGGGCTACATGAGTGACACGAAAGGCAGCTAAGGGATTTATCCCTCATACTGAGGTATGGGAAAGATATCGGTTCTCGGCTGCTTGATCGAGAGTGACTGAAAGAATAGCATGGCCATGCACATGATACTGGGTATAATATCTTCAGTCATCTCACATATCAAGGAACGGTGATTGAGAATAATAAGGATGACGGCTCTATGCCTTATCTCAATCAGGATATCGGAGATAAAAGGATAATGACAGGGATGACGGAAAGGTTAGAATCGACAGGGTCGATTCGTTATGCAGTATCAGGCAATACTAAAGCCTCGTTAGTTGCCACTTAAATAGGATCAAGTAACATGGGATTTTACGTTGATCTATTGACATGCATAAACCTAAGGGTCACACCGGAGGATGAAACTCATTGACACATTTATGGAGAATGGCCAAAAGGGAGTTGTCTCGGGACATGATCAAAACTGGGTTTTGAGTCATGTGCCCGTAAGTGAATAGGGCTTTACGGATCAAGACAATGCTTGGAGTCTTGGGATTGATCGCGTCGGATAATGTTGGACATTTCCGGTATGGAAGGCTTGCAGGCGATGAGCGAATCATGAGACCTCGTTGGAAATGGCCACGGGCCATGTTCCAAGAGGCTCATGAAAGGCCCATGCAACCAAGGCCCATGGAACTAATTAATCAAGTCTTGATTAATTAGTACTAAGTAAGGAAGACAAGGATTAAGGTGTTGGTGATTCACCACCTAACCCAATCTTGTCTAGCCATACTTTGTCCTATTTACACCTTACTTGACACCATACTTGTCCCATGCCTTTAGTTGGACAAGTACGAGTTTTTTTATGTTTAAGTCATCTTTTTTCAACATAACAAACACAAGACAAGAATAGGAAACACAACTTCTCTCCCCCTTCCATTGCAATTTCGGGTTTGGCAAGTTCCCACCTCCATTTTTGTGTTCTTGAGTCCTCAAAGAGAAGAACTACGTGGCTTTGATTCCCATGTGGATACGTAGGCGTCTTGGAGACTCAAGCCAATCATTCGTTAACCGGTGTTCTTGTTTTGGTAAGAAATAGTGCTGAATTTTTCTCTTGTGAATCCATTCTTTGTTAGTTGTTTCATGGTTTAATCGTCTCTTGGTTTTCATTGATCTTCCGCTGCGAGTTGGTTCATCTCCAACCATACCTCGAGACCCAACAGATCGCATTCCTCTAGGGTCATTATACAGAGCGATACCCAGTATCTGGTGCTACTGATCCAAGGGTCACACCAGGTCTTCTCCCCGTTGGGCCGGCTGGTAGACGATTGCCGGACCCTTCTAGCTAGTCTCGAGGATGTCAAACTCGAGTATATCTCTAGGTCAGCGAACGGTGCAGCCCACTGGCTAGCCCGGGAAGCCCGTTCTTCCCCTGTCCTTGGGTGGTCCGGATTTACTATTCCGGATGCACTTATGTCTATCTTATTACACTTCAAATAATAAAAATCCGTTCTTCCGTTTCAAAATAAAAAACTCACTTATGCAATTGTACACATATCATCATAGAAGTTAGTCATTGTATTAAGGTACTTTTACCGACCGTACAATTTCAGTCACTATAATTATAATCTACAATGACGATATAATATAGGGTAAACTGCAAATACATACCCCATACTTTACACGATTAACCGATACCTACCTCAATCTTTTTTTATAACCAATACATACTCAATTGTTACCGAAATATAACAGATAGCCCCTGCCGTATGATTTTCCATCCATTTTCTGTTAGTTTTTTCAAAAATACCCATAATACCCTTAACCCTAATTCAGCTACATCTATCAAATATTTATGAAAATACCATCACTTATTTACGAAATTATCATTGTTTACAGAAAAAACATTTCTTATAAATATTTTATTAATTCTGTTTTATATATTTGATTAAAATTTTATTTTTTTTAAATTCCTAATTATTTTTTTGATAAATCTGAAATGTTTTGTTTTTATTAATTATTTTTATTACTTCTTTTTCTAATATTTCTTTTTTTAATATAATAAAATAACAGTAAATATATTTAATTTTATTAACAAAAAAATCAGTTTTTTTATTAATTAATATATATATATATAGGTATACACTCACGCGTTACCTATATGTGTTTTTGTTAATTGTTACCTAATTATAGACCTTTAGATCAAGTTGATCCAATGGATATACAACCAATGGCACACAGTTGTAATTATATCCAACTTTTATTTCTTTTTTGTAATATTACAATTCAAAAGGGCATAAAAGTCTTTGTATATAATTTTTTTAACCAAACCCTAAAAAAAAGCTACCTCACACGAGAACACCTCATATATCTCAGTTGGTTTTGCTATTCTCTCCAAAACAATTGTCGCCGCCACTATGCTCCACCTCCGCCCCTCTTTTCTCCGTCTTCCGCCGCTGCTCCATATCTCCGTCGCCGCTCCACCATGTTGTCATCTCCTAGCATCCCCCTCTACGTGCAGCAACGAATACAAGTTCGTACCCCATCTGTAGAGGCTCTAATCAGCAACGACGCTCGAGCTCCGGTTGCTCACCGACGACTCGAGCTTTGATCCGCCGCCGTGCAGATCGATCTTTCTGCCCAAGCTACAGACCTCGCCACCGCATATCGATCTCTCCCGCCCGGATCTGCAACCGAGTCTTCATCTTATCCGAGTTTAGCCGTGAGCCACAGCCACGAGGCCGAGCAGAAGGCGTGACATGGTGATGCCGTCGTCTGGCCGAAGCTCACGCACCACCGTCCCGAGCTGCAAGGGTACCAGAACCAGTCATGAAGAAGAAGCTCATGAGATGGAGCACATGTCCAAGCTTCTTCTCCACATCCTCCATGCTAGAGCTGCTTTGTGCGACGCCCAATATGCTTCTCCGTTACTGGCGATGAGGCCTCCTCTGTTGCACCATTTCTTGTCCGAAAATTGGCTGAGCTAGGGTACGATGGTCTTGGTACAGTTCATCGTAGTTTTGGATTTTTTTTATTTTTTTATGTATTTAATCATATTATTTCTATAACTGGTAGTAGAATTTTCTGTTATTTTATTAAATCATTGGAGGTTCCAGGTGTGGCTTGATTCAGTCCACTAGTTACTTTCTAAAACACTTGTTATTTTTTATATTTTTTTATATTCTGTTCGTTTTTAGATAGATCTGTTTTTTTTTTGTAGGTATAAGTTATAGTTCTGTAACATGTAATATATACTTATGTAATATTAATGTTGATTTGTGTAATTTTCACTGTATATTCTATAACAGTTAGGTAATGATTATGTAATTGTCAAGATAGGGTAGATTTATGTAACTTGTAATTGGCGGTATTAAATTATGTAGGTATAAGTTTTTGTATAAGTTTAGTGTAGTATTTTGTAACATGTAATGTATACTTATGTAATATTAATATGGATTTGTGTAATTTTCAATATATATTATGTAAATGTTAGGCTATGATTATGTAATATTAATATAGATTTGTGTAACTTTTATAATTGTCGGTATGAAATTATGTAATTTATTGTATTTAATTCTAGAAATGAAGGGTAAAGTTTTGTAATGCCATGTATGAAGTTTTTGTAACACAATGATATAAAATTCTTGCGACACCGATAAAAAATCTAAATTTTCTGTTTAAAAATTCTTTAATCTTAGTATTCAATTTCTATAATATATAATACAAATTTCTGTAATATTGTAGATGACATTTTGTAACTTGTACGAAATTTGAGTAGCGAACAAATTTTAAAATAAAAAATTGAATATTAATTTTTTTAATCTATAGTGAAAAAATTCAGTAAAAAAATCTGTAGTAAAAAAAATAAGGGAGACGAAGTTACTAAATTACCCTTTTGTTTTTTTTTTCTATTTTAGTTATGGATAATTCAGGTTGAAAATCTATAGCCATTAGATATAATATATCTATGGTTCATATTAAGGTAACAAGTAACAAAATTCACTATGGTAACGCATGAATGTGCCCCTATATATATATATCATTTTTTTCATTTTTTTAAATTCTCTCTCTTCTTTTCTTTACCTTTTATTCTTTTAATTTATTTAACTATTTTTAACCATTCCCGAAGGGTTGCCGGAGAAGAAGGTCTCGAGGTACCAAGATTCAAAAAAAAATCCCCCAACTCAGATAGAAAAAACGAAGAACCCAGATCTTCCTAAGGGTTTCTCAAGACGAGGATAAGGAGTTACGGATTTAGGCACACACGAACAGAACTGAATCGGAGGAGGAAGGCAGTGGTGTTCTCGAACGCAATATCGCATGATCTCTACGACAGTCGACCTTCCAATATCGCTTGAGCTCTGCAACCCTCGACCCTCTAATCTTTCCCCCAATCCAGATTTACGAAAATCCCCAAATCCAGATTTGCGAATCTCCCAAAATCCATATCTCTGCAAAAGGAAAACAACACCTGAAAAGGCCATCAGAGGAGAACATGGGGCAAGGATGGCGAGCACGGCCGATTAGGGTGTCTGGTACTCCGGCGGGGTCAGATTCGAGTCTGTTCGTGTGAAGCCATGGTCTCACTGTCGTGAAGCCATGGTCTAGCCATGGTCTCGCCGCCGTGAAGTCATGGTCTCGCCGGCGTGAAGCCAAGGTCTCTCCGTGTGCTCTTCGTCGGTGCTTATCAATAATGGCGGATGGAGGAGCAGCTGCTGATAGCGAGTTGGAAATTAGAAAAGATGAGTCATATGGGTGTTGGAAATTAGGGTTTGAATTGATTAGATAAAGGGGGTTTGAATCTGGGTAGAGAACCAGTGACAGAGAAGAAGATGAGAGGATATGGGTGGAGAGAGAGAGACGAGATAAGGATAAGGAGAGAGAGAATTTAAAAAAAATGAAAAAAATGATATATATATTAATTAATAAAAAAATTGATTTTTTTTATAATAAAATTAAATATATTTACTGTTATTTGATTATATTAAAAAAAGAAATATTAGAAAAAGAAGTATTAAAAATAATTAATAAAAGCAAAACATTTCAGATTTATCAAAAAAATAATTAGGAATTTAAAAAAAATCAAATTTTAATTAAATATATAAAACATAATTAATAAAATATTTATAAGAAATGTTTTTTTTGTAAACAATGGTAATTTCGTAAATATTTGAAAGATGTAGTTGGATTAGGGTGAAGGGTATTATGAGTATTTTTGAAAAAACTAACAGAAAATGGATGGAAAATCAGACGGTAGGGACTATCTGTTATATTTCCGTAACAATTGAGTATGTATTGGTTATAAAAAAAGATTGAGGTAGGTATCGGTTAATCGTGTAAATTATGGGGTATATATTTGTAATTTACCCTGTAATATATGGTTGTTGAAGTTTAAATTTGCCGAAAACGGAACGATCATATGTTGCCGACGATGGTTTCATCGCACAAAAACTATATATTAAAAGTTTTGACATGTGTTAGCTCAGCAAGTTTATGGATTACAGTGGAGGGGCGGAGAATATGACCAATTTCCACTGACAGAGGAATTAGACAAGGTAATTCGTTGTCATGGTATCAAATTCAATACAATTACACAATTGTTATCATGGTATCATAGCCTCTCTCACTCTAATATCGCTTCCGCTTCCGCCGCCGCCGCTGCCGTTCACCTTCGTTGAACGCTGCTCTTCACGAGCTCACAACCGTTGCTGCCGTCCCAGCTGACTGCCGCCCCGAGCCACAGCCTCAGACCGCTGCTGTCCCGACTGCGTTCACTCCGGCAACGTCTCCGTTAACACGCCGCCGCTCTCCGCCGTCACAGCTGACCGCCGCTCCGAGCCACTACCTCGAACCGCTGTTGTCCCGACTGCTCTCTACTCCGGCAACGCCTCCATCAACACGCCGCCGCCCTCCGGATCTGAGCTCGCCTCCGTCAACTAGAATTCGACGTCGAGAAGGTCTCGGCCAACCACGGTGTCGCGATAACACCGCCGCCGCTCCATTGCCCCTGCTGTCTGCTGCTCCGCCAGGATCTAACACAGGTCGACGAAGCACCGCAGACACACGCAGGGACGCAGACGAGCCGCCGCCACGAAACCGCACGCACCTGCAAATTTTCGAAACGAAGAAGGCGCGTGGATCACACGCGCCAAACTCCTTCGGCAGCGCCCCACGCGCCCACGCGCTCCACGCGCCGTTGACCGTTGACTTTCCAAAAAAAAAACTACTTATTTTATTTCAGTGTTTTCTCTTCAGGTATCCCTAATGAAGAAGTTTGATATCAAGCCATACTGTACGTTCTGCAACAGATATGTACATGTCTTAACCGAATGCAGAACTCATGCTCGTCGCCTCCTTGCCTCAGAAACCCCTCGCTGGGGTAACTCTAGACCCTCTCAACACTTTAGGGGGGGCGTGGCTCCCGTGGGGATCATCGGCCGTCCAACAGGCCCAATGTCACTGTTGCTGCTACACTTGCTGTGTCTGCCAAAACTCCTGACATGACTGCTCTCTTGAGTGACATGTTGGGTCTCGAGGTAGGGTTGGAGATGAACCAACTCGCAGCGGAAAATCAAGGAAAACCAAGAGACGATTAAAACCATGAAACAACTAACAAAGAATGGATTCACAAGAGAAAAATTCAGCACTAGTTCTTACCAAAACAAGAACACCGGGTAACGAATGATTGGCTTGAGTCTCCAAGACGCCTACGTATCCACATAGGAATCAAAGCCACGTAGTTCTTCTCTTTGAGGACTCAAGAACACAAACATGGAGGTGGGAGCTTGCCAAACCCGAAATGGCCATGGAAGAGGGAGAGAAAATGTGTTTCCTATTCTTGTCTTGTCTTTGTTATGTTGAAAAAAGATGACTTAAACATAACAAAACCCATACTTGTCCAACTAAAGGCATGGGACAAGTATGGTGTCAAGTAAGGTGTAAATAGGACAAAGTATGGCAAGACAAGATTGGGTTAGGTGGTGAATCACCAACACCTTAATCCTTGTCTTGCTTACTTCGTACTAATTAATCAAGACTTGATTAATTAGTTCCATGGGCCTTGGTTGCATGGGCCTTTCATGGGCCTCTTGGAACATGGCCCGTGACCATCGCCTCCATGCCTTCCATACCGGAAATGTCCAACATTATCCGACGCGATCAATCCCAAGACTCCAAGCCTTGTCTCGATCCGTAAAGTCCTATTCACTTACGGGCACATGACCCAAAACCCAGTTTTGGTCATGTCCCGAGACAACTCCCTTTTGGCCATTCTCCATAAATGTGTCAATGAGTTTCATCCTCCGGTGTGACCCTTAGGTTTATGCATGTCAATAGATCAACGTAAAATCCCATTTTACTTGATCCTATTTAAGTGGCAACTAACGAGACTTTAGTATTGCCTGACACTACATAACGAATCGACCCTGTCGATTCTAACCTTTCCGTCGTCCCTGTCATTATCCTTTTATCTCCGATATCCTGATTGAGATAAGGCATAGAGCCGTCATCCTTATTATTCTCAATCACCGTTCCTTGATATGTGAGATGACTGAAGATATGATACCCAGTATCATGTGCATGGCCATGCTATTCTTCCAGTCACTCTCGATCAAGTGGCCGAGAACCGATATCTTTCCCATACCTTAGTTGAGGGATAAATCCCTTAGCCGTCTTTCGTGTCACTCATGTAGCCCGTCCCCAAGCCAATCCTGGCCGTTATGGAAGCCCTGTTACGGACAACGTTAGGCTCAGGTCAAACTCAGTTGTTGACTACATAGCGATCACAAAGACTCCTTGGTCTAAGGATACATGACAAGCTACAACACTGAATATGTTCATGACTTAATCTATGGCACATATTCAGGGCGGGTCGTCCAATATCATGTCCCACATGATATCTATGATCAGACTCCGGAATCCCATTCCAATGACTAACAGAACGTAAGCCATAAAGAGCCATCTTTCATACTAGTCGCTTCTAGTGAAGCTTTGTTGACTAGGGACCCATCGAGTGTGATCTATCTCGATCTATGGTTCTATTCGCATGGTGGGCATAGATCAGAGCACACATCGATATATTACTCCAACACATAAGTAATATAAAGCCGCTTTAATTTTATTGCTAACGATGATATATACATTTGGACATTTAGGATTGAACTACGGGCACTAAGACTAACAATCTCCCACTTGCCCTAGTTCCAATCTAAACTCCAATATGTCCCCATCGACTTTACACGTCTAACATGTTCAGGCAGTGACACTACCTTAGTCAAAGGGTTGGCTATGTTATCATCTGTTGCAATATCGGTTATCTTCACTTCACCTCAGTTCAGTATTTATTTGATGAGGTGGATACGCCGCAGTACATGTTTGGATTTGTTATGCGATCTAGGCTTTTATCTCGTGCAAGGTTGGGATGTCGTTTTCAATGAGAACCAGAAAGGTAATATTGCTCCCACTAGCCTTCTTATAAACGCAAGATTCATCCTCGTTCTTGATTAAGCCAAATCCAATTACAGCTCCATCAAAACGAAGGATCCAACTCCGAGAAGTTCGTTTCAATCCAGAAATGGATTTCAACAACTTATAAATCTTTCCTTTATTCTTCGGATCGTCAAAACCTTTGGGCCGAGACATACAAACGTACTCAGTCAAATTTCCATTTAGGAAAGCGGTTTTGACATTCACTTGCCATATCTCGTAATTATGATACGCAGTTATGTCAAGAAGAATTTGGATCAATTTTGACCATAGCCACTAAGGAGAAGGTTTCCTTATAGTCAATCCATTGGATCTAACTATAACCTTTCGCCACCAGTTGAGCTTTGTAGATCAGAGGGTTGCCGTCCATGTCCATCTTCACCTTGAAGATCCATTTGCATCCTATGGTCCTCACACCATTGATGGGATCAACCGGTTCCCAGACTCGGTTGTCCGACATGGATTGCATTTCCTCCCTCATGGCTCCCAGCCATAACTCTGAGTTGGGCCCATCCACGACTTCCTGAAAGGTGGCTGGATCATCGTGATCCACCATGACTTCATTGTCACCTCCGGATACCATATCTTGGAAGTGGAAGATTGATCCTTTCATATCGCCTTGGACCTTCCAGAATTGTAACAGGAATTGGTTCTTACTCTACGACAATCTCTGGCTCCTTTCTACTGGGTTGCCAATTGGTTTAGACAGATCTGTACCATCCTGAATTTCTTCGAGATGCACAGTCCTCCCAATGACGTCTTTGGAAACAAAACTTCTTTTCCATAAAGACCCCACCCCAAGCGACGAACACCATGTTCTCACTGGGATTGTAGAAATAGTATCCCCTTGTTTCTTTGGGATACCACACGAAGGTGCATATCTCAGATCTTGGTTCGAGCTTAATCGAAACCAAATGTTTCACATAAGCCTCGCAACCACAAATCTTTAGGAAGGACAAAGCGGGCATCATCCCGTACCATTTTTAAAATGGTGTCCCTTCCACACCATTCGTCGAAGCCCGATTCACTATGAATGCGGTCGTCTCTAGAGCAAAACCCCTAAAAGAGATTGGGAGATCAGTCCAACTAATCATGGAACAGACCATTGTCTAACAATGTCCGATTTCTCCGTTTGGCTACACCTTTCAACTACAGTGACCTAGGAGGAGTCCATTCCAAAAGGATCCCATTCTCTTTTAGATGATCTAATAACTCTGTGGTCAAGTATTTTCCACCTCGATCCAATCGAAGTGCCTTAATACCTTTGTCGAGCTGGTTTTCTACTATAGTCTTAAACTCTTTGAATTTATCAAAAGCTTCAGACTTATGTCTCACCGAAGAGACATAACCATATTTACTGTAATCATCAGTAAATGTGATAAAGTAGTTAAAACCCCTCCTGGCAAGTGAACTTATTGGTCTACACACATTCGAGTGTATCAGCCCCAATAATTCACCCGCCCTTTCATCGCGATCGATAAAAGGGCACTTTAGTCATTTTGCCCATCAAACAAACCTTGCACCTATCGATCGAATGGAATTCGAATGAACCTGAAAGCCCGCACTTCTGAAGTGCTGATAGGCGCTTCTTGTTTATGCGACCCAAATGACAGTACCATAACAGAGTTAGGTTTAAATCGTTGGATTTAGACCTCTTGGTATTAACGGAATATATAGAACTTGAGGCATTGTTACCCATATCTAATATGTACAATCCTCCAACCATGTCAGTACTGGTATAAAACATATCATTGCATAGAACATTGAAAACTCCATTTCCAATATTAACATTATATCCTTCCTTGTCAAACACGGATACATATATAATATTCCTACTAAAAGTAGGTATGCAATATACATTATACAATACTAAGACAAGGCCTCTTGGCAAAGCAAGACTCATGGATCCTACAGCAGTTGCCACAACTCTGAGGTCCATTTCGTGCTTTCCAAATCTCTTCTACTTTCATCCACCATATATTAGTGCATGTGTGAGATTCAGTCATGGTATCTAATACCCATGAATCTTTGGAAGTAGAGAGATGTAGCTCTATAGAGTTAATACCGACTGAAGGCACGATCCCACCGCCCTTCCTTAGATCATCCAGGTTTCCTGATGAAGGCGCAGTCCTACTGCCCTTCTTCAGATCATCCAGGCTATTTGATGAAGGCGCAGTCCCACTGCCCTTCTTCAGATCAACCGTGAACTTCCTGTAATCCCGGTTCCAATGACCAGGCTGTTGGCAGTAGAAACAGACATTCTCAGGTGTCTCATCTTTCCTGCCAAGTGCGCATGGGCCCAGCCCTTGCCACTTCCAATTCCCTTGTTGACCATCAGAATATCCTTGGATCCCAGATCCCTGAGATATTCTTCTCAGCAGTTAATGACACTTCATGTAACTCTGAAATGTTCTTAGAGACAGCCTTGTCAAGGACATATTCTTTGCGTTCAGACTTGAGGACTATCCTCAAAATTCTGTACCAGTCCAAATAGTTTGTCCCATTTAGCTTGACCCTGTCAAGAATGGTTTTTAATGACAAACTATTAATGTTCGCTGAATTTGCCATTTGATCTACAACAGATAAAATTCAATCAGTAAACTGAATAAATTTTATGAAGATCAAGCTTAAACACCAACAATCAATTCTAAACCTTTAGAATCTGAAACCAAGATCCTTGATTCACTCGATTAAGCTGAACTAATGCTCACCACTTAATCGAGCTATGTAGGTAGGACTCCATCCAATCACATCCAATGTGACTCTTGGCTAGGGTATGCACTTATGTACACGGCTTACCCTATCTGTTACCCTAGCTCAACCTCAGGCTGAGAATCGTAGTCGGGTCCACCAATTTTCAACTATGGCCCGTCACTATGTAGGTGCTCCGCTAATGCGCACGACACCCACATATGTCGTCCAAACCTACTACCCCGCTTTCCCATGGATGCTCCGCTAATGCGCACGACACCCATAGGACGGGGAGGTAGTAAGGTGTTGATGATTGGGAGGTATCGGACATGACCCGCTTTTACTTGTCCAGTTGTGTTCAAAACTTTGGCACATCCTAGATGCGATGAGCACATCAACTACATTCCAAATGCAATGATGCCTCAAATTACATCCAATGTAATTCTTCCTTTGAACCCGTCAACTACATCCAATGCAATGACGGTTCTAAGGGTTCACACACAAGAATTAAAATTCCAATTTTATCTTTGCATGTGAGGTGATATGCTCGGTAAATAAAGTTAAGCATGCAATTCTAAAACACATAGAATTAATCATGCATAAACTAAACCAAGCATAAAGCGGTAAATGTGCACATAATAGCCCCTTAAACTAACTCCCACTAGCTTCTTGAGCTCCACCGACTCCAAGCCGATGCCAACACCCGAAAGCCACCAAATGACCTTTTCGCCCTTTCTTCATCTTGAGTAAAATATTACAATTTAATACACGACTCGCAGGTCGGGAATAAATAAATATTACAAACAAGTGGTTCGTCGACCACACCTTGAAAGAATAATTACACGCTAACTCTAACGGCTCGCAGGCCGTGAAAAGCGATAAATAATTAAATCGAGCTCGGGGCTATTATGTACACCATGCCAACATCACATCACAAATCGTGTTATCAAACAAGCATGTTATCAAACATCATGTGATTTTCCGGTTTTAATTAATAGCCAAGTTTCGAAAATTTTTGATGCTCGGTTTATCGAAACCGTTCAAAAATGAAACTTTTGAACATTTGATCTTCGAGTTCATCATGACGGTTCCAAACTCGTAATAACTAACAAAACGGTTTAGCCTTGGCATATCAACCATCCAATGGTCATGCTTGGCCTAGCTCCGTCCAACGGAGCCCCGTTCGGTCCCGGTTTCGGCTCCCCGAGAGTCCCGCTCCCGAGACCCGAAAAATCAAACTTTTTTCAAAATTTCCAGATTTGAAATAATTTTCAAAAAATCATTTTACATGTATTAAATCCATAAACAATAATTTAAAACATGTTATCAAACAATTTAGCAAAACAACATGCCAAAAACGAAACTTTCAAGCAAAACCGAAACTTTGAACACCGTCTTGTGAATCCCGAAGGTAGCAGAGCTCTGATACCACTGTTGGGTCTCGAGGTAGGGTTGGAGATGAACCAACTTGCAGCGGAAAATCAAGGAAAACCAAGAGACGATTAAAACCATGAAACAACTAACAAAGAATGGATTCACAAGAGAAAAATTCAGCACTAGTTCTTACCAAAACAAGAACACCGGGTAACGAATGATTGGCTTGAGTCTCCAAGACGCCTACGTATCCACATGGGAATCAAAGCCACGTAGTTCTTCTCTTTGAGAACTCAAGAACACAAACATGGAGGTGGGAGCTTGCCAAACCCGAAATGGCCATGGAAGAGGGAGAGAAAATGTGTTTCCTATTCTTGTCTTGTCTTTGTTATGTTGAAAAAAGATGACTTAAACATAACAAAACCCATACTTGTCCAACTAAAGGCATGGGACAAGTATGGTGTCAAGTAAGGTGTAAATAGGACAAAGTATGGCAAGACAAGATTGGGTTAGGTGGTGAATCACCAACACCTTAATCCTTGTCTTGCTTACTTAGTACTAATTAATCAAGACTTGATTAATTAGTTCCATGGGCCTTGGTTGCATGGGCCTTTCATGGGCCTCTTGGAACATGGCCCGTGACCATCGCCTCCATGCCTTCCATACCGGAAATGTCCAACATTATCCGACGCGATCAATCCCAAGACTCCAAGCCTTGTCTCGATCCGTAAAGTCCTATTCACTTACGGGCACATGACCCAAAACCCAGTTTTGGTCATGTCCCGAGACAACTCCCTTTTGGCCATTCTCCATAAATGTGTCAATGAGTTTCATCCTCCGGTGTGACCCTTAGGTTTATGCATGTCAATAGATCAACGTAAAATCCCATTTTACTTGATCCTATTTAAGTGGCAACTAACGAGACTTTAGTATTGCCTGACACTACATAACGAATCGACCCTGTCGATTCTAACCTTTCCGTCGTCCCTGTCATTATCCTTTTATCTCCGATATCCTGATTGAGATAAGGCATAGAGCCGTCATCCTTATTATTCTCAATCACCGTTCCTTGATATGTGAGATGACTGAAGATATGATACCCAGTATCATGTGCATGGCCATGCTATTCTTCCAGTCACTCTCGATCAAGTGGCCGAGAACCGATATCTTTCCCATACCTTAGTTGAGGGATAAATCCCTTAGCCGTCTTTCGTGTCACTCATGTAGCCCGTCCCCAAGCCAATCCTGGCCGTTATGGAAGCCCTGTTACGGACAACGTTAGGCTCAGGTCAAACTCAGTTGTTGACTACATAGCGATCACAAAGACTCCTTGGTCTAAGGATACATGACAAGCTACAACACTGAATATGTTCATGACTTAATCTATGGCACATATTCAGGGCGGGTCGTCCAATATCATGTCCCACATGATATCTATGATCAGACTCCGGAATCCCATTCCAATGACTAACAGAACGTAAGCCATAAAGAGCCATCTTTCATACTAGTCGCTTCTAGTGAAGCTTTGTTGACTAGGGACCCATCGAGTGTGATCTATCTCGATCTATGGTTCTATTCGCATGGTGGGCATAGATCAGAGCACACATCGATATATTACTCCAACACATAAGTAATATAAAGCCGCTTTAATTTTATTGCTAACGATGATATATACATTTGGACATTTAGGATTGAACTACGGGCACTAAGACTAACATGACATACGAGCGCTCCTATTTGCTCACACTGCCTCGTCAGGTAGCTCATCCACTGTTGCTGCTACACCTGCTGTGTCGTCCAAATCTCCTAACACGACTGCTCTTTTGGGTGACATACGAGCGTTCTTATCAGCTCACACTGCCTCGTCAGGTAGCTCATCAACTACTACACCAGGTAGCACATCCACGTGCTATCTTGATTCTGCTTGTTTCAATCATATGAGCCCTCAGTCAGATTTGCTCACATGTATAACCCCGGTCACCAAGTCTCCGTCTATTCGTACTGCTGATAATTCCACTTTGCTTGCCACACATTGTGGTACCACAACCACAGACCAGTTATCACTGCTGAACACCTTACTTGTCCCAGATTTGTCACTAAACCTTGTATCGGTTGGTCAATTGTGTGATTTGGGTTTTGACGTTAACTTTTCTTGTCGTACTTCTTCTGTTCTTGTGCAGGATCCACTGACGGGACAAATCCATGGGACAGAACATAAAGTTGGTCGCCTGTTCGAACTCACCTCACTAGTGGTTCCCTCACCATCATCATCATCCTCGTCTACTTGTGGCGCTGTCGTCTCCGCCGATCTCTGGCACTCTCGCCTAGGTCATCCCTCTTCCTCTCGTTTGCGTAGTCTTATTTCTAGTGGGTTGTTGGGGTCAGTTTCGCATAACTTTGGTGATTGTGTGTCTTGTCAGCTTGCTAAACATCATAAACTGCCGTTTTCCCTTAATAATACTACTTCCTCCGCACCTTTTGATCTTGTTCAATCTGACTTGTGGGGAGCGGCACCTGTTCCGACCATGGGGGGGGGGTCTCGGTGGTTTGTCATATTTGTTGATGATCATACTCGTTTTACTTGGATTTATCTCATGCATAATAAATCTGATTTCAACAAAATTTATTCTGAGTTTTCTGTCATGGTTCGCACACAATTCTCTAAAGTTATCAAAACACTGTGTATGGATAACGGCATGGACCTTTAAGAGTCATCCTTCCTTGCACAACTTGCTTCCACCGGTACTATCGTTCAGCGCTCCTGTCCTGGTACATCGCAACAAAATGGTCGGGTAGAACGCAAACATCGCCACATTCTTAATACGGTCCGTGCTCTTACCATTGCAGTTGCCTATCCTGAACGCTTTTGGGGGGAGGCTGCCCTCACAGCCGTCTACACCATCAACAGGGTTCCATCCCCAGTCATAGGTAACAAAACTCCTTTCGAGTGTTTGTATGGTCGTCCTCCAGTTTATGATCTTCTTCGTGTCTTTGGGTGTGTTTGTTTTATTCATCTACAACCTCATGAACGTACTAAACTTGAACCTCGTTCTCGTCTTTGTTGCTTTATTGGGTATGGGATCGAACACAAAGGGTACAGATGTTGGGACCCGGTTTCCAAACGTCTCCGCATATCTCGCCATGTCACATTCTGGGAACATAAGATGTTTTCTTCCATGTCTTCTTTTCACATTCCCGAGTCTACTCCTTTCTTTTCTAATCTTGATATTGATCTGTTTTCTGATGATAATGAGGGTTCTCCCATTGAGCTAACTCCTGCAGGTGCTCCGACATCTCTACCTCCTACCGTGGACCATGTTCCGCCAGAGGATCCTGTGCTAGAGGATCATGTGCTACCGATTCGACCACAACGTCATCGGCAACTCCCATCTCACCTCCAGGACTTTGAGGTAACCCTACCATCTCGTGTCGCTTCCATAGTGTCCTCTGTATATGAGCCTGACATCTATCGGGAGGCTTGCACTAACCCCCTGTGGCAGCAAGCAATGACTGAGGAACTACAGGTCATGGTGAAGACTCATACATGGGATCTGGTACCTTTACCTCAGCACAAGCATGTGGTCGGTTCTAGATGGGTATACAAGGTGAAGACCAAGGCAGATGGTTCTATCGAGCGCTACAAGGCACGTATTGTGGCTCGCGGATTTACCCAGGAACATGGGGTTTATTATGAGGAAACATTTGCTCCTGTTGCGAGACTCACTTCTGTTCGCACCATTCTTGTTGTTGCTGCTGGTCGGCAGTGGGGACGTTTTTCAAATGGATGTGAAGAATGTTTTTCTCAATGGAGATCTTACAGAGGAGGTTTATATGAAGCCCCCGCCCGGCTATGATCATCCCCCACACATCGTTTTCCGTTTGCGCAAATCCATTTATGGACTCAAGCAGGCTCTGCGGGCATTGTACTCCAAGTTCAGTAGTGCGATGACAGTCTTTGGTTTTGTCTCTAGTCCGCACGACAGCTCCATGTTTGTTCGTCGGACCTCTCGGGGCCATACTCTCTTACTTCTGTATGTGGATGATATGATCATTACTGGTGATGATGCTATCGGCATTGTGGATCTTAAGCGTCATCTAAGCGACCAGTTCGAGATGAAGGATTTGGGTCATCTCTCTTACTTTCTTGGTTTGGAGATTTCCTCTCTGTCCTCTGGTTATCATTTGTCCCAAGCCAAGTATGCAGCCGAGCTCATCTCCAAGGGGGGACTAACCGATAGCAAGATCGCTTCCACTCCCATTGAAGCGAATGTCAAGTATCTTCCATCAGATGGTCAAGCTCTCGAGAATCCCACTTTATATCGCGGATTAGTTGGAGGGTTGGTATACCTCACTGTTACTAGGCCTGACATTGCATACGCTGTCCACATCGTCAGTCAGTTCATGTGCGCACCTCGCACTACTCACTATGAGGTCGTTCTTCGGATCTTGCGCTATGTTCGAGGCACCTTAACACAAGGACTACATTTCTCTTATGGCTCACCTTTAGTCCTACAGGCCTATTCAGGTGCAGATTGGGCAGGCGATCCCACAGACCGACGATCTACCACAGGTTACTGTTTCTTTCTTGCTCTCTGATTTCTTGGAGAAGTAAGAAACAAACAACCGTTGCCCGCTCCAGCACGGAAACTGAGTATCGAGCCCTTGCTGATACTACTTCCGAACTCATATGGCTTCGTTGGTTACTACATGACATGGGTGTTGTTCACAAGTCAGCCACTACCATTCATTGTGACAGTCAGAGTGCTATTCAGATTGCTCATAATGATGTCTTCCATGAACGCACCAAGCATATTGAGATCGATTGTCACTTTGTCAGACAACATCTCAATCAGGGCACCCTCGCTCTCCGATCTGTCTCCTCTAGCGATCAGATTGCAGATATCTTCACCAAGGCTTTAATCCCAGGAAAGTTCAAACCTTTAGTTGACAAACTCAACTTGGGTTCATTACCACCATCTTGAGTTTGAGGGGGGGGGGGTGTTAGAATATGTTGTATAGGCCCAACCCATGTGGCTCATTAGGGTTAACATCGGGTTTAGGAAACCCCAGTGGTACAACACCACTATATATACACATGTACATTGTAGGCTTATTTATCAAATTCAATACAATTACACAATTGTTATCAATACTAAACCAATTCAGGAAGTAAGTTCGAAGAGATGGAAGGTCTTGTGTGATCATCATTTAAAAGGAATGTTAGAGTTCAAACACATGCACGATTTTAATTTGGCCTTGTTGGGTAAGAAAGGCTAGAGAATTCTGCAAAATCCGAATTGTTTGATGGCTCGAATTCTCCGAGCTAAGTATTTTCCGAATTCATTTTCTTGGAAGTCAAGAATAAGCCTGATTATAGTCATGTATGGACCATCCTTTTAGCTGGTCACGAGATTATTCGGAAGGGTTGGTACTAGTACGATCATTAGGGTGTTTGATCCGAATTGGTTGCCAATTGAGTTTTGGGGAGAATTAGGCCTACCAAGGAGGAGCACACAACTAGAAGCCCATAATATACACGTTGGCCACCACACTTAACCCAAAAGACTAGCCTATCAGGTCATCGGTCGAAGGTGTATATTAAGTCTTACTTTATTCCTTAAGTATCCGATGTGGGACTCTTGACTCACATGTGGACGCACCTAACAATCCCCCCCCCCCTCCACATTGAGTCTCATCACATCTGTTTCATCGCACTCTTAAGCCCAATTTTTTACTTGTTCTACTCGATCCCCTCATCACATCTGTTTCATCGCACTCTTAAGCCCAACTTTTTACTTGTTCTACTCGATCTCATACGGGCCCACTTCATCCTATCTGGGCCCACCACCATGAGAGTATCTTGGTGTTTCTAGCCCTAGGAGATATACCCCGACCCGCTTTCTGGGAGAGTCCACAGAACCAGGCTCTGATACCACTTGTTGGGGAGAACTATGCCTACTAAGGAGGAGCACACAACTATAAGCCCATAATATACACGTTGGCCACCACAATTGACCCAAAAGACTAGCCTATCAGGTCATGGGTCTAAGGTGTATATTAAGTCTTACTTTATTCCTTAAGTATCCGATGTGGGACTCCTGACTCACATGTGGACACATCTAACATAGAGACCAACCAAGTGAAGAGGATTGACGAAGGGATAATGGAGTGGACTATGAACCAGCTTATGGAGGTGGGATAGTGGAATAATTGATCCTTATTTTTGGACAGGTTTAGTCTAAAGCTATGATGGTGATTCCCATTGCAAGATCAAGGCGGGAGGTTAATTGGTACTAGTGGGGGAATAAGGATGGTCTATATTCAGTCATTGAGGTATATAAAACTCTTCATAGGTGGAATGGTAGATGGAACGTCGAGGACATGCAGGGGTCCCGATTGTATCGCCATAATAGCGTAGAGTGTGTTGTATGATGGTGCTCGGGATCCAGAGCTGGTGGAAACACTGAGTATCGAAGTAGCTTTGGATTGGATTAGGGAAAGTGGTTGGGAAAGATAGATGATTGAATCTAATTTTCTCGGAGTGGTCCAAGCGATAAATAATGTTCATCATATGTTTTTTCCAGTAGGAATGCTCGTTGAGAAGTGGACTCTAATTCAAAGGTTTGGGGCTTCAAATTTGAGTATGTGTGCAGAGAGGCCAACAAAATAGCTCATATCGGAGCTAGAAATTCAAATGTTTGGAACACCATAACCTGACATATACGCTTGTTCCTACTTCTTTGTTTAATGCTTTGAACAACGATTTGTTTTTTTTATCAACAAATTTTTTAAATTTTATAAACTATGCTTTTGAAATAAAAGACATAGTCAAGGGATTAACCCTCAAAGTTGAACTTACAACCAAGGAGACAATAAAATGAAACACCACAAACTAGTAATACACCCATGACACTTAAAGCCCCCAACAATTCTATTTCCAACCAAACCATAATTGTCAAAAAACTACCCAACCAAGACTTACAATTACAAAGACTTACATGAAATGAAGATAGTCCCCATTTAGCCCACAACACCAATCAGGTTGGAAATGAATAAGGTAAAACCAAAGCACAATGCAGCAACCAAATCACAGTAGCAAACCATCAAGAAATAATCACTTCAACTGCACCATGTTATAACCAAAGCCACATCTGCAACAAAACCATCAGAACACACCCATCAATCATTGAAGGAGCCTTCTAATTAAACCCCAGAACCAATCTTCAGTAGCACTTTAGAAAGTAAAAGAATTAAAACACCAACTTCTCCTTTGAACCAATGCAGCACAAAATAAACAGAAGGAGTCCTGCCCTTACTGCAAAATGCAGCAACAAGAACCAAAAAAAGCTCTCACCTAGAGCAATTCTACCCCCCTAAGAGACACATAAACTAAAATAAACCCTCACACCAGTACTGTAAAAAACAAACAAACCCCACACCAGAAAAGGAAGACAAATAGGAGAAAAACAAAGCAAACCTTACCAAACTCACCACAGTACCCCACCCCCCAACCCTCCCCCCAAACCCACCCATAACCCCCCAAGTATTCCAAACCAACACTTGGCCAAAGTACACCAGAAAGCTAAAATTACCAACAAAATAGTTGTCTTGAGACCCAAGTAATTCAACATTGTGCCAAAGGAGGGATGATCCTTTTCCTACTCAAAATTTGGATACACAACATAGGATCATTAATCCAAGATAAGAATGATAATGACTGATCTTTCTTAAATTTAGTCCACAACAACTGGTAAGAGTCATTCTGAATCTGTTGAAGAATGAAATCAGGATGATGAGTCAGGTTGTTGAAAATGATGTTGTTCCTTAATAACCAAATTCTCCAAATGATGATAGAAGCCAATAAACTCCAATATTTTCTTGCTTTGACAAGCCCTAGATGATTCCAAGCAATGAACCAATCTAAAATTGTCTCTGAGGCCACAGACTTTATTCCCCACCAATCTAAACATAAATTCCAAATTGTCCATACAACAGGACAACATAAGAAGAGATGATCTTGTTCCTCAAGTTCCTCAATACATAAAGGACACCAGATATCCCCATTGTATAGCCCTCTTGCCAATAGGAAGCATTTTGTTGGAACAACTTGAAGGCACATCAACCAAGCAAAGGCTGCCATTTTTGGAGGAACAATAGGAGCCCAAAGTAGGGCAGGCCAATCCAAGGCAGGGGCAATAGAGTCATCAAGCACTTGATACATTTTGTGCACAGTAAAGCCTTTCTGAAAGCTCCCACCCCCTCAAGTCTCTTCTAAAGTTTAAAACCCAGTCCCCCTCAAAATTACATTGAGACACTAGTACATTTTTTTGTACACTCAGATGATAAATCCTTTGAAAACTTAGTCTGAGAGGAGCATCATTGAGCCAACAATCCTCCCAGAATTGTACTCTATTCCCAGAGATAACATACCACTGAAGACCCACAACCCCCACTGCATTTGCAAATTTTGGACAGACAAGCAAAGACTGAATGTGTCTCAAGAAACATTGGCCATCATATAAAATGAATTTAGAGAGATCCCACTCTGAGCAGTCTCAACCATATTTTGCACAAAGTAGTTGCTTCCAAAGGGTGTCCTTCTCTAATGCAAACCTCCACCACCATTTAGCCAATAATGCCTTATTCATAATACTCAGACTCTGGATCCCCAAACCCCTAGCTTCTTTAGTCCTACAAACCTTGTCCCATTTCACCTTGTGCATCACCTTTTTTGTTACTTTGCCATTCCAAAGAAATCTCCTCTGCCATTGTTCCATCTCTTTGATCACTCCTTTAGGGGCTTTGTATAGTGACATATAGAAGAGAGGTAGGGAGCACAAAGAGGATTTAATCAGAGTGATTCTTCCCCCAAATGACCTGGACTTTGCTTGCCATAGACTTAATTTCTTCTTGAATTTTTTAATGACAGGCTCCCAAGTCTTTTTCCTTCTAAGGTTAGCCCCAAGCTTAAAACCCAGGTAATCAAAGGGGAGGTCCATTGCAGAACATCCCAGAATGCCAGTAATTTGATCTAGTGACACTGAGTTGGCATTTAATAGAAGCACTTTGGACTTAGTAAAATTGATCTTGAGGCATGTTGCTTTCAGTAGACAGTTTAGGGTGTGCTTCAAATTTATAGCTTGATGTAAGCTAGCCTTTATAAAAATTAGAGTGTCATCTGCAAATTGCAGATGAGTGATCTAAGGACCCTGGCCAATACATTGAATCCCAGAAAACATGCCCAATTGTGTCCCTTTAGTCATTAACAGATGTAGACTTTCAGCAAGCAAGGCAAATAACAAGAGGGAAAGAGAACAACCATGTCTGAGACTTCTTTGTACAGGAAAGTCATCTGAGGGGAGCCATTGATCAGCACAGAAACCCAAGCTTTAAGACATTCACCAATCCAAGATCTCCATAGAGAGCCAAAACCCATAACCTGAAGAATATTTTGAAGAGCTTCCCAACTGACATGATCATATGCCTTTTCAAAGTTCACCTTGAAGACAATTACTTCTTGTGTAGAGTGTTTAATGGAATGTATGAGCTCAGAAGATATTAAAACCCCATCTAAGATTTGCCTCCCTGCAATGAATCAAGATTGGACATCATGCACAGGAACATTCATTACAGTCTTAAGTCTATCAGCCAAGACCTTAGACACTATCCTGTATGCACTGCTGATGAGGCTTATTGGCCTAAAATCTTCAAAAGAGACCGGAGCTCCAATATTAGGAATGAGGGTTAGGAAGGAGGAATTCAATCCTTTCCCTAAAACTCCACCCTCGTTGTAGTTATGAAATTACATTTTATCCAAACAAATGAGCGTCGATAGGTTCACTACACCAATCCGTCAACGCAAAGCTTGTATCGTTGCACTATACATGCTCTAACAAGGAGGATTAACAAATAGACCGTATGCCATTGTATATAACGAGCACTAAAAAGAGCATAGTAACAAAATACTACCTAAAGTTGAATATCAAAGAAAGTGTCCCATATTCCCCGCTATTATAAGCTATAACCAAACATATATAAACCTTACAAATTATTGCCCTTAACTTATTTAACATAGTCCCCAGAAGTCTCCCCAATCTATTTCTTCATCTTCCGGTGCTTCTTATTTGGCCCGGGCACTTCCAACCGGCCTACAGAACATCCACACCTTGCTCGGAAAACCAGAACCGCTCTTCCATTCATCGGTGCCATCTTCTTCAGCTCAGCCTCCAATTCTCTATGGTGGTCTCGAGGCAGCTCGAAAAGACCCCTCTTCACCACATCCTTACCTGCACAATTCGAGTTCGAGTTCTTCACACACTCCTCTGTCTCCAGCTGAATGTCGAATTCGGCCGCTTTCCTCAGCCCCTTGCAATTTGGGTTCCCACATTTCCTTCCTGTGCACATCACCACAGCCCAAGCAGCTAGAGCTGCGCAAGTGATGCTCAGCCCGATCGATCCGTATATCAATGGAGCCTCAGACACCTCCTCTTGCACCAGGTAGAGGATCACCGCGGTGACCTCGATCAGCTTCATGGACACGAACTTGAGGTGAGGATACAGGAGGAAGGAGCAGGCGCCGATCACGGCGATCATGATCACCACGTCCACGGCGGCTGACCGGGATCCATCGCAAATCGGAGAACTGGGTATAATCTTGTTGTTGTTGCTGTTTCTCTCTTTGGTGCACGAATCCGCCATGGATGCAGATTGGTCGACCGTCTTGCAGACCGAGATTGAGCTTTGGATATAGACCATTTCAGATAGAACCCAGAAATTGAATCTCAAACCAGATCGAAACCCAAACCACCGATTCAGAAACAAACCCAAATCCACCCACCACGCGGAAACCCCAAAAGGGAAACAATCGGATTGAACCCAGAACAGATCAGGCGCTAAATTACCAGATTTCGCAGCTCGAATCCAAATCCACTGAGTTGAAACAAAGAGATTGGGGGAGGGAACTGGATGTTTTCAGTCCGACGAAGAAGAGAGGAGAAGGAAGAATCAATAGAGTGTTGATCGACCGATCGATTAAATCTCAAAGTCTCGATTTGTCTTGTGTCGAGAGAGAGATTGATCGTTTTGACATAGATGTGTATGTGTTTAGATTAGAGGAGCGTACGCGGTAAGGCTATGAGCTGGGTACTGTTCTATTGGACTTACGTGGGCTGACGTGTTGAATTGGGCTTCTCTTGTCATGATGTGTGTGATGGATTTGGTGGACCAATTCGTGGGGACATCTTGGGCCCACATCTTTATTTTTCGTTTCAAAGTCAAAATTAAGTATATAAATAAATAAATAAGTATTGGTGATGGTCAAGAATTGGAGTCCCAATTCCAGTAATGACTTGTAATGTCCGACGAGAAATTGAACTGATCATGGTTTAGTTTCAACGGGGTGATGTCACTCGACTCCAACCTACATGCTTACTTTCGGGTACATTAATTAATTTTACATGATTACGATGTATTATAAAAAAAATTATTACCTCAAAAAAGAAAAAAAACCAATCTCTTGTCGTGTGCAATACTCTTTCTAGAGATCTTTCTTCTCTATCCTTGACTCTATCCTTAGCTTTTAGTGACGTCGATTGTGTTCTTCGCTGTGACCGTCAAAACCATTCAGTCGTCATTTTCGTTTGTTCCAATGACAACACTTGAATTGTCTGCTCTCACCATTCCTTCATGTCCCTCTATGGTGTTTATCAAGCTAGAAAAACTTCGCCACACAAGGTGAAGCACGAGAGCACCATAGAATCATCTTCTTTCCCGACGTCCTCTTTACTGCGATCAACCACTCTCCTCCTCACTATGGAATCTGCAGCGCATTTGTTCTCCCCGAGACGTACTCTGCAGTCGTCTATGGTGGAGGTATCGTCAAACACAATAGGGGGCGTGAGTCTAGATCTGTGGTCGTTGGTACGACAGTCACCCCTATGTCGTCGATGACTCTACTATTGGGTCCGGCCAATGTTGACGAAGAGCACTTTTCCCTCATAGAATTCTCTAGTCTCGAGGCCATGGTTGTCTCATCCAAGAACTGGGACGGCTACTACGACCTATGCGCCGCCGGTGACTCCGTTATTGGGTCTGGCTGAGGGTGGTCCTAAACCTTTGGCCCCGATAGTGACGAAGACACTTTTCCCTCGAAAGAGGCTCTAGTCTCGAGTCAATGGTTGTCCCAACCGAGACCTGGGTCAACTTCGGTCATTGTTCATCCATTTGTGGAGGTTCTCCAAGAGGGCTCCTCGGCCTACTATCTCGCTGAGTATGAGGACATCTTAATCGATGTACCGTTTACCCCGGTTGACCCAAGGGTTCTGGCTCGTCGGCAGTTTGGCATGGTAAGAACGATGCCCACGCCTCGGACGTACCAGAATGATCTAATGTTCAAGGTCATATCGAGAGCTTGGGATGCTCGGCGATGGCGCTCGTGATCAAGGACCTGTAACCGGGGGTGATCGGGTTTTACTTTAGATCATAGGAGGCGAAGATTTAGGTTTGGAAGGACGAACCCTCGTGATATGATGGATTCCCGCTCATTCTCAATGACTTGGTCAATCGCATTGGAATAAAGCTCCCTCGACTGGAAAGGTTACAAATGTGAGTGCAGGTGGCAGGCCTTCCCCCCATGGTTCAAACACAGGCGACGAGTAAGTTCATTTGGGTGGAATTGGGGAATGTGTCAATGTCTCATGCGACCAATGGGGTTTTTGTTGGGGCGGAGCAGTTCGTGTCCGGTTTTGGATGTCCTTGGACCGTCTGCTATTGCGGTCCATGGTCTTGCGGTTTTAGGAGTACTCGGACACAGCGAAGGTCGGCTTGACCTATGCCCCCGACTACCAAATTTCTGCTACAACTGTTGGCAGATTGGTCACGTTCCTAGGGAGTGCAAGCAGGAGGTACAGGGGCTGCCCTGGTTTGATAAGTCTCTCAAGGTGGAAAAGCCAGATACCCTCGAACAGAGTTTCGCTACTGATTGGAAGAATGAGGCACCTTCTCCGGTATGTTCACTAGGTTTCACTCAGGTGATCCCGGACACCTTACCTACCCTTACTTTCATCTTCAGGGAGAGTGTCTGTAGTAACTCGAACACTTTACCTAACCCACTAGGGGTGGAATAGGGGTGACTTGGCATCTAATTTTACAACCAACTTTTAGGACTACCCCATCTTAAAATCCAGGCAAGAAAATGGGGTCTGTAGGAAAATCGCGTGAAGACCAGGTGAGGGCTAAGAAGCAGCCTTGCCAGCTGCCATGGTAAGTGAGCAGATGTCACGCCCCAAATCCGGTATTGACCGGACCCGAGACATGACTTAGCGGATTTAAATAAAAACAAATTAAAAACAATTAACATCTGAAAAGGATAGATAAATAATTGTTTAGCAGTTCGAAACCCTGAATCACATCTCAGTCAAATACAATAATCCAAGAAATAAGGTACGTCTCTACGAACACAAATAAAGATAAACCTGGACCCTCGCTAGACCCATGTCCCGCGATGTCCTCTACTCCAACTCGAAGTTAAAACCTGTAGCAAACACGGTAAGAGGGGGTGAGCTTGACGCTCAGTAGGGAAAAACCATAAAAACATCCTCACTTCGGAGTTACCAGAAATGCTATTCCACTATTTAAATCACCCTGAAAGTTACAGAAATACAGATGACTTAAGCCACAAGACTCCGAACCACACGCAAACCAATACTTCGTACCGAAATACCCCTCGGTCGTGATGGGACGCATATCATCGGGACTCCCGGAAACGTTCCCACAAGGAACACATATCATCGGGATTCCTGGAAATGTCTACAAAGGGACCCAGATCATCGGGTTTAAACAAGATATCATCCCAGAAACATCCCCGAAGGGACACATATCATCGGGGTGAAACAAGTCTCTCCGAAACACGTAGCATCGGAGTAAGACGATAAATCACACGGGAAACACTTAATGTCACAGACACAGCAATACTCAGTCAAATTCAAAGCAATCACAAACACACAACTCGTAACCATCGCACGGTCTCGGGAGCAACCCACTCGGCCCAGCGCAGCCGCACACAACATCCCCAACACAAAGTCGGGATAGGCGGTCGACCTCATCGCGGAACACAGCGTTTTACCGATCGACGGAAGGCAGGGAAATCGCCTCTTCGCGGCCTCATCTCTCGCGGTACTCAACACAGCGTTTTACCGAATGCTAGGCGGAAGGTAGGGAAACCACCTCTTCGCGGGACACAACGTTTTACCGACTCACGGTTGGAAGGTAGGGAAACCACCTTTCTCATGTAACCAAAGTACCATAAACGCAACACTTTACCGATTACGCGCCGGAAGGTACGATACACCTGACGGAAGTACATCTCTCACACTTTACCGGCCGCGCATCAAACAAACACAAACACACTCACAACCAGGGTCACAATCACATTCTCAAACAGGATCACAATCACAATCACAATCTTAATCACAACTACAGGTAACCACAGTACGACCACCACAATCATGATCACGTCGGTCTATCACTCACCCGACCATATCGCAACCAATGATTTACATCATAACAATCACGGCACACTTGACCACACATAGCAACGACATGTTACACTGAATATAATATGCTTTGACCCTTAATTACACTCACAACTGTTCCGCACTTACCATCACTTATCGACACTACACTCCACGTGGTAACCCTTACCGGCTTAACCGGTATTCAAAGCCCAACATCCCCAGTTCAACAAATCAGAGAAACAGGAAGGTGACTCAATCACTAACATGCATCACCAAGTTTAACTCTACTCGTTTTCATGTTCGTTATTTATTAACCGTTCAAGCAGCACAGAGCACACAATCAGATACACTCAGCAAACAGTCCTACATGCGCGACATGGCCCGATTCTACCAGCACGACAATTCCCAAGACTGAAATCGTAAATGTTCACAGTTTATACGTCTACGCTAATTATCCACATCCTATATGCATACTAGTTATTTAACCGGTTATTAGGTTTCCCTATAGGCATTCTAGTACATCCGAAATAAAGCGGGTTTCAAGGTAATCCCTACCTCAAGAAGAACAACAGTTGCATCTCCTAGCTGCTGACGTCTGGGCCTACATCGGGTCTTCTCCGTGCTCGGGGTAAAGGCCTGGTTTTAACATAAAAGGGACGGTCATCAGTCCCGGTCCAGTCCGTAACGGTCCTCAATTTATTAACTTAAGTCCAGTAGTTTGTTTGTCCAAACGTCCTTTAAAAGTCCGATAAGTCCTTTGAATTTATCTGGTTTTAAAACCAATTAGTCCTTTAATTTAAATTAATTAAATTAATTATAAAAGCTGGCCTGACCCGGATCCAACCCAGATCCAGGCCCAACCCGGATTCAGAACCCAGAACCCGAACTTGACCCGGAACCGGCCCGAACCCGGCCCCAGACCCGGCTCCGACCCAGGTCCGGACCCGAGTCCAGATCCGGTCCAGGAACCGACCTGGCCCGAGGCCCGGTCCGGCCCGAGGCCCGGTCCGGCCCGAGTCCTTCCTGGGCTCAAGTTCCAACTGATCAAGTCTGGCCTCAAGGTCCACGCGTCTCTGTCCGGCCCACTTCAGCGTCTGGCCTGAAGCCCGAGCACGAACTAGGGTTTGGGTGAGGTCACGTCGCCGACGGAAGCGACGCCAGGGTTTCTCGGAGGAAGGTGGCGGTGGTTGGGGTTCGAATCCTACCGTAGGCCTGGGTTGGATTCAACGCCACGGGAGCAGAAGCCGTCGAGATGAAATCCGGCCGAGGAGATGGCTGTGCTTGCGGTATTTCGGTGGAGAGGGTTGTCGGAGAAGACGGACGGGATTGGTATGCCGTCTATCCGTGCTGAGACACACGACGAGGCGGGGGTTGCTTCTGGTTCATCTGCGAGAATCGATGGTTGCGAGGGTTCGAGGGTGGGGTATAAGAGGGGGAAAAATTCGAAGCTCTGGCGTCGTTCCCTTGCCGGTGTGGTTCGGATTGAGACCGGGACACGTCGCCGGCGGGGTAGAAGCTCGTACGGTGCGGTGGCGGCGAGGATTGCTCGGCGTGAGCTAGAGGGGAAGAGAGAGAGAGTGAGGAGATCTGAAAGAGGGAGTTGAGAGGGCGCCTCGGGATGCGAGATCGAGAATGAGGAAGAAGGGATTGAACGTAAGGTTTAAACGAAAATTGGGCCTGGGCTCGAAGGTTTCGATTCTGATTGGGCCCAACCTGGCCCAAGTTCCAGCCTAGTCCAAAAACTCCCTCTTCACCATTTTTTTTCTTTTCTTTTTCGATTGCACTCGATCCAAAATTTAAACCTGCTTCTCGACCTCGATGTTCCAACGAACAAATTATTAAATGTTTAAATCCTCTAAATGGGGCGATCTTCACAGCAGAGATTTAGGGCCTTTAAGCGAGAGGGATCCCTGAATCAACATTACCCTCCCATTATTATTGTCGAGTTCATGTTCAATCGATCTCCTCACGTAAATAAGATTCCTCCTCATGGGATCAAACGGCGTTTAGCACCATCTTGAGCGGTTCTCCACAGTTGGAGTTTATTTTTAAGTTTACAAGTATTTTTTTAAAAAGAATGATGCGATATTGGATCTTAGTATAAGAGTATGTTAAATAGGGACCTACGGGGCCCTGTTTTCTGTATTGTCTCTTTAGATTAATAATATCTATGCACCTTTTGTTAAAAAAAATTTACAAGATTACAGTAGAAAAACTTTAAGCTTTATTATATCGTGTAGCATTAGAAATCAACGATTTCATGTTAGGTGTACGAAACATCAACTTATACTTTTAAAAATTATTTTTTTTCTAAAAATAAACTTAGTGTGAATAAAAATAAAGTTATTCGGAGGTTACAAGAAACAAGAAGCAAAGAGTAAGTGGAAAATTCCAGAAAAACCATAACAAGAAACATAATGAAATGAAATGGAAACTCTTAGCGGGCTAAGTGCCAATAGAAAAACAAACAATATTCCTCTTGACAAACAATGTCGGGTGAATGATGACCATTTTAGAAATATTTGGCAAAAGACCGAGTAGGAGGCTTGGCTTGCCCATTCTTGATGAGTTGGTTTGGCACATATAAACTTTCTTATGTCCTAGTTATCAACCTCTAGTGTCCTCCCTCGGATAGATGTGAGGGCTTTACGTATGTGGAGAATGTTGATAAGTCGTTCAACACGACATGATAGGATCTGATACCATGTGGTGTCGGCACCACCTTGGTATGGTAGCTGGGGAATATCAACCCAACCACCCAACCCTACAGGTCCTCATTTGGACAAGAAAGGGTGTTTCTCGCCCCTTTCCCTTTACACCATTACGTTGTAAAAACTTAGTTGTATTGATATTAGCCTCTCGGCTAACCCAAAAGGTGTGTCCAATACGAAAACTCCCCCCACGATTCCACTCACTGCTAAGGGCACTAGTCATGCGAACCCAATATAAAACACACACAAAAAAATTGAAGAACTTTATTCTCAGCGAAAAAAGACTAATGTTTTCACCACTGCAACAAAAGGGAAGTCCAATGTCAAGCTTGCGATCGTCAAAGGGTCGAACCCTAATTGTCGCCGCCCCTCATTAGGTCATACCCCTTGAGTTTCCCCATCTTGTTCTTCACCGATTAAGAGATGTCACAAGGTATTGGGCATTGGCCAAGAAGCAATCAACCAGTGGGGGCATTAGGTCGTCGTATAATCTAGGTCGAACGACTCCAACAACGATATTCCCATCAAAAAAATGTTCTTCAGGATCATGGAAGACCATAACACGATGGTGAAAATATAAGACACAGAAAGGTGGGTGTTAGTGTAAACCACAACACACACCATTCCCCTTTAGGATCCATTCCTTGCCATTTCCGTTCCCATAATTTCATCCTCCCCTACCCCTTACACCGCTGCATTTAAGATCGTCGTCTCCTTCACCATGGGGGACAAGGGTCTGCGTTTGAGATCATAGGAAGGGATGAACACAACGATTGATGTTATGGTGAAGATTGAAATGGGGATAAGGCATTTTATGACTGGGAATTTTTACCGAGTTTTTGTAATGCAATTTTCATTACCAAGAGATAATAGTCCTCTGCTAGCTCTATAGCTACATCAACCTCCAACCATATTTCATCCTCATGGGAACGACTATCATGGGTTTCGTCTGTGGCTTCCTCAATCTAGGGTAGGGCCGCTAGCATGCCTCTTCCGCCACCGTTGTAGAGTCACCACATAAGGGATTGGGAGCACCATGAAAATGATCTCTCGAGCGTCAAAAGTGGAACGAATGGACAGGAAAACAAGAGGTAGTGACGAGGGATTATAATCGGAGGGATGGGTGGTCTCGGTGGTGAGGTGTTCTTGGTCGGAGAAGGAAGAAGAGTTCATTGACACCATCTTATCCTCGTTTGCGTTAAAAGAGAATAGTCAACTAGGGTTTTGGCTTACGTATTTTTTTAAAGGGGTTACTCCATGTCCTAACACCCAAGTTTTAGAAATTGTTAAATCCTAACCCTATAAAACTTAAATTGCATGGTAGTAACGGTCAATTAACTGAAATTGTCAACTGTTTCTAATTTTAAACGGACGTTAACTTGGCCAAGTGAAAAGTCGAGTTTAGCCTCAAATATGTTCTTCCTTCGGACGTTAACTTGGCCGAACTTCATCTCTTTGTGACCTCATCTCTTCATCTCAGCTCTTCGAACTTCATCTCTTCGTGACCTCAGCTCGTCCAAGCTCCATTAAAAAATGAGTCACGTGAGACGCACGTGAGTCATTGTTCACAGAAACAGTCAATTTAAACAGTACTTATTGTTTTGTAATAATTCAGTTTTGAAATTTGTTACTATTTGACAATTTTCCAAAGTTTGGGTGCGGATTTGACAATTAAGTGTAGTACGACGTTAGGACATGGAGTAACCCCTTTTTTAAATGATGAAATTGTGTTTATAATCAAAATAAAAAATATAAACAAATACGTCTTCTACTACGATTTCGCATACAAAGGGTATGGTCCAAAAGGTATGGTTTCTGAATCCAATAAAATCAATGTTTAAATAGTTTGGATTAACGTTGGTGAGGCACTGATCAATGTCGTAGTCCATAAGTTGAAGGGCATGCTTGTGGGGCACCGAAAATATCCAACCAAATGGTCGAATATTATGGGTCTTCGTTATGATCTTGCTGCCCCTAGTTGTCGTTACAACTCAAAAAAATCTCACTTATCGTCTTTGTGGATGTCGATTAATACGCTGCAGTCTTGACATTCATCAATGGTTTAGGAGGGACAAAGGACATTTGGGAGGAGCACGTCGACGATTCGTTTCTTTTCGTCATCCACATTGGAGAACAACTGTGTCATAGACCCAATCCGTCGCGTATGACTTTGCCTGCTTATCTATCTAATATTCCAAAAAAGAGGAGTCATAACTTGGAGTGCCTCTAACCGCCCATATGAAACCCCTCAGAATATGCCCAAGTCTTCCACAATCGTAGCAGAAACTCGGGAGATTGGAATAGGTCAACTCAATCTTGACCGGCTCCAGGAATTCCTTAAACCGAAGGATCAGGCCTTGCCGGGATGTGAACGTAAAATACATCTATTTGAGATGTTTTTAGCCCACATTCTTGAGCTTTTCAGTCCCGGGATAGTGAACTTTGATGAGTATTTCTCTTGGTTTGTGCAGTTGATCAATCTCTAGAGGAATTGGGACATTCGGGACGGAATTGGAGCGAATTGGAGCAATAATACCAAAAGTCAAAATGATAAAACCTCGCCCACCAAACTACCCTCCAGGCCCTTGGATTGCTCTGATCTGGTAAAGCCTCGCCCACCAAACCACCCTCCAGGCCGCGGAGGCCTCGGCCACCAGACCACCCTCCAGGCCGCGGAGGTCTCGGCCACCAGACCACCCTCCATGCCGCGGCGGCCTCGCCGACCAGACCGCGGCCCAGGCCCTCCTGATTCTCTGGTTTGCTAAAGCCTCAGCCACCAGACCGTGGCCCAGGCCCTAGCAACGCGACTGGGCCTTTTTCACTTCGTTTCAGACTCGTTTTTTCAACCCTATTTAAGTCAAAAGTTAGGTTTAGAAGGGGGATCACGAAATTACAAGGGGGGCACGTTTTTGGAGAAGAAAAACACATTAGAGAGCACTTGGAGAAGATCAAAACGAGAGATACGAGGATTACATCAAAGGTTTTGTGTAGTTTTGATTGCTACTTGATATTTGTATTACTTTCATCAATTAATATGAATGTTATTGTTTCAATCCTTGCCTTGTGTTTATCTCTCTTTGCCATGAACTAAACTCTCATGATCTAGGGCTAGGGTAAGAATGTGATGAATTGAGTTAATGTATTCGGTTGTATATTTGTCAAACTAGTATTAGGAAGATGTTTGTTCAATTTCGCTCGTAATGCTACATTGCCTTGATCACGTACATGTATGATTCAATCTTGTTAGCCAACAATTGAGAAATGAGGTTAAGAAGAGGAACTAGGAATTAGACAACTCGGGTTTTAATCTAAGCCAGAATATGGTTAGACAGACACGAGTGCAATAATTATAGGAGTAAAACCTGAAAGTTAGAGGAATTCATAAATCGTAGTACTATATACCTTTCTACACCTAGATTAGAGATAATTAGGTGGACTGCGTATGTTAGGGTCCTAATACGATCGAGAGATGGTTAGGACTACATTGAGAGAATTCCCGTTGCCATTGGAATAGTAGTAGTTGCAAATGTATACCGAATCCCGTTAAGTTGTTCATCGCATTCGAATCCCGCTAATGTCCTAGATCGCCTTTTAACTCTGTTACTCGAAATCACTTGTGACCTTGTGCTTATTTTTGGATCATTCATATATTCTCATTACTTGCATGAATTTACCATTTTCTAAAACAAAACCAAATACCTTTATAGGAATAGCTTGACGATGAATTAATTAACTAAAGTGCTTGTCTAATTGCTCCCTTGGGTACGATATCTCGGACTTAAAACCCGGATACTACTTGACGACCGGTACGCTTGTCGTACCATTCTGAGGGTTAAATCTCGGAGTGTCAGGGGCCTCTCAAGAAGGTGCCAAAACCAAACCCTAACCGTGCCCCCCAGCATATTCCCCACTGGTCACTTGGGATATCCACACACGTCGCCAAGGCATCCCCTATGGATGTCCTTGTCTCTTTCGTCCGAACGAGAGGTGGAAAACCTCGTGCATGTGCCCACAACTGCATACGATCCCGAACAGACAACTCCCGAGCACATGGGTCCAGATCCCCAAGCAGGAGGGCACTCCCGTCAAAGCACCAAGGTTCGTTGCCCCTGACCCATGCCCGAGATTCAGAAGATCGGAAGTAAAATCCAAAGAGGCCAGACCCTAGTTCCTTGACAACAAGGCCCTCGGCAACATTCTCCCACAGGGTAGTGATGATACGTAGAATGGTCTCCTTCCGGGGAGCCTTTGGTGGCCATAACTTCCCCACCATACCCTATTGTTGACGAGTAATGGCTGGAGAGAAACGAACAACGACCTCGACCTCGTCTTCATCTTCAAGCGAATAGGACGACAAACCATCCTGAAGGCCTGCCAGGGAGGCTTGAAGGTCCAGAGTTAGGGAAGTCGGGGCCAAAGAGATCACGTCCGTGTCCAGGTGTCGCAAACGCTCGTGGGTCACCCCCGTCGGGCTTGTGAGGCATACATGAATGAATGGGATCCTCCCCTTATTAGGAAGGAACTGCCCTAACCCTAGGGCCTCCACCGCCGTCCTAGGAAGGTCCTCCATAAGCGCGTTGCTTGTGGCCGGATCCCGCTGTAACGGCGGAGCTTGTGGGGTAACAGGAGCAGAGAGGTGAGTTGAGGGTCTGGAAACGCAGCCCTAGGAATCACACCGTCCGGAATTACAGGAGCCAGAGCAAGGTCGTGACTTGGTTGAGGGGCCGGCGACTAGGGTTCGGTAGAGGCGATGTAGGGGAAGGCAACAACGGTTTGCGTGGGGATGAAGCAACAACGGAACTCCTTGTTGGTCGTCCCCGTTTCGGTTTCACCCCAACCGACGGAGAGGCTATCCCCATAGGAAAGGGCACTAACTCAAACGATGAGGCTGGAAGCACCGGTGCGGCGGGGGAAGAGAGAAGCATGGAGGGAGAAGCTGAAATAAGTGGTTTCGGTTGTCTCCTTCGGCGACTCTTATACCCAACACCGAGCATGGTCTGCGAGGGATTTGACAATACCAAGTCGGACGAGCAGGGCTGACACGGGCCACGAGTGCAACAGCCTCTATGATAGGTATTGACATGACAGTCGGCATGGCAACAACTTCGAGCACAAGACGATTTGTTGTTGTTGATGGTTAATTTACTGTCTATAGATTTGACAACACCAAGTCGGGCGAGCGGGCTGACATGGGCCACGAGTGCAACAACCTCTATGATAGGTATTGACATGACAGCCGGCGTGACAACGACTTCGAGTACAAGACGATTTGTTGTTGTTGATGGTTAATTTACTCTCTATGGTACGAGAAGACTTTGACATTGCTTGTGTGTTTAATTTGTGCATATATCCACGAGACGTCAAGAGTGCATTTATTTTTATTTTTCTTATATAGAACTTTATTATTTAGATTATATTTAAAAAATATATCACCGCGACCCAACCTCCAGTCTTCGCAATTACTACATAGTACTCGGCAAAGTAGAGAATATGATCAAAATCATCAAAGTCAAACCACAACCTTAAAGAAGACGACAAAATCCATCATGGAAGAGCATGAAAATTGTTGGGCAATTCCATTAAACAAAAGTCTCTTAACGTGGCTTTCACATGTATCTTTGGAAACCGCACACTAAAACTAGATGATGCTTCTCTCTCTGTCCACAAGCCACAGGTCTCGGGTATTTAAGTCGCATGGGAAGGGTTGAGGGACTGTGGTGAGGCTCTTGGTGAGGACTCTTCCTTACTTGGGTAGAACTTAGTGGAGTGTGGGTTTTGTCAAGTACTTCTGTTATTTTTAATCCTTCTGGTGTGTGGGTAGATTCTTTTAGTTCTGAGTGTTTATCTGTTTTGAATTGGTTTTGAAGTTTGTTCAGTTTGTTCTTACTGTCAATGATTGCCCAATGTTAAATCTTTTGGTTCTTACCTCTGCCTTTGTGTTAAGGCCTTGGTTTGGTTTTATTTTGGTCTGTTCAGCTTCTTCCTTTTCTCTTTTCTACTTGTCTCTGTTGCTGATCACAAGGAACTGGTGGGGATGGGACTCCCATTGGCTGGAGGTGTTTTGGACAGAATCAAAGGGTACTAAAATGATCCACAGGGTTGCTGGTTTGGTTTTTTATCAGGTTACAACTTGTGCTTACTGCTGGAAGGTGCTGAGTTTGCTGGATATAAATTTAGGGCTTCCTTTTTAAAAGAATTGGAATGAATGTAAGGGTACTCTGTTGCTTGGGGTTCAAGGAACCGGTAGGGTTATTACTTGTGTCTCAAGGAAGTCTTAAAAGACTTTTGCTTATGATCTTTTAGATCCTTGTCTTGTAATGGAGGGCTTGCCCCTTGCCTGTTATTTTCAATTCGAAAATTCAGGTTTTTTAATACACAAACAAAAAAATTGCTGATAAAAAAAAAATCGCATACTAGTAAAAACTTGACATCAGGCCTAATCTTTATATTTCCTGTTCTATAAATAAACATCTTATTGTCTTATATTTTCAAATTTACATGGTACAAACTAAGTGTTTTTTGAACGAAAGTTATTAATATGATAAAGGAGTCATTACAAAGAACAAGGCTTCAGAAGGTCCTTGATCAGCAAACTTTAAGATAACTGACCCTAGTCATAAACGGTTTTCAAAAAACAAACATGTAAAACTAAAAGAACTGACAAACTGGAGAGAACCGCTAAAGATGGTGCTTAAACGTTGATTGAACTCATTGGGATAACTCCTTTTGTCGTGAGAAGCACGACCGAACCTAAACTCAACAGTAATAATGGGAGGATAGGCTTGCACCAGAAAGCCCTCCCTAAAAAAGTCCCTGAAGCTTAGGTGTTAACATTCTTTCCGGCAAGGTTTCTTACCAGTCCTCACCTGATCTTCACGAGGTTCCCATATACCCTCTCTTCTTCCCCGTCGTTCCAGATTGGCCAATCCATGAAGGACTGGTTGACCCAATCGTCGAGCTACGTCCCTCTTCCAAGGGAGACGCCCCGTGCTCTCTGATCCATTCCCTCTCTACCCGAATGTTAAGTAGAGTGTTCGGGGGTACAATTGGACCCCTTCCAAGAGATGAAGGGGCCTTATGTATAGTGTTTGAGATCAACGGGGAAAAGCATGGAGGACTCACTGGCTCTATTGCCTCCGTTAGTTGCATAGTGTTGCCCCAGCTTGTCCGGTTTGAACTTTATGGGGGTTTATCAAACCTGGGTACCCCTGGCATCTCTTGATCACAATCTCGTGCTACAGGGACGACTCGACCGTAGTTGTACTAGAATGTGGGAAGTCTGTCATAGGTCTGGGTAACCCTAATCAGTTCCGAGAATTCCCGGAATCGTAGGAGCATTATTTGGTGTAAATGACGGTGGGGCTGCATCTAGAATCAAACTTTCATCATCCCTCCCCAACAAGAACCCCTACTGGTCACATGGGACATCTACGTAGTCTCCTAAAGTTGCTCCAATGACCTCCCCATAGCTTTTTTCTGAACCAGTAGCGGAAGACTTCTGGCGTGGACCCAAAGCTGAAGGCGGTCCAGTTTTGGGAAATCCCTTTTCATTGGATCTACAATGTCTCCTAGCAACAACGGGTAACCATCTAAACACCAAGGTTCATTCTCGCAAACCTAAACTCTAGCCTCTTGGGATTCAAAATATAAGGCATAGGCACCCGGTTCTAGGTCTTTAACCACAAGACCCGAAGTCGATCGTCCCTATTCCATCATAATGATTTTCAGCATGAAATCCTTCTGAGGAGGTGATGTAGAGCGCGTAGCGGAAACTAAGTTCTTTATCTAATTCGTTGATTCCCAATGAATACCGAACAAGATAGATTGAGTTTCAAACTTGTTTTTGTTTATTATTTCTCAAAATTGTCTTACAATTAAAGCATTATGTGCTTATATAGCAAAAATATACCCCAAAGTCGTAATACGAATAAGGAAATCTCAAAACCCTAAAAAACGCTCGGACTCCAAAAGTATGAATTGTCCTTCCATATGATCCCGGATGGCCGAAAAACATCATCGATCTGGAAAAGCCACGAGTTTTGCTCGGGAGCCCGTATTTACCAAACAAATACTAAGGTTTTGTCGGATTCGAACACTAACGCATTTTCAGGTTATCCAACTACTGCATCAATACGTCTTCGATCTGGACTGCATTAAGAGGCCTTGGTGCGAGTAGCTTGTGTCACGCCCCAAATCCGGTTTTGACCGGACTCCAGAAGTGAAATAAAACAGTAAAAATATTAAAAGCAGTTTTATAATGAAAAGGATCTCGATAACAGTTTTAAAACTCCAAATAATACCGCGAGTCAACAGCTCGACAACAACCAAGAGAAAACAATTTAAGAATAGTAACAACTGTACGTCTTTAGACAACCCTAGCTAAGACTCTCACTAGCTTCCCAGCTCCGAGAATCCAGCTAGTACAAAACCCGCTCAAGACCTGAAACACAACAAAGTAAGGGGGTGAGCTTTCGATCAGTAGGAAAAGTAGTTAAGGTTATGAACATCAGTTCAATACCACGAGTAACCGTCCAATTAGGGCATACTAGTAAACATAGCAATTAAAAGTCAAATTTAACAATTACTCCGAGACAACGCTTGACCTTCACTCAGGCACAACCCGTAGATCAAACTCACAATGAATCGAACATAAACACTCTTCTCAACTTAGCTCTTGACACTCATCACCTAACAATTCTCAATAGACAACGCCCACGGATATCTCACAACTGAACACACGTGCGAACTCACACGGCAACACAGAAATCAGGTATAACAGCACCTCGAGTCACCTAACACTCTCACAAGACCATAGTCACCCTTAGAACAACGCACAAAGCCAAACAGCACGCGCAACACACACAGCAGACGACGTACAAGCCCATAGCACGCACAGCACACACATCAGACCCACACAAAACGTAGTACAACCATTCCAACGTCTCCGGCTATCACAGCCCATTCCATTTATGTCGTACCGGATCACGAAACCTCGGTCCCGACATCTTCCCGTCACGTAGACTCGGGGTAACATCCCAGACCAAAAATCCCTCAGTCGGACGTCTTCCCGTCACGTAGACTCAGGGCCTCACGTACAACGGATCGGCACATACCTCGGTCGTAAGTCCTCCCGTCAAAGAGACTCGGGATAACAGTCACACCGTCCTCGTCCTCAATACTCTACACCGGCATACTCTCTCAGTGTAGGTATCATTCCGGACACACATCCTCTTGGAACACAGAGCAAGAGTATAACACGCATCACAATGCCACAGTTGACCTCGGTCTACCAACCGGCCAACTCACCAAAACACACAGTCGGTCTATCACTCACCCGGTCATATCACAACCAAAGAATCACTTCAAATCAAACACGGCACACTTGCCCCCACACAGTCACAACATGCTTCACCGAGTATAATCTTATTTAGACTCTCACACAACGGTTATAACACGCATCATGCATCTCAATCAGCACGTAACCCTAAGGCTCGACATGGCCATTCTACCAGCACGGCTATTTACCAAGTATTGAAAGCAAGTATTCTAGTGAATCACATCCTACATGTTACTAAGACTCGTCCGGTTATTTAATAATTGAAAACGGTTATACTAGTGAATCACATCCTACATGTTACTAAGACTCGTCCAAAGTCTTGGGTCACACAAACAAATCCCGAATCAGAACTAAACTCGAGTTGAAACAACGAGAAACCACCAAAATAAGCCCGAGGTCCAAACATAGGCTAAAAGGCCCAAAACTGGGTCTGTCACGGTTCGGGTCACGGATCCTTGATGGGCTCCGTCACGGATCTGATCACGGATCCGTGGTCCGGTCTGTCACGGATCTCCTCATGGAGCCGTGACCAACGCCGTCACGGTCTCCCTCACAGAGCCGTGACGGGTCTGGAACAGTTCGCCTTCTTCTTCCTCCAGCTTCGGTTTTCACAGTTTTAACCCCCAAAACCTCCATTGAAGACCACCACAAGCTCCAAAACAGACCCTAAAACGTCTCTATTTCAAAACCCACCATGGGTAACCATCAAAACTCCACAAAAACGAATTAAAACCATCATCTAGCATCAAAAACCTCCAAAACTTCATCATTCAAACCCAAACTCCAAAACCCAACCAAGTTCTTCCATTCTCCTCCAAAACCCATGAACCAAAAGTGCTAGAAATGAAAATAGATGAGAGATTTACCTTGAGGGTGAGGAATAGATGGAGAATCAAGAGGTTTTGAGTGGTTTTGGGTAGAAAATGCCCTCAAGCTTCCATTTTTACTCCTTTCTTCTTCAAGTCTCCAAACTCAACTTTCTTCTTCCCCTCTTCCCAATTTCGGCCACATAGGGATTTGTGCTGAATTGGTTGCTCCAAAACCCTTAAAAGCCCTACTTGAAGTTACCCAAATGCCCTCCTTTGTCCAAGCCTCCTTAATCTTTAAGTTTGTGGGCCAAATGGTCAAACTTAGCTTGTTTCCTCTCATCCAAGCCACATTGGACATTTGTCCATGTAGGGACCACTCCAAACATTAATTAATTTCAGCTGAAATATTTTATCGGATTTAGTTCGGAATTGGACCACGTTTGACCGATAAAAGTTCTGGATTGACTTTTCCCAATATTATAGTCCACGGATTGAAAACGGCCCAACTATGCTAAACGTGATGACGGCTAAGCTTTTTGGGCCCCTGAAAGGTCCCGAATGACTTTCGGAGTCATTGGTTGACTTTTCCGGCAAAAAGTCAACTTTCGCCGTAAACCTCCGGTTCGACCGGGGGCAGTTCTTACAGCTTGCCAACCATAAAAAAGCGCTAGCGGGTGAGAATCGTTGGGTCCATTAGAGTGATTGGGACCACGATTTCCATCTCCTCATCTTCTGTGATGGAGCAGGGTGAGAGCCCATATTGGAGGGTAGCCATTGATGGAGACGCTACCCTTGAAGATGGTGTCTCTAGGGAGGTTGAAACCTGAATCGGGTTGTGAAGAGTTCCACCCGTGGTCGGAGTGGTGAAGTTCCAATTGGTCGGCTGTTGTAATGATCTTGGGTCATCCTTGATCCGAGAGGTCTTCGTCACCAAGGATTTAGGCCCATACTTAGGCAGAGGCACAACCCCTGGTGTTGGAGCTTGTGATAGAGTATGGGAGGAAACCCTAGGTGGGCGTCCCCTCTTTGGCTTGGCCGACCCAAAGACCGACAAGGTACCACCAGAGCAAATTCTACCATAGGTGGTGTCTCAATCAGGTTGATCAGTATCGAAGGTAACACATAGGAAGTCGTTTTTCGGTTCCTCTTCTTCCTTGCTTTAAACAGGCAGAAAACTTCGGAGGTTGAGTATGGGGGCATGATGAGGCCAGGGGGTTGGTGACCACCATTGGTGGAGGGGGAGCGTGGTGATCATCATTGGTGGAGTGGGCGGCTGTTAAGATGCAGAGGCGATAGGGACATGAGTAGTCGACATCAGTTGGTGGGTAGGGCTAAAGAGATTCTCTAGAAGAGGATTAGTGCACACAAGAACATGGAGATTATTTAAATTTCAAGCATATTACAAAGTGTTTATTTAGTTATTTTGTTGAGAATAATCGACTTTTAGGGTTTTCAATGTCCTCCTCCTCTCTATGTGTCGCTCCCATCTCCAACCTCCTTCTCATCCACGATCTTCCATGGCTCCCGCTGATATCCCCCGTCTCGATGCAACTAAAAACAACATGCCCTTCTGCATGACGATAAGTCACGATCAACCTATCGTCCCGTAAAGCCACCACTAGTGATACCGCCTCCACCTTCTGAGCCACCGCCTCAACCGCCACCAACATTGCCGTCCTCCCCCACCATCTCTCATGATCTAGCACGACCACCTCCACCACCGCTCCTTCCTCCTCTACCATCATATCCGCCTCTCCATAGGGTTTCCATGAGGAGCCATACCCTAGTCTCTATAGAACAGACCCCACATATTCTCTACTCTCTTCCTTTCCCTGGTATACTCCTTGGACGACTATTTTAACAAAATAGTCCAGTTCAAGTCGAGACGGGAAAAGCCTCTTGGAATTCCTACACTACTAATCGTACGAATAAGGACCCCCCCCCCCCACCCCCCACAGTTTTCCCTGGTTTTACTAGGCACCCAACTATTGACTAGTGTTTGGATTGTTAAAAAAACTGTATCTTATCCTTTTTATGTTTTTCTACTACTGATCTTTATGATCTAACCTATTTCCATTCAATAAAATGTTATCTGATATGTTAAAAAAAGTTTTTATTGAGTTTTTCAATGGTCAGACACACAACATCACTAGTAAAACCTTGACATCGGGGTTAATTTTTATATTTCCCCATCTACAAATAAACATCTTGTCTTAGATTTTTAAATTTACATGTTACAAACTAAATGTTTATTTAGTTTTTAAATAAGTAATTTCCATATAGGTTATCATGAGAACCACTCTTAACATAGGAACTGTGAGAACCAATCCTAGTCACACACATTTAAGATACAACATTCACCATGATGCCACATCATCATCATCTCAATTCTACCATAGTTCACGCCACTTTCATCTATTCTCATACAAGCAAGGGCATAATTGTAATAGCATGGTGCCATGTGGACAATTGTCCATTTTTTTTCTTCACCAATTCACTAATTTAATATTTCCCGATTAGATTGAACTCCGATTAACTTCAAACTTGCGCCAATATTTTTCTTTTTTCAAGGGCTTTAAATCAATATCAGTCATGAATATATTTTGAAGCACGAAAATAAAAATTTATATCAAGGTGATAAAAATAATGTTGAGCGTTGATAAATCTTCACTAATAAATGTTTTATATTGGAGTACCAAATTAGTGCTAAATGTTGATAAAAAAACATGTAATGAGGTGATAAGAAACAAATACTGAGGTGATAAAAACCATTTTCAATTTTGATAATAAGTGTGATACACTAGAGTTTAACTTTGATAAAAAAAAACTTGTGATGAGGTGATAAAAAACACGTAATTCAATGATAAATCTAATGTTTAGTGTTGATAAAACTGGTGTTCATAAAAAACACGTGATGAGATGATAAAAATCATGATCAGTTTTGGAGAATGGGGTGATAAAACCAGTGTAAAGTGTTGATAAAACCAGGGTAAAGTGTGGATAAACCCAGAGCAAAAAAATTACCCATACATAATTCCTTTAAAAACTAGCCCCGAAATAATTTTTTTTCGTGCTTCAAAAAAACATGTGATGGGGGTGATAAAACACACGTAATTTGAATGATAAACCTAGTGTTTAGTGTTGATACAACTAGTGTTCATAAAAAGCACGCAATGAGGTGATAAAATCATGATAAGTTTTGGAAAATGAGGTGATAAAACCAGTGTAAAGTGTTGATAAAACCAGTGTAAAAGTGTTGATAAATCCAGAGCAAAGTGTTGATAAAAATTACCCAGATTTTTTTAAAAAAAAAATCTACCCCGAAATAATTTTTTTTTCGTGCTTCAAAATATATTCATGACTGATCTTGATTGAAATCCCTTAAAAAAACAAAACTAATGGCGCAAGTTTGAAGCCAATCGGAGTTCAAACGAAGCGGGAAAAATTAAATTAGTGAATTGGTTAAAAAAAATAAGGTAAACTACAAATGCATACCCTGAAGTTTGCACGTTTAGCCGATGATTACCCTGAAGTTTAAAGTTAACTGATGCATACCCTAAAGTTACGAGTTGTAACTCAAAACCCATTCTGTTAGCTAAAATGACGAAAATACCCTCAGTGATTTTTTTTAACAATTTTTTAAAAATATAAATGAAGTGATTTTTTAAATAAAAATGAAGTCATTTGATAAGTAAATATATATATTTAACAAAAGTAATTTTTAAATAATTTTTTTAACATAATTATTGAAGTGTAGTTGAGGGTATTTTCGTCATTTTAGCTGGCGGAGGGGTTTTGAGTTACAACTCATAACTTCAGGGTATGCATCAGTTAACTTTAAACTTCAGGGTAATCATCGGTTAAACGTGACAACTTCAGGGTATGCATTTGTAGTTTACCCCAAAAAATAATATGATAGTTTTACTAAAAAGCCATTACCACTTACTAAAAAGTACTGTTTTTTTGCAGTCAACAAGTCAACTACTCAATTGCATCTCATCCATTCATTCTTAAAATGAATGACTTAGATTGGTTCTCGCGGTTCCTACGTTATAACATGGTTTTCAAAATGATAACCAAAGCAATGTAGTCAAAATGATATGTCGCTCGAGTAACTAAAATGACGTGACATTTTAATTATGTCTCTTTGGTGTAGGCCAGTTGAGCTACACAAAACAAAGTGCATAGCCTTGGGAGTTTCTGGTGTACAAATAGTAATTTTAGAGTCGTGGAATTGAAGTTGGCGTGATGGGTGTACCATAATTTAATCGTAGATATTTTTTTTATATGACTTTTAATTATTGACTTAATTGAAGCTGTTAGATTATGCATATCTTTTGTATTTGAATATCTTGTTTATCTCCTTTGTTGTATTTTTTTTGTGCAGTAGGAGTCCTATATTATAGGGATTCCTTTACAGATGATGTATGTTATCATAACCGAAATACAAAAGTTCGGCCCATGGCCTGTTTGTCACTTCCACCATATGGTCTCTGTTCCATATGCAGAAGTCCAGTCCTGTTATGGCCCACGTGTAGATGTTCAGTCCTACACGTGAGGGGGAGTGTTGAAGTGTGAGTCCCACATCGAAAATGTGTGGATAAATGTCCCCCTTGATATACATCTTGATGCCTCCACCCATTAGTTCGAGCTTTTGAGTTGGATATGACTTTAATATGGTATCCGAGCTTGGCACCTCACGGACCCGGGTTCAAACCCCACTCTCTACAAATATTTCTAATTTATTCTGAATCTCTCAAATATGCCCAAAATGGGCTTGCCCTTATCACTATTCTCAATGGGCTTATCTCCTCTTCTAATAATTCACCTTCAAACCCTTAAAACGGGCTTGTCCGTGAGGGCGCGTGTTAGAATATAATAAATTGGGCCTTCAACTATTAGCTTGAGCTTTTAGTTGAGTTGGTTCTCTAATAGAAGCAATCAATTTTTATTTATAAGAAAATTTATATTAATGAACTTTGTGTTTGAAGTAAAGAACAAGACCAATATCCCTTAATAAAATTAAGAATAGAAAGCATCTCACAAACTATTATGTATCAACTAATCCGGAATTATCTGTCTTCTCATATCCAAGAAAAACCCTAGGCGATGCGCTCTCTCTGCACAGCCTCCTCCCCCCCCCCCCCCCTTCTGCATCATGGAAACTCTTGAAGCTCCTAACTGAAAGCGCTTTTCTACCCTAGCCACCAGGGTCCACTTTACCCATTTATGGGTGTTACTTTTGGTTTATTATCATATTGTAACGTTGGATCGAAGAACTCTTGAGGTCGGATCTGCGAAACAAAGCAGACTATATGTATGGAACCATGTGCGCCCGACGGGCTACGGCCGGTTGGGACAAAAATCTGGTATCCGGAACTGTTATGTCCCTTCGTGTAAACTTGATATGAAATCTTAATACAATACTTCTTTCTCGTTTCAAAAAAAAAGAACAAGACCAATGGGAGAACTTCACCTCAAAGATACAAATTGCAACAATTGTGTATGTATTGATTGAGTTGAATGAATTTGCACAAATATGAGTTCGCATATACGGAAGGTGTGAACAAACTTGTAGAGTTTATTGGATAGAACGCGACACAGATTAATGAAATGTATAGATATCCATGTACGAAGTGTATAAACATGAGTACGAGGACTCACATTGTACTCGCATTCAATTTTGAGGGAATCTTGAAAACATATTAAATAAGGACCGAGCACAATGAAGATAATAACAGTCATACTGTATTAGAAATTAAACTGAAATGGGTCGTTCTTTAGCTAGTAATGTGGATATCCAATCCATGGACGAGGATGTCATTAATCCATTTATGGAGTATGTTGATGGTATGACTTCATTTCATGCTCGAAATGTCATTCCTCCAATCAGCAAAGTCAGTAATGTTGTAAGTGTTGATGATGTAATGGTTGATAAGTTAGCAACTTAAAACAACAATTAGTTGGTGAAAGATCAAGAAATTTCATTGCGCGAAGATTCCGATGCAACAAAATAGAACACTGTCTTAGAGTTGATGTTCAATAAAGAACTTCCGAACATATAGAATGAAGATTTTAATGATTCCAAGAAAATTAAAATACGTTTCGTAAAAATAACACATACCCATATGGTTGGAAAACAAGAAGGAAATGTTAAAGAACACGAGAATTAATTGTAAGGCCTATCAAGCGTGGTAATTAAGATATTACTTGTTCTACGAAGATGAGAAAATTTTGGATATTGTCTTGTATGTGGAAAATTAAGATTGGTGACGAGTAATGGGAAGCAAAAGAAACCAATTTCTGAAAGATACTGAAGTGGTTCTTAGTGATTCCCCAATCTAAAGATTGTTTAGTTCTGCATGCACCCCTAAACAAGGTTATAACTAAAATTTTCTTAAATTACCATTTTTGGGGGAGAACGCGCCTCACGCACGCGAATTAGGTCTGTTCCTTACAAGTTATCGCTGCCCTCTAACTCGTCGTGTTAATTTCATCTCCATGATCTCGAATCAGTGGTACGGAACACAAATTAGTGGTTTGGAGCATGCTGATATAGCGTATGGTGATCCTCGCTGATAGTTGATTTCTGATTGGCGTTTGGTTTTCACTTTTGAGGTTGGAACTCATCTTTGGAGTGTGTGGGTTGGAGCCTTAATTGGTATGTGTGGGGTTCGTGGTTTCTTCTCCGATTGAGGTGGTCTGTTCGCCATGGTCAAGCAAACTTCGTGATCACGGAGTAATCTAGCAAGATTTTTTAGCTTGATTAATGATTTTGAAAGATTTTCACGAGTCTTCTCTCATGTGGGTTCATATAATTAACGATCTTGGGATGACTCTTGCCTCGTCGGTGACGGCAATCAACCGACCGGTCTCTTCCAATATTGTTGCCACAGTTGGACGATCCTTCGCATCAGAGAGAGGAGAAACTAAATCTCTTAAGGGTATTGAAGATTGGTAGATGTTAAGAGAACACAAAGGACAGAGTATTGCGCCTACGATATACAATAACTCAATTGATGGGTGGTCAATGGTCAATTCATGCCAACTTAAAGGTATGCATTTATAGTTTTCACTTACATCTAACCAATTCAAATATGTTAGAAAGATTTCTCTACATAAATCCAAGAAAAGACTGATAATCTTTCCATGTGGAAGAATAGTGCATTTTCCACTTGCAATTTTCTCAACAATCAAGTTCAATGGGTGATCTTTTAGTTTTAATTTATCATTCTCCTCTTGTCAATAAACAAAAACTCGGTGTGCTTTTAAGATAATATTCCTCAACGGCGATGTTATCAACTTGTTTGCTACTGAGTTTTTTTGCTTTGCTTTGACACGCGCCGCACGCGTCCCCTTTTTGGGCGACCCTCGTTTTTGTGGTATGATCACCCCTCGTGTTTGTTGATTCTGTTTAGAAATGGACGGTGAGCGAAGGGGTTCTAATGGTATCATGTCACATGATCAACGGGGGATGCGAATAAGGTTGGCCGTGGTCTCTTCGAAGCGCGTCGAAGTAGAAAAAGTTGCGGATCGCAGTGAGGGTTTGGAGCAGGGTCCAACTGTTAATCTTAGTGCCCCTATTTCAATCCTAAATGTCCAAATGTATATATCATCGTTAGCAATAAAATTAAAGCGACTTTATATTACTTATGTGTTGGAGTAATTTATCGATGTGTGCTCTGATCTATGCCCACCATGCGAATAGAACCATAGATCGAGATAGATCACACTCGATGGGTCCCTAGTCAACAAAGCTTCACTAGAAGCGACTAGTATGAAAGATGGCTCTTTATGGCTTACGTTTTGTTAGTCATTGGAATGGGATTTTGGAGTCTGATCATAGATATCATGTGGTACATGATATTGGACGACCCGACATGAATATGTGCCATAGATCAAGTCATCAACATATTCATTGTCGTAGCTTGTCATGTATCCTTAGACCAAGGAGTCTTTGTGATCGCTATGTAGTCAACAACTGAGTTTGACCTGAGCCTAACGTTGTCCGTAACAGGGCTTCCATAACGGCCAGGATTGGCTTGAGGACGGGCTACATGAGTGAAACGAAAGACGGCTAAGGGATTTATCCCTCATACTGAAGCATGGGAAAAATATCAGTTCTCGGCCGCTTGATCGAGAGTGACTGAAAGAATAACATGGCCATGCACATGATACTGGGTATCATATCTTCAGTCATCTCACATATCAAGGAACAGTGATTGAGAATAATAAGGATGACAGTTCTATGACTTATCTCAATCAGGATAACGGAGACAAAAGGATAATGATAGGGACGACGGAAAGGTTAGAATCGACAGGGTCGATTCGTTATGTAATGTCAGGCAATACTAAAGTCTCGTTAGTTTCCACTTAAATAGGATCAAGTAAAATGGGATTTTACGTTGATCTATTAACATGCATAAACCTAAGGGTCACACCGGAGGATGACAATCATTGACACATTTATGGAGAATGGCCAAAAGGGAGTTGTCTCGGGACATGACCAAAACTGGGTTTTGGGTCATGTGCCCGTAAGTGAATAGGACTTTACGGATCGAGACAAGGCTTGGAGTCTTGGGATTGATCGCGTCGGATAATGTTTGACATTTCCGGTATGGAAGGCTTGGAGGCGATGAGCGAATCACGGGACCTCGTTGGAAATGGTCACGGGCCATGTTCCAAGAGGCCCATGAAAAGGCCCATGCAACCAAGGCACATGGAACCAATTAATCAAGTCTTGATTAATTAGTACTAAGTAAGCAAGACAAGGATTAAGGTGTTGGTGATTCACCACCTAACCCAATCTTGTCTTGCCATACTTTGTCCTATTTACACCTTACTTGACACCATACTTGTCACATGCCTTTAGTTGGACAAGTATGAGTTTTTTTTATGTTTAAGTCATCCTTTTTCAACATAACAAACACAAGACAAGAATAGGAAACACAACTTCTCTCCCCCTTCCCTTGCAATTTCGAGTTTGGCAAGCTCCCACCTCCATGTTTGTGTTCTTGAGTCCTCAAAGAGAAGAACTACGTGACTTTGATTCCCATGTGGATACGTAGGCGTCTTGGAGACTCAAGCCAATCATTCGTTACCCGGTGTTCTTGTTTTGGTAAGAACTAGTGCTGAATTTTTCTCTTGTGAATCCATTCTTTGTTAGTTGTTTCATGGTTTTAATCGTCTCTTGGTTTTCATTGATTTTCCGATGCGAGTTGGTTCATCTCCAACCCTACCTCGAGACCCAACACGGTGGTGGCTGTTGTGAATGGTGTGGGTGCGGTGTTTTCGAGCCCGAGAGTTTGGAACGGGGAAGACTTGTGTTGTGGTGAGGTCTCGATCAAAAAGTTGTAGACAAAATCCTCGGTTGGCTTTGTGTAGAGGCATCAGCCAGATTTGGATAATGAGTCCAACAATGGGGTCGGGAGGTCTCCGGTTTCTCAAGGGAGGAAGGTGGTCTAATCTGTCGCTCTTTCGACGGAACATGTTATGGCGGCGCGGGCTGAGGTTAACCGGAATGGTGTGGAAGAGGATCCCAATTAAGGGGGATCGCTATGTAAGGGAGGTTTAGTGTGGAATAGTCAAGCATCGGGAATGGAGGTCAGTTTGTGCGGGCTTCGATCGAAGTAGAGAATCGAAACAGGAGGCTTGAAGTTCTGGGCAATGTTTCTAACTGGAAGGTGTTTGTGTACAACCTGCCTGAGGGTTTGAACACCGAAGGGGTCCGAGCAATTTTCAGTACGGTGGAAGAGGTTACGTATATCCATCTCCCTACGAACTCGAATCGACGAGGTGAATACTTTGATTTTTGTTTCTTTTCAAAATGGTACTGATTTGGAGCAGATTGTAAAACAGACTGATGGTTCTAAATTGGGAACCCATAAGCTCTTTTTTGCACGAGCTTGGGAAAAAAATATCGGTTTTGGATTTGCGTCAAATCATTACCAAAAAATGGAGGATCAAAATTTGAGTTATGGAGGAAGAAAGTCAATGGTAGATTTGCAAGTTAATGAAGCAAAGGGAGGTTGAGGAGGGTTGGTTTAGGGTGCTTCAGGAGAATGTCTCTCCATCCCGTCTAGAAGAGGAATTTCCAAATAAAGTTAAATCTCATTTAAAGATTACTGTTCTGGGTAGCAGGGTATTGTTAATCTATTGTTTGGACAAAACGGTAAAAGAGCACATGGATCTCACAAGATGGGCCTGATTTTCCCAATGGGTAGTGATGAGACTATACAAGGAGATCTTGTTAAGAAAGGGATGAACCTTCAAGTTGGTTACGCTCGTTGGAGTCCCAATTCATGGATGGATCCGAACCATTAGAGAATTCATTTTTGGGGCTCTAGGATGGTATTTATGGAGGTGAAGTTGGAAGGAGAGTTGGTCTCGATCCAAGCCATCATAGCCGACCTTGAGCAGGTGCCCGATATTCTGAATTGGGTACGGTGGGGTCAGGAATCTGGCTCGAGTGGGTTTTCTAAGAATGACATCCTTAAGGGAAGCTCGTTCCAAGTCTTTAAGCCGATGATAGGGAGCTTGAGAGTGTGACACCTCCTTATTCACATAATGAAGGTGTAGGGCGGGGCTCAACACAAGTTCATATAGACTTGGTTGTACCAGACGCGAAGTCTCTACCGACGACTTGCGACTCGGAAAGGACGATGTCGAGCAATTTCATTTTTCGTAAGAAGAAGCGTGTGCTTAGGGGTAAGGAACTCTGCGGCAGCTCGGGGTTTTTATCGGATCAGACGCTGGCGGATGATGGTTACGAGCTCGGGCTCATTATAAATTTGAGCAACCAACAGGTAGCTAACAAGGCTTGGCCTTACTGTAGCAAACTGGGTTTTAAATCAAAAACTATCGCTGAACAATTTAAAAAGGAACTTGTTAAGTTAGATGCAAAGTTGTGTCCCTCTAAACTAGATTGTGATTTATCTGAATCGAAAACTATTTCGGCCAATCCACGCGTGTGCGAGGAGGTTCCCCCAAAGGCTTAGCGTTACTTGGGTGGGGGATTTTGGCGGGTGTGGATTCCCTCCAAATTGGGAAGGTTCGTATCCTGGTTTTATCAGTTCCTTTTTTGGCATGTCGCAAGTTGATGTTATTGAGTTGCAGGTGTTTCACTGGTTTCAAGTCGTTTGTCTGGGTACGTTAGGCTTGCTGGTCTGTTCAGTTTTTTGTTTCGTATTTATAGTTGTCCCGTAATTGGATTGGTATCTTACCAAGTTTGATGGTGTTTGGACTTTGTAACTCGTAATATTACAAAGGAGATCAACAAATTCATTAAATAAACATTGAATTGAAACACATAACCAGAGACAGTCAAAGAACAAGCCTAGGAATACCCAATTGTTCAAACACATTAGATCCCCTCCGACCAGGGTGGGCGCGTCTCCACCCGAGCTCCAACGGATCACGCCCGCCGAACGGATCACCCTCGCCGGCCCACCTCCTCGCCCCAAGCACAGCCGACCTCTCCCCCTCCCTCGCCGCCGGCAAAACAAACCGGCAAATCGGGCACGACCCGTGGACCCGAAGCCACCTCTCTATGCACCCGGAATGGAAGCTGTGGTCGCAGGGCATTACTCTGTATCCTTCGTCGTCGTCGCACAAACATATGGAGCATTCCTTTGCTTTCTCGCTCGCCGGCAATGCCAATATCGCCGCCTCGGACGCGGGCCTCACACCCGAATTCTCCGCCGACCGCTGGTTGTCCGACAGTAGAACCTCGAAAAGATGTTGCCAGTTTTGCTCCGACATGGTTGGAAGAGTTAAGGATGTAAGGAGATTGAATAGAGAATAGTCTAAAATAGTTTGTCTCATATATATGTATAGAGACATTACTTGTTGACTAAGTAACACGTCTCCGAGTAGGAAAAGGGAAAGTCTTTGTTCCCAACGGTTCATTTATTGCGGGGAACTATGATTTGCTTCGTTTCTAAGATTTCTAGTCACATTGGGGAGAAATTAGCAACATTGAGTTATATGGATGCATTAAAGGTCAATCATTAAGATACACGACTAAATTGTAAAATAGTCAAAGGTCAATTGAAGTGACGAAATGCATAATCAAACATAAAGTCGACTATGAAATAGAGGTGTCCATGAGCCAGGTGTCCATCTTCGGACATCCAAATTTGACTCAGATCTATCAAAACGCGAATATGTTCCAATTCGTCAACTTATAAAAATTCGAATTCTCAGCGTCCAATTATCGGTTTATACGATCTCATCCGTTATTCTTTGAGTCTACAATTTTATTCCTATCTTTGAAAAATATTTATTGGTATTCGGTATGAGAGAATTAAAATGCAATAATTTTTTTAATTAAAGGTTAACTATATTATAACTTTTTTAATTTGATCGGACTTCTGATGAGGTTAAATGATTTGTGTCGATAGGTGATATCAGAACATCTCAGTCTCCATATCATGGTTGTAGATGGCGCTAGGCGTTAGTCGGACGACGAGGAATCCTATGCGGTGGGCGGGGCCTAGGCGGATTCTATTATTTTAATTTATTAATATATATATATATATATATATATATATATATTTATATATTATATTTTAATATATTATCTAACACAAATTCAATTCATTTTACATTTTATATATCTAACTTTAACAAATCAATACATATTTTGTATAATGACACAACCCAACTCATCTAAATAATATGTAACCTAACCTAATAGTATGTTCTCAAATTTATATTCTAGACATATATAATAAAAAAAATCAAAATAAAACAATTATCTTATTTGTTACATTAAAAAATATATATCAATAAATCTATAATTTACTATCACTCTTTCGTAGGAACTCAATTGTTTAACCCAATCCCATAACTCGACTAACTACTCACCCATGGTATACTAATTAATACACACTAATCTAATTAGTTAAGACATACCAATCTAATTGAAAACCTAAACGACATATGCCACTAAATCAGCACACTTTGCAAAATAAATCAATATACATTAATTACCGCAAGACTCACATTTTCTTAACCCTAAATTGTTACACAGACCACTCATCTCCCAAATTGAACTCTTCGCTTTCATTCTCATTTTCTCCATGCACCCATCTAACTCCTTAATCTCTCTTTTTCCTTAATCTCTCTTTTTTGCTTTTGAGATTTCATCTTCAAAGAGCACGAATTATTAAAAAGGCCTTCCAAGCATAATTTATTGTAAAAAAACCTTTACCTGTTTTATGTTTTGCAAAAAGACCTCCTTCTTTAATGAATTTTTAATTATTCCTCTTTTGCCCTTTTTTCGAATTTTGATTTCCCCTCGAATTTCAAAATTTGAAAATTTCAAATTTTGAAATTCCTGCCCAATTTTTTTGCCCCCAGATTTGGCCATCCTGCGGCAGATTGGCCGAATAGGCGGCGGGATGACCCCAATCGGAGCGGATTGGGGCCAATCGGAGCGGATTGGGGGTCAATCGGAGCGGATTGGGGGCCCTCAATCAGCTCCGATTGGGATGGTGCCAATCGGCGGCGTATTGGTCCCAATCAGCTCTGATTGACCCCAATCCGCTCTGATTGACGGTAAAGAAGAAGAAATAAGAAAAATAAGGGGAAGAAGGGTTGAGAGAAAAGAAGATGAAGAGAAAAATAAGGCTACCGTAATTTCGTGGCAACCTCAGTGTGACAACGACGAGTGGAGGTAGGAGAAGTAAGGAGAAGAAGAAGAAGAAGATCGAAGTTTGAAGAGAAAGAAGATGAAGAGAAAAGAGAGAAAAGAGAGAAAAGAGAGAAAAGTTGAGAGAAAAGAAGATGAGAGAAGTGATTGTGTTGGTGTTGGGGAGTTAAAAGGGTTTAATCGAAGGGTATAATCGTATTTTTGTATGTTTGGAAGAGCTGCAAAATTACGGAGGCTACCCCTCAAATAAATTATCCTGATAAGGCCCTTTTCACTAAATCCTACTCTTCAAGACTTCAATATACACAACACCATGCGTCTTCCATCTTCATATTTCATTTCAGAAACCTTCTTTATCTGGTGTGAGATTTGAGTCCGATTCATCGTGCCTGACCTGATTCTCAACGCCTGGTCCCGATTTGCAGCACCTAGCCCGCCTTAAAGGTCATTAATCGGATGTCCGACCAAGTCCCCGTCTAGTTCCAGGCGCCCGCCCAGCTGATTCGGCGGCGACCCGCCCACCCAGGCGCTTGTGAGTCGGGATTCCCCCTGATTCCGCCCGACCCACTCATGTCGTGGCGTTTTGACCACTTTGGGCGCCTAGGCCGCCTTTTACAACCATGCTCCATATATAGAAATAGTATTTTGGTTTGGTAATTTGACAATACCATGTTTAACACTCCCTTGACATTGCTTTTAAATTTAATTAGGATTGTAATAGTTTTTACATGGTCATTTTAACCCACGCATATAAAGATGTCGGTTTTACCATTTCACCACTGGTCATATTCCAAGGGTGACCAACCCTCCTCTGGACCTTTATTGCTAGCGTTGACACCTCTCACTTGAGGATGACCTGTGGCGGCCGATCTATAGCTAGGAGTTCGTGATGGAGGAGGTCGGTGGTTCTGGGCCAATACTTATGCAGACATCTGGGGGATCATAGCCCTCATATCGTCATGTTCTAGATCCAAATCCTAGTCGACATCCGATCAAACATGTTGACTTAGGCCCAAAAAAAGAGTGAGTGATGGATGACCAATAGCGTTACTCGATCAGATCGATGCATCTCGGACGCAAAGAAGATCACGACCAAGAACCTTGGACAACCTACCAATCTATCTACTGGTCCTCCTGCTTGGGTTTAGGGGTTGGTGACCACCCTCCGAACAGACGTCTAGGACCAAGCCCCCCCCCCCCCCCCCCCCCACCACCCTCCCCCCGCCCCCCCAACTAGTAGTCACACACATAGTGTCATCTAACGTTTAAAAATCATATTTGCGATACCTAAACTTTTGGTCACAAACTTCTATCAGTAAAAATGGATGGAATATTCCATTCCGTTAGTAATTTGATTCATCTAACTGTTAATAAAGGAGTGAAATGTCGATTTTCCCTTACTCATTAACCCATTATGAATTGTATAAGTGAAAATACCATACTACCCTCGTTAGGGAAAAATAATAAATAAAAGAAATAAGTTAACTAAATAAAAATAGTAATATTAAATATCATAAACTAAATTGGGCCTCTAAGGTTCCTCCTCTCATTCTTCCATCCTCGTTCTCTTATCGCGTTGCCGCTTGTAACTAACACCTGGCGGCTTTACCGGGAATCTGGTCTTCCTCTCCCAACCCTCGGGCATCTTTGACTTTCCTGCCAATACTGCCTTCGTGTTTCCCGCCTGTCCTCCCACCTACCACCATAATAGTTGAGCCGCTCCCCATTCACGCGGTGTTATCCCCTCCTCGTGTCATGTCGTTGGCCCCACCTTGAGGGTTTATAAAACGGTCCGACCGAAGAGGAAGAGAGACTATCCATCGTACCCCCCGTCTTCCCCACGATCAACAATACCATTGCATGCTCCTTCTTACACTTTGTGGTAAAGATCATGATCATCCCAATTGAACCTATATTGGGTGCGATTGGGCGGCCTCCTGCGATCACCACCACTATCGCCGCCGAGAAACATTGGGTCGGGGATGTAGAACACTCTATTATTGCTAGGATCTGTTTGCCCGATCGTGTGACTGCCCACCTACCTCCCATTAGTGATCCGACCAACCAGGGCCACCGTTGGGTCAACGACATATGACCTAACCTACACATTTCAAAGGGGAGGACGTACCGGAGCGTCGTTCCTAGCCTTTGGCGTGCTGGCAGTGCTCTCATCATTGAGGCTCTCGGCTTGGCCACCTTACATGATCCAATATTCTGCCAGTCAAAGAAGACCTTCAGAAGCCTCCACAAAGGCTTCACTGGAAGGATGCCAAGAGATCCTTGATGCCTCTAGTCGCCTACATGCCAGAAAAATAGGTCGCAGGCCACTCCCACCACTATCGACCGCTCCGGATATAAGGGGAATGTTGGGGGACTCTCTATTAGTCTCTTGGTAGACCAAACGTTAGATCCCCGCCCCGTTGAGACGGAAGACTGTGTTCGCAACACAAGATCTCTTGCCTACCATGATAACATTTGACACCTACGGGTTACGACTCAATTCTCACCCTTATAATTTGTTCTTTATGTTGTTCTTTCCTTTTGTTTTGTTAACTTTTTGGTTTGGTATCTTTAAGTCCCTTTTACTTAATAAAATTCCCCATATGCTAAAAAAATAGTCTTTCAACTCATATGCATAAGTTAATTCAAATATAAAAGGGTAAAATGATCCATTCATGTATTTCTGGTTAGTTTTTACTAACAGAAGTTTGTGACCAAATTTTTAAGTACCAACAGAAGTTTGTGACCAAGAGTTTAGGTATAGTAAATATAATTTTTAAACGTTGGGTAGCACAACGTGTGAGAGCAATACTTTAAGGTAAATTATTGTCTTTTGACCAAAATCATTTGCTTTTGATGTTTATGCTTAATCAGTCTTATAAATCAAGGTTCATAATTTCACCATGGTTAAATTATTATTATTTTATATTATGATTTAAGAAATTTGAATTTGTATTTTTTTTGTCAATTTAATATTGTCTTAACTTTATCATGTTATACTTTTATTTCTGCGCATATGGTAGAACTATTATTGATGCGAGAAACCAAACTACAAGTAGACAAGCACTAACAAGAGTAAAACAAATGACAAAAAATCAAAAGGGTGAGACTCTATTTTAACACGTATGTGGGTTGAAAAAAGAGGTAGTAGGCTCATGCTGTTGGGACGATACTGAGAGACTTCAACACATTTCATGACTGGAGCTAACAACCGTTGAGATATATTAAGAGAATTTGTGGGTTGCAAGGGAAGTTAGGGAGAACACCAGGAAATGGGGGGATCAGGGTGTCGAGTTTGCATCGAACATAACATGGCGGAGTGTGCATCCCCACACACACTCCGTTGCCCAGAGGGCCACTCATTTTCCTTGACGAGGCTGCTTTGCAGACCTCGCATCTTCCTGCTCTAGGACAGATTGTACTTTGATCTTTATGTGAGGGTCCCCGTTGTACGCTCTTTTTTGCATGGTATGATTCGTGTTAGTCTTAGTGTCCGTAATTCAATCCTAAATGTCCAAATGTATATATCATCGTCAGCAATAAAGTTAAAGCTGCTTTATATTAATTATGTGTTGGAGTAATATATCGATGTGTGCTCTGATCTATGCCCACAATGCGAATAGAACCATATATCGAGATAGATCGCACTCGATGGGTCCCTGGTCAACAAGCTTAGATCATTGGAATGTGATTCCAGAGTCTGATCATAGATATCATGTGGGACATGATATTGGACGACACGACATGAATATGTGCCATAGATCAAGTCATGAACATATTCATTGTCGTAGCTTGTCATGTATCCTTAGACTAAGTAGTCTTTGTGATCGTTATGCAGTAAACAACTGAGTTTGACCTGAGCCTAACGTTGTCCGTAACAGGGCTTCAATAACGGCCATGATTGGCTTAAGGATGGACTGCATTAGTGACACGAAAGACGGCTAAGGGATTTATCACTCATACTGCAATATGGGAAAGATATCGGTTCTCGGCCGCTTGATCGAGAGTGACTGAAAGAATAGCATGGCCATGCACATGATACTAGGTATCATATATTCAGTCATCTCACATATAAAGGAATAGTGGTTGAGAATAATAAGGATGACGGCTCTATGCCTTATCTTAATCAGGATATCGGAGATAAAAGGATAATGACAGGGATGCCAGAAAGGTTAGAATCGACATGGTCGATTTGTTAGGGAAAACCCTGAATCCTAACTGTATTGGAAAAGTGTATTTCACGTCCTAACTAAGGGTCACCTTTTGTTACATGTCCTATACCAAAGGTGGTTCTTTTTTACAAAACATGAAAAATTACACCAAAAAGGGGTATAACGTTCGCATTCGATGGTTTTTCCTCTTAATTTTTGTATAATTTGCGTTTATCAGTGTACTACAAGAGGTAGGTGGTGTAAATTTACCAAAAAAAAAACACTTTTTTTGTGTAAGTGAACTGGGTTTTTGGTCATGTGCGTGTAAGTGAATAAGACTTTACTAATCTAGACAAGGCTTGGAGTCTTTGGATTGATCACATCGGATAATGTTGGACATTTCCGGTATGAAAGGCTTGGAGGCAATGAGCACGTCACGGGACCTCGTTGTGAATGGCTACCATGAGAGGCCTATGCAACCAAGGCCCATGGAACTAATTAATCAAGTCTTGATTAATTAGTACTAAGTAAGCAAGACAATGATTAAGGTGTTGGTGATTCACCACCTAACCCCGTCTTTTCTAGCCATACTTTGTCCTATTTACACCATACTTGTCACCATGCTTGTCCCATGCCTTTAGTTGGACAATTTGATGGGGTTTGTTATGTTTAAGTCACTTTTTTTCAACATAACAAACACAAGACACAAATAGCAAGACAACATCTCCCTCCTCCCCCAATATTTCGGCATATTTGGTGTTCTTGAGTCCTCATAAGAAGAACTACGTGACTTTGATTCCCAAGTGGATACGTAGGCGTCTTGGAGACTTAAGCCAAATCATACTTTTCCCGGTGTTCTTGTTATGGTATGAAAATGATGGGTTTTTTCTTGTGATTCTAATCTATGGTAGTTGATTCATGGTTTTAATTGTCTCTTGGTTTTATTTTTCACTCCGCTGGGAGTTAGTTCATCTCAACCCTCCATCGAGACCCAACAATAGTATCAGAGCCGTGGTACCTTTGGGATTCACAAGATGGTGTTGAAAGTTTTGGTTTTGACATGTTAATTTGCCACATTGTTTGATAACATGTTTTAAATTCTTGTTTATGGGTTTAAAGCATGAAAAATGAATTTTTGAAAAGTTTATCAAATCTGGAACTTTTGAATTTTTTTTTTGATTTTTCGGCTCTCGGGAGCAGGACTCTCGGAGAGCCAAAACCGGTACCAAACGGGGCTCTGTTGGACGAAGCTAGGCCAAGAATGACCATTGGATGGTCGATATGACGAGCTAAACCATTTTGTTAGTCATGACGAGTTTGGAACCGTCTTGACGAACTCAAAAATCAAATGTTCAAAAGTTTCAATTTTGAATTGTTTCGATAAACCGAGTATCAAATTTTTTTGAAACTTGCAATTAATTAAAACCGAAAAATCACATAATGTTTGATAACATTCTTGTTTGATAACACGATGTGTGATGTGATGTTGGCATGATGTACATAATAGCCCCGAGCTCGTTTTAATTAATTATCGCTTTTCACAGCCTACGAGCCGTTAGAGTTAGCGTGTAGTTATCCTTTCAAGGTGTGGTCGTCGAACCACTTATTTGTAATATTTATTTATTCCCGACCTGCGAGTCGAGTATTAAATGGTAATATTTTGCTCAAGACGAAGAAAGGGCGAAAAGGTCATTTGGTGGCTTTTTTTGGGTGTTGACACCGGCTTGGAGTCGATGGAGCTCAAGAAGCTAGTGGGAGTTAGTTTAGGGAGCTACTATGCTCACGTTTATCGCTTTATGCTTGGTTTAGTTTTGCATGATTAAATCTATGTGTTTTAGAATTGCATGTTTTAAGTTTATTTACCGAGCATATCACGTCACATGTAAAGATAAATTGGAATTTTAATCCTTATTTGAAAGCCCTTAGAACCGTCATTACATTGGATGTAGTTGACGTGTTCGAAGGAAGAATTACATTGGATGTAATTTGAGGCATCATTACATTTGGAATGTAGTTGATGTGCTCATCACATCTAGGATGTGCCAAAAGTTTTAAACACAACCAGACAAGTAAAAACGGGTCATGTCCGACACCTCCCAATTATCAACACCTTACTACCTCCCCGTCCTATGGGTGTCGTGCACCTTAGCGGAGCATCCATGGGAAAGCGGGGTAGTATTTTTGGACGACATATGTGGGTGTCGTGCCCTTAGCAGAACACCTACATAGTGGTGGACCATAGTTGAAAATTGGTGGACCCGACTACGATTCTCAGCCAGGGTTGAGCTAGGGTATCAGATAGAATAAGCCTTGTACTTAAGTACATACCCTAGCCAAGAGTCACATTGGATGTGATTGGACGGGGTCCTACCTACATAGCTCGATTGAGTGGTGGGCCTTCGTTCAGCTTGATCAAGTGAATCAAGGATCTTGGTTTTAGATTCTAAAGATTTAGAATCGATTGTTGGTGTTTAAGCTTGATCTTCATAAAATTTATTCAGTTTACTGATTGAATTTTATCTGTTGTAGATCAAATGGAAAATTCAACGAAAATTAATAGTTTGTCATTAAAAATCATTCTTGACAGGGTCAAGCTAAATGGGACAAACTATTTAGACTGGTACAAAAATTTTAGGATAGTCCTCAAGTCTGAACACAAAGAATATGTCCTTGACAAGGCTATCCCTTATGTCCAGAAAATGAAGGGGCATCTTGAATGTCTTAATTGACTGTGTCTTAATATAGAATCAGAGATGGCGACATATAGGTTTATGCACTCCCTTCCTCGTGCATATGTTGAGTTCATCATAAACTATCACATGCACGATATGGACAAGACCATATCAGAGTTACATGGCACGTTTGTAAATGCTAAGAAGAATATCAAGGATTTGGAATCCAAGGATATTCTGATGGTCAGAAAGGGATCTAGTTTCAAGAAGGAAACTGGTAGTGGCAAGGGCAAGGCCCATGTGCACTTGGCAAGAAATATGAGACACTTGATCGCTCCTATTCATCCAAGGACCGAGGGGTCCTCAAGGAAGGATAAGGAGGATGAGAATGTCTGCTTCTATTTCCAGAAGCCTGGTCAACGAAAAGGGATTGTAGGAAAAACCAGGATGATCTGAAGAAGGGTAGTGGGACTGCACCTTCATCATGTATTAACTTTGTAGAGCTACCTCTCTCTACTTCCAAATATTCATGGGTATTGGATACCTGAGCTGAATCTCACACATGCACTGACGTGTAGTGGATATACGGTAGGAGAAACTTGGAGAAGAACGAAATGGACCTAAGAGTAAACAACAATATAAGAGTTGTGGGGACTACTGTGGGATCCATGACTCTTCGTTTTCCAAGTTGCCTTGTTATGTATTAAACAATGTATATTGCATACCTAATTTTAATAAGAACATTATATTTGTATCCGTGTTAGACACCGAAGGATATAATATTGATGTTGGAAATTGGATTTTCAATATTCTATGCAATGATATATTTTATGTTTGTGCGAACATGGTCAGAGGATTGTACATATTATATATGGGTAACAATGCCTCAAGCTCTATTTATAACGTTAATACCAAAAGGTCTAAATCCGATAATTTACATCAGACTCTGTTATGGCACTATCGTTTAGGCCACATAAACGAGAAACGCATATTAGCACTTCACAAGTGCGGACTTCTAAGTCCATTTGAATTTCTTTCGAATGATAGTTGTGAGGCTTGTTTGATCGGAAAAATGACTAAAGGGCCCTTCATCGGTCGCGGTGAAAGGGCGGGTGAATTATTGGGGTTGATACACTCAGATGTGTGTAGACCAATAAGTTCGCTTGCCAGGAGGGGTTTTAGCTACTTTATCACATTTACTGATGATTACAATAAATATGATTATGTCTATTCAGTGAGACATAAGTCTGAAGCTTTTGATAACTTCAAAGAGTTAAACACTGAAGTAGAAAATCAGCTCGGGAAAGGTATTAAGGCACTTTGATTGGATCAAGGTGGAAAATACTTGACCACACAGTTTTAAGATCATCTAAAGAGAATGAGATCCTTTTGGAATATAATCCTCCTGGGACACTGTAGTTGAAAGGTGTAGCTGAACAGAGAAATCAAACATTGTTAGACATTGGTCTGTTCCATGATCAGTTGGGACTGATCTCCCGATCTCTTTTTGGGGTTATGCTCTAGAAACGGCCGCAACCAGAGATGGTCGTAGAGCAAGAACCAATTCCAGTAACAATTCCTGAAGGTCCAAAGCGATCTGGAAGGATTATTCGTCCACCTCCAAGATATGGTTATTTTGTGTTTGGAGGTGACGATGAGCTTATGGTGGATCACAAGGATCCAACCACCTTTCTAGAAGCCGTGGATGAACCTGACTCTGAGTTATGGTTGGGAGCCATGATGAAGGAAATGCAGGCCATGTCGGACAACCAAGTCTGGGACTGGTTGATCCCATTGGTCGTGTGGGTATCATCGGATGCAAAAGGATCTTCAAGGTTAAGATGGACGTGGATGGAAATCCAATGACCTATAAAGCCCAACTTGTGGCGAAAGGTTATAGTCATATCCGAGGGATTGACTATAAGGAAACCTTCTCCCCATTGGTTATGGTCAAATCTATCCAGATTCTTCTAGACATAGTCTCGTGTCTTTATTACGAGATATGGCAAGTGGATGTCAAAACCGCTTTCTTAAATGGAAATTTGACTGAGTACGTTTGTATGTCTTGGCCCAAAGGTTTTGACGATTCGAAGAATAAATGATAGATTTGTAAGTTGTTGAAATCCATTTATGGATTGAAACAAACTTCTCGGAGTTGGATCCTTCATTTTGATGAAGCTGTAATTGGATTTGGCTTAATCAAGAACGAGGATGAATCTTGCGTTTATAAGAAGGCTAGTGGGAGCAAGATTACCTTTCTGGTGCTCATTGAAAACGACATCCCAACCTTGTACGAGACTAAATCTTGGTTGAGGAAGTGTTTTTCAATAAAGGACTTAGGCGATGCTGCTTATATCTTATGGATTAAGATATGTAGAGATCACACCAAGATGGTCTTGGATTTAAGTTAGGGAACCTATGTGAACAAGGCATTGAGTAGGTTCCTAATGCTCGATTCAAAGAAAGGACTTTTACCCACTAGTCATGGCATTTATCTCAGCAAGACTCAATGTCCTAAGACACCTGATGAGCTGAAAAGGATGATGCGAATCCCATGTGTCTAGGGGCAGGATTGATCATATATGCCATGACATGTACGAGACCGGACGTCTCGTACGCCTTATGTTGTACCAATAGACATCAGTCTAAACCGGGGGAAAGATGATGCTAAACTAGTCGTCGAAAGATGAGTAGACTCTAGTTTTCCAAGACAAATCCAGATGACTTTAGAAGTCAATCAGGATGTGTTTATGCTGAATGGCGGAGCTTTAGCTGGGAGAACGTGAAGCAAGATACCGTCACCAAATCTACGATAGAGGCCAAGTACATGGATGTTGCAGAGGCAGCTAAGGAGGCTATGTGGATTTGGAAATTCACGGCAGGGTTGAGTGTAATTAAAAACCCATCCAGCCCAGTGAATCCATTTTGCGACAACACAAGGGTCATTGCGCAAGCTAAAAGGCCAGATCGCATAACAAATCCAAACATGTACTTGATGAGCGTAAATGTGTCCTATCTAATTTGACCATTTTTCCCTACATTTTTATCTTATTTGTGCCTCAGTTATATACTTTTAGCGTTTGCTAATAATTGCGCAAAACCTCGTTCTTGGTCGATTTTTTTCAAGTGTTCAAAATATATTCATGTTTGGTCTTGTTTGATAGGCCGCAAAAAATAAAATTATTGGCGCAAGAACGAGGCCGATCGGAGCACAAACAGATTGGGAATGAGCGAAGGAAGTTCAAAGTAAATTTTGGAAAAAGATGGACCCACAGCTAGATCCGGTGTGGCGTAGCTCTATGATGTACCGTGTGCCAGCGTGTCTTTTCCCTTGATCTGTTGACTTCGCCTGCAGAGTCTGTTCCAGCCGTTGATCAGCCCAAGTGCACCGTACCATCGTGCACTTGCCCGCATGTGATCCCGTCCCGCAGCTCAGCCCCAATACTATCCTGTTTCGGGTCATTTTGAAGCAGCAACATATATCAACATTTTTTTTATATTAGTTTTATCTATTTTTTAATTTCTCAGCCTATATACATATGGGTGGGCAAAAAAACCCGAAACCGCTAAAACCAACCACCACCAACCGCAAACCGCCCCAGAAAACCCGGAACTGAAGAGTTAACGGTTGGTTGCGGGTTCTTGACGATCGAACCGAAAAGTTAACGGTTGGTTGTCGTTTCTTGAAACGTCAAACCATCGGTTAACCAACCAAACCGGTACTGTTCATCATATACATGTGGCTTCATAATAACCACTGATTTGATATAGATGAATGACTCATGAGCACTCTTTTGTGTCACACGGATTGTTAACATAGAACACGATGACTTATATGTAATTTTTCTTTTGTTTTGGCTTGAAATAGAAATATGGGTATGGTTATTGGTATCTAAATTTTTACTTACATGTGGTAAAAGTGGTTGGTTGGTTAAAACCGCTAACCAACCGGTCAATGAACTGGTTGATTTCACTGTAAAAAATTGGTTTTTGGGTTGGGACTGGTTCCAAGATATGTCAAACGAGTAATATCGGGCTGGGTTCGTAAAGAGTTCCATTAGGTGGTTAACCACCCAATGCCCACCCATATATATACATACTATGTGTAGGCGTGAAAACACTATTCCATATCAGATTTTATATTCTAAGAGATCAAAAAATCTAGTTTTATTTCTCTCTCTTGTTCTTCAAGTTCTTCAAGTGTTTTTGGTGTTCTTCATGCTAAGAGCATTTTCTACCATCTAAGGCCATAACCTAGACGATCCAAGGAGCTCTCAAGCATCCATGAGCTTCCCACCATCTCCAACTTCTCCATTTTCATGAGTTGAAGCTTTGGAGAGTTGGAGATGGTGGGTTTGCTATAGGAGATTTTCGATTGGGTTTCTCAGCCCAATCCCGGTTCTTATTTCTACCCTTCTCTAGTTTTGTTATAAAACTCGGTTTTTTGGTATGCTTGAGTAGGATTTGAGATCCATGACCTTGGGTTTCGATCTTTGGTCATGGGTATTGTGTAAATGATGATTTCCGTTAATTTTTTTTTTGATCAACGAAAAATACTAATTTTATTCAACCCTAATAAATCCCGAGGGAATTACAAAAAGGGGAGAAGATACAGAAGAGTGAGACGAGACAAAGAAGGGAACTAAAGAAACCAGGGCTTAGGGAGGTTCAAATACCTTGAGGGCTTCTAAGTCACCATGAGAGCAGGAGAAACCCAGGGACTTGCAAATCGCCCAAGATCTCTTGGCCTCAGATTTCTTACGAAGGGAGCGAGACGGGATTACATCCTTAAGGGGAAAAGCCTTCAAACGGGGACCAGATTTTTTCGTTTCTTGCGACGAGCAGCACGGGGGGGGGGGGGGGGGGGGGACTTCCAAAAGAGCCGGAGAGTGGATATCCGATATAAAAGATGCAAAATTACCTGGCCTGGGCTTAGGAAAGCCAACTACCAATGGGCTGCACTTAGCCAAGCCTGAGTGTGGGCCCAGATCATCTTCCAAAAGCCCAAACTGAGAAGTTCCACTAAACGAAGGAGTAGCTCGCGTGGGATTTGAAGCGACAATCAAATTGGGAACTTCACAACGCCGACAATCATTGGGAGCACGCAAAGAGACAGAGACGACTTCGATCGTTCCCGAGGGCACGGGCTTGGGAAGAGAGAGAGGCGACTCGACATCTTCGGCGTGCTGAGCATTGATGAAGGCGTGAGCGTCCCCCGAGTCAACCGGTGGCAGGATGTCGCTAGGGTTCCGGCTAGAAAAGCCCGAAGCGAAGTTAAGATCGAGAGGATCCAAGGTGTCGTCGGAGGACACTGGCGAGGGGCAGAGGTTAACCAAGGAGCCACCATAAGCCAAAGAACTATCTTCTGACTGCATGGCTTCAGAAGAGGATTGAAAGGATCGAGCGAAGACAGGTGAGGAATCTCCCATGGGAATCCTGAATTCACCCTCTACGAGAGCAGTCCGATCCTCCGAGGCCTCGGCCGGCAGATGGGGGATGGAGAGCGAGTCCACCTCGAAAATACGCATGGGGTAGCATTTCTCATCCAACCACAGCTCCGCCGAGACGTCGACCGGATCCAAACGACGAGAATGAAGAAGAGCAAAAGCCCAGTCCAGACGCTCCAAAGAAGCCGAGTCCGGGTGAACGAAAATAGGAGTCCCAATTGTACCGGCGAGGTTGCGGATAGAGTCCGCCGACCATCCTGAGAAGGGGATACCAGTGATTGAACCCAAAAGAAACGACCCCCCGAAGCCACCACGTCCACGCAAAGAAAAGAGAGAGGAAGTTGCAGCGAATCCTAAACCAAGCATCTGAACTGAGAGAGTTAAAGCTTTTCAGGGTTGGGAAGGAGATGAGGAAAGCACTGGCGCCCAACTCTCTTAGACGAAGGTCCTCGGAAAGGCTAGTCTAAACATCGCCGGAGCTCCTACAAGGAGACAGTTCTCCAATAAGACTGCGGGAGAGGATGCCGGTCCACTCAGGATTTAGAACTCCGGTGCAGGATGAGGGAGATCGAGAAGGACGCGAGCAGGGAGAGCTGACGAGGTGCCGCGAACCACGTCCTTGAAAGAGGGGCGAACCGGAAGAGACGTTGGCAAGGAGGCCATCGATTTCTGAGGCGGGTCGCGGGGCGAGGCTCGAGCCGGACCAGAAGAGAAATCAACGATAAGGCGCTCAGCTCCCACGAGCTTACGATGCATCTGGAGAATAGCTGATGTAGCCGAAGCCACATCGGAGAAGAAGACAAAGCCGAAGCGTTTCCCGGAGGAGTTAAGTTTGGTCGGGAGAAAAGATCTGTTAAGAGAACCAAGACCAGCGAAAAGCTCGAAAAGGTTGTCTTGGGTAAAGTCAAGAGGAAGGTTGCAGACAAACACTTTAGAGGAGGGAGTGAAGGTTGAAGGAGGAGAGGAGAAGGGTAGGGGAGGGTCGGGAGGCTTCGCAGAGGCAGAGCTCATTACTATGTTGATTTCCGTTAAATTGATGCATGAGTTTGCGGTTAATTTGAGTTTGGTGGTGTTTATGACATTATTTGGGGGTTTTGAGCTTAATAGCATCCACTTTCTTGTATGGGTATTTGTCTATATTTTAGCTAATCGATGTTCAAGCATGATTTTCTTACTTTGTGTTCGAAACTTACATCATTTTAAAACGCGATTTCATGTGCTAGCTATTCCATCTCTCGGGTGTATATCAAGTTCTAGGTTAGAGTTGTAAAAATGCAAACTTTAGCCATTTAGTGAGCTTATTTAGGATTTCCGATATTTTTATGTCTTGATTTCCTATTGACGGGAAAGAAATATCCTAGGATGTGTTTTCTCCATTCTCTTGTGTGTTTCAAGCCGACAGAACGATTTGGGGATTTTCCCATGATTGTTGTGTGCGCTATGTAGATCGATGTTTGGAGCGATCCATGATTTGATCTAGTGTGAGACGGGATTTCACGTTTATAGAATTTACTTACGCTTGAGTATCACTAGAACGAGGTTCTATTATTTGAGTTTACCATCGTTAAACAAACCATGCGTTAATTGGAAGTCTTGTTTACTTGTACCCGTGACCGGCTCTTTGTGTGAATCGAAAGTTGTGTGTCTTAGGTGGTAGCGTGTATATAGATTTTACTTTTTCCTAGACTTAAAACAATTCACTTACCTTTCTGCCCTTTATTTTCCCTTTCGGGGATGTGGAAGTGAAAGCCCACGTCCCTAGTGTCACGCCCCAAATCCGGTATTGACCGGACTCGAGACGTGAACAAAATTAATAAATGAATAAAGCGATTTAAAAGAAAAAAAACTCTGATATAATAAACCGAAAGTAATAAATCTGATACGATGAGTCAACAGCTCATAAAACCAACAATAAGTGTTCAGTTCAAGAGAGGGTACGTCTCTAGACCAGACTAGCCTAAGATCCTCACTAGCTCCCTAGCTCCGAGAATCCCGCTAGACCACAACTACTCAACCTGTAAAAAATAGAGCAAGGGGGTGAGCTTGACGCTCAATAGGGAAAACCATGAAATCCATCTCTTTACAGATTTACAAAGAACACAATCCCAAAGTTTAAACTTAACGTTTAATACAAGGTTTGATAAAATCGATGCGACACTTAAACGTTTTAAGCAAATACTCAGTTTACCCGGTCACTCACCGAACCAACAATCTCCAAGCCTAACTCGACAAAAGTCAATAAACCAATGCAACACCAAATGAACAACCCAAAGAAACCACTACAGCCATAAGCACCGCAACACTCAAAATACAGCAAAGCTCAATCGAAATCAGACACAACAACACTCGTTCCATCCACAATATTAATCAAACACACAACTTGTAACCAATGCACGGTCTCGGGAGCAACCCGCTCGGCCCGGAAAGGCCATACGCAACTTTCCCCAACACAAAGTCGGGAGAGGCGGTCGACCTCATCGCGGTACACGGGCCCAGCCCCTTCGCGGAAAAACCTCATCGCGGTACACATGTCCAGCCTCTTCGCGGAACAACCTCATCGCGGTACACATGCCCAGCCTCTTCGTGGAACAACCTCATCGCGGAACACAGGCCCAGCCTCTTCGCGGAACAATCTCATCGCGGAACACAGGCCCAGCCTCTTTGCGGAAGAACCTCATCGCGGAACACAGGCCCAGCCTCTTCGCGGAACAACCTCATCGCGGAACACATGCCCAACCTCTTCGCGGAACAACCTCATCGCGGAACACGGTCCTAGCCCCTTCGCGGAACAACCTCATCGCGGAACACAGGCCCAGCCTCTTCGCGGAACAAGCTCATCACGGAACCAAAGTAACATAAACGCAACACTTTACCGATTACGCGCTGGAAGGTACGATACACCTGAAGGAAGTACATCTCTCACACTTTACTGGTCGCGCATCAAAACAATCACGAACACAATCACAACCACACTCACAATCACAATCACGTCGATTTATCACTCACCCAACCATTTCACAACCAAGGATTCACATTTCCACAAAACACGGCACACTTGCCCACACACAGTCACAACATGCAACACCGAGTATAATCGGCTTTTTCCCTTAATTACACTCACAACTGTTCCACACTTACCAACACCACAATCCACGTGGTAACCCCACCGGCTTAACCGGTATTCAATCCCCAACCTTCCCACAGTTCAACAAATCGTATAACCGGAAAATAACCACTCAAGTCATCCATATGCATCGCTAGATCAATTCTACTCGTTTTCGCGTTCGTTATTTATTAACCGTTCAAGCAGCACAGAGCACACAATCAGATACACTCAGCAAACAGTCATATAGGCGCGACATGGCCCGATTTCACCAGCACGACAGTTACCAGGACTGAAATCGTAAATGTTCACAGTTTAATACGTCTACGCTAGTTATTCACATCCTACATGCATACTAGTTCTTTAACCGATTATTAGGTTTCCCTATATGCATTCTAGTAAAACCGTAATAAAGCGGGTTCGAGGTAATCCCTACCTCTTGAGAACCAACAGTTGCGTCTCCTAGCTGCTGACGTCCTGGACAACTTTGGTCTTCTCCGTGCTCGGGGTAATGGCTTGGTTTTAACACACAAAGGGATCGTCATCAGTCCCGATCCAAGTTGTAACGGTTCTCTAATTATCATTTTAGTCCACAAGTCTTTTTGTCCAAACGTCCTTTAAATTGTCCGACAGTCCAGGTATTTATCGGATTTTAAGTCTTATTTAATTAATTAAATAAATCAATTTAATATTTTAAACTGTCCTGACCCCGCCCAACCCGAGTCCGACCCGAATCCGAGTCCGAACCCGGTCCAGAACCCTGACCCGGACCTAACCCAGGACCGACCAGGACCCGGCTCCAAACCCGACCCAGATCTGACTCCGACCCAGGTCCGGACCCGAGTCCAGAACTGGGCCCAAGGCCCGAGTTCCTCTTGAATCAGATCTGGCCCAAGGCCATTTTCCAGGCCCGACGTAGTTCCGGCCCAAGGCCAAACTGGTTCGGGTGATCGAGCACGGGACGGTGGCGGCGAGGGTTTTAACTCAGGCTGCCGGCGACGGCGACCACGACGGCGGGGAGCTCGAAGATACGTCCGGTGACGCTCGGGGATGACGGTGGGGAGTCTGCCGGAACAGAGCGAAGGCGGTGGTTGTCGTGGTGTGGCCAGGATCACTCTCGTTCCAGATCTGGCGAGGAATTGGGTCGCCGGCGTCAATTCCGGTTGAATCCGACCAAAACCCACTCGCAGCTCACGATTCCTGGGAAATAAGGGTCGGAGAAGGTGATTTTGGCCGGAACGATGCTCACCTTCTCAGATTTTCTCTGATGCAAGCGCGTCGAAGTTCGAACGGGGAAGGGGCGATGTCGACGTGCTTCGATTTAGCGAGGGAGACGAGATAGTGAGGGGGGTTTTCTGGTGCGATGGGGAAGTCGAGGGTGGAAGGGAAGGTTGTCCGATGGTGGGTTGGTGCTCCGGTGAGGCTCGAGACGAGCGAGTGGGAAGATCTGGAGAGGGAGAAGCGAGAGCTCGAGGACGACGATGGGTCTAGGGATGCGTGCGAGGAAGTGGGGAATGAAGCGGCGCGAAGGGGTGTTAGTGTGTAGGGTTCGCATGGGCCTGATGCTGAGTGGGCTTGGTTTGGGCCTGGTCTGGCTCGGCCCAAAGCTGAGCTGGTCCAGCCCAAACCCCCTCTCTCTCTTCTCTTTTTTTTTTGCACTCGATCCAAAAATTCGATCTGCTTTCCAACCCCGTCGTTTAAAAAGCGTCAAATTAGACAATTAAAATAACAGGTCTTTACACCCAGGTTTTGGCAAAATACTAGTGATACCTCTACTCTCTGTGGGATCAACCGGTACTTAACCGTCTCTATATTTCTTGATGACCGTGTCCTGATGCACGTTAAAAGAGGGATTTGACATATAGTCATGTCACTCATCAGTAATGCGGCGTATCCACCTCATCAGATAACTACTGAACTGAGGTGAAGTGAAGATAACCTATATTGCAACAGATGATAACATAACCAACCCTTTGACTAAGGCACTGTCGCTGCCTAAATATGTTAGACATGTAAAGTCGATGGGGACATATTGGAGTTTAGATTGGAACTAGGGAAAGTGGGAGATTGTTAGTCTTAGTGCCCGTAATTCAATCCTAAATGTCCAAATGTATATATCATCGTTAGCCATAAAGTTAAAACGACTTTATATTACTTATGTGTTGGAGCAATATATCGATGTGTGATCTGATATATGCCCACAATGCGAATAGAACCATAGATCAAGATAGATTACATTCGATAAAGCTTCACTAGAAGCGACTAGTATGAAAGATGACTCTTTATGGCTTACGATCTGTTAGTCATTAGAATGAGATTCCGGAGTCTCATCATAGATATCATGTAGGACATGATATTGGACGACCCAACATGAATATGTGTCATAGATCAAGTCATGAACACATTCATTGTCGTAGCTTGTCATGTATCCTTAGACGAATGAGTCTTTGTGATCGCTATGCAATAAACAACTGAGTTTAACCTGAGCCTAACGTTGTCCATAACAAGGCTTCCATAATGGCCAGGATTGGCTTGGGGACAGACTGCATGAGTGACACGAAACACGGCTAAGGGATTTATCCCTCATACCGTGCGGTATGAGAAAGATATTGATTTTCGACCGCTTGATCGAGAGTGACTGAAAGAATAGCATGGTCATGCACATGATATTGGGTATCATATATTCATACATCTTACCCATCAAGGAATAGTGATTGAGAATAATAAGGATGACGGCTCTATGCCTTATCTCAATCAGGATATCGAAGATAAAAGGATAATGACAGGGACGACAAAAAGGTTAGAATCGACAGGGTCGATTCGTTATGCAGTGTCAGGCAATACTAAAGTCTCGTTAGTAGCCACTTATATAGGATCAAGTAAAATGAGATTTTACGTTGATCTATTGAAATGCATAAATCTAAGGGTCACACCAGAGGATGAAACTCATTAACACAGTTATGGAGAATGACCAAAAGGGAGTTGTCTCGGGACATGACCAAAACTTGGTTTTGGGTCATGTGCTCGTAAGTGAACATGACTTTACTGATCGAGACAAGGCTTGGAGTCTTGGGATTAATCACGTGGATAATGTTGGACATTTCCGGTATGAAATGCTTAGAGGCGATGAGCACGTCACGGGACCTCGTTAGGAATAGCCAACCTGAGAGGCCCATGCAACCAAGGCCCATGGAACTAATTAATTAAGTCTTGATTAATTAGTACTAAGTAAGCAAGACAAGGATCAAGGTGTTGGTGATTCACCACCTAACCCCATCTTGTCTAGCCATACTTTATCCTATTTACACCTTACTTGTCACCATACTTGTGTCATGCCTTTAGTTGGACAATTTGATGGGGTTTGTTATGTTTAAGTCATATTTTTTCAGCATAACAAACACAAGACACAAATAGCAAGACAACTTCTCCCTCCCCCCCCCCCCCCAATATTTCCGCCAAGGGTGTGTTCTTCCTCGATCTTTGGTGTTCTTGAGTCCTCATATGAAGAACTATGTGGTTTTGATTCCAAATTGGATATGTAGGCGTCTTGGAAACTCAAGCCAAATCATACTTTACCCGGTGTTCTTGTTATGGTATGAAAATGCTGATTTTTTTTCTTGTGATTCTAATCTATGGTAGTTGATTCATGGTTTTAATGGTCTCTTGGTTTTATTTTTCATTCCGCTGCGAGTTGGTTCATCTCATACCCTCAATCTAGATACTGAGAGACTTCAACAAATTTCCTGACTCGACCTGACAACCGTTGAGATATATTAAGAGAATATGTGGGTTGCAACGGTAGTTAGGGAGAAAACCAAGAAATGGGGGTATCATGGTGTCGAGTTTGCATCGAACATAGCATGGCGGAGTGTGCATCCCCACACACACTCCGTTGCCCAGAGGGCCACTCATTTTCCTTGACGAGGCTGCTTTGCAGACCTCACATCTTCCTACTCTGGGATAGCTTGTACTTTGACCTTTATGTGAGGGTCCCCGTTGTACGCTCCTTTTTGCATGGTATGATTCAGACCGTGTATGATCCCATCATCTTTAAGGGGTTACAGGTGTTGTCTAGGGTCCTGATACACGTTCCGGGTGGGGAAGCTGGGGGAGGTCGCTATTCCCCCTAGCACCGATTTTAGCCGATCCACCCCTTAGGAACCAGAATCCTACAGCCTCGTTCATAGGTCCCACGATGGAGGTCAGTGGCGGAGACGAACCAGGAGGAGGCAGTAGTGAGGGCAGAGGCAACAGTGAGGACATAGGCGACAATGGAGGTGGAGGCGGAAGGGGAGGCGATAGTGGAGGCGAAGGCGGTAGAGAAGGTGAAGGGGGAAGCGGTATTATAGGTGGATGCGGTCGTGAAAGCGGAGGCAGCCATGAAGGCGAAGGCGGTAGAGAAAGAGGAGGGGTGGTAGTGGAGGCGGATCCGACCGTGAAGGCGGAGGCGATAGTAAAGGCGGAGGCGGTAATGAAGGTAGAGGTGACGATGAGGGAGGAGGCGGTAGTAGAGGCGGAGGCGGAAGAGAAGGCGGAGGAAAAGCCACTCGTGGAAGCGGAGGGGATAGTGAAGGATGAGGCAACAGTGATGGCGGAGGCGGTAGTAAGGACGGAGGCAGTTGCGGAGGTGGAGGCGGTAATGAAGGTGGATGCGGCAATGAGAGTGGAGGCGACAGTAGAGGCAGAGGCGGTAGAGAAAGCGGAGGCGGCGGAGGGAGAGGCACTAGTGGAGGCGGAGGAGGCAATGAAGGTCGAGGTAAAAATGAGGGTGTAAAAATATTAAAGGTGGAGGCAGCAGAGTGGGAGGAGGATGAGGTGGCAGTGGATGAGGAGGTGGCCGTGAATGCGGAGGCAGCAATGAAGGCATAAACGGTAGTGAAGACATCGGTGGAGCTGTTGGCAGCGGTAGAACTGGCGATAGTTAGATAATCATAGGGATTACTTGAGATATTCTCCCCTATACGGGTTGAATGAACTACGTGATAGGACATGGAGGAGGTAGAAATAGTAAGATGAAAACACGAGCTATAATAATTATGAAAGAAGAAGAAGAAGAAGAAGAAGAAGAAGAAGAAGAAGAAGAAGAAGAAGAAGAAGAACCCCGGAAACCAGTAGTTATCATGTTATACTTATTCATGCACGTGGTGGATAATCTTGAATTCAACTTTTCAGACCCATACCACGACGATCCACTGAGTGAAGCGCGTCCCACTACCGGGGGTGGGGGGTGGGGGGGGGGGGGTGTGGGGGAGAAACATCGGGATGTGAACATCAAGGATCCACCATAGCTACACTGAAAGAGCCTACCGTCGCCGCTCAAACAAGCCAGATTCGCGACCATCTCAGTTAGAGGCGACGAGAAAAGCCGTCCCACTATCAGATTTGGGTCATCCCGAGACAACCCTCACACCACAGAGAGCCGAGGAAGGAGAGGGGAGGAAGAGAGGCAAAAAGAAGAAGAGGGAAGGGGAAGGCAGAGCCACCGCCAGCGACCTTTAGAGAGGAGATCGCCGATGGTATCGAGGAAACAAGCGACGGGGTGTGTTAAAGGTGACACGCTATCCCTCTCTAGAAAACTCTCTAAAATTTTACATGTATAATTATGTTACTGCAATAATTTTAAAAATGTCGAATCTTACTAAACACTAAACTTCTTTAGGAAGTTATGTAAACCCTAGATGATGAAATGCATATCACATAATAAAACTTGGTGATAGCTTCGTATAAAAAATGGTGAGCTGTTGTAAAACAATATATAGAAATATATATCAAGAAGCTAAAAGACCCATCTGTTTCAGAGGAACAAGTATGTAGATGAATCAAACTTTATTTGCTTTATAGTATGGTATGATGATATGAAGTGGAGGTGAATTAGAGAAGGAAGTAAGCTAACAAAGTGAAAAACCATCTGAGTAATTCATTCAAACACACACAAACTTACAGTACAAGAACATTGCCTTTATATAAGCATATGAAACTTACTGGGTAAGGAAATAGAGGTGGGGTCCACAATATTTACAACACTCCCCCTTGGATACCACCGTTCATAAAAACTATAATAAATAATAAATGTGTTTTAAGTTGCCTCGTTAAAAACATTTCCAAGGAAACCCTGTGGGACAAAACTTGGATAAGGGAAAAAGAGTACAACGCACATAATGAGCTTGGAATTGTGCTTGATGCTGCCTCATTAAAAACCTTTTCAAGAAAACCCTGTGAGACAAAACTTGTATAAGGGAAAAAGAGTACAACGCACAAAACTTGTCTCCCCCTGACTTCAGGCAGGTTACTTTGGTTGTTTGGTTGAGTCGACGCAACGGCACCATTAACTTGACGCCCTGAGAATTAACCCACAAAAAGGGCGCGGCAAGCGCACCGGTCGTCAAGTAGTATTTCGGTTTTAAGTCCGGTTATCGTACCCAAGGGTGCAGTAAAACAGTCACTCGATTTATAATCTGTTATTAATCTGTTTCTGAGAATAGTTGGTTTTTGTTTTGAAAATTCTAAATGACAAGTTGTAAAGCAAATTAAAATAAACTAAGAGCAAATTCAAGTGTTGTGAAATTCAGGGAAGAAAGGCGATCTAGGGCTTTTAACGGGGTCACAATATGATCATTAATTCGCAGGGGTTTGTGTTTACATGTGCAAATAAGGTAAGTTTAAAGGTAACGGAAGTTCTCTCGACTGTTCATAAGCATCTTTCGATCGAATTAGGTCCCTAGTATAATCTGACCACCTAGTTATTTCTAATCTGGGTGTAGTGAGACATACAGCATTACGATTCATAAACTCCTCTAACTTTCGGTTTATACACCTATAATTGTTACACTCGTGTTAACCTGGCTTTATTAGAGACTAAATTTAAACCCGAGTTACATAATCCTTAGTCCTTTTATCACTCTCAGCTTTCGCTTATTGAGTGCTAAAACCTAATCAACTATCAAGTGGCCAGTTTGATGAAGCATTAAATCCAAACTATGTAAACATTATCCTAAACACAAATTGCACAATGTAACTACAAACCCATTGAATCAATTACTCATATTGCTTCCCCTAACCCTAGATCAATGGAAGCTTAGCTCATGATGGAGAAGAAGAACAAGAAAAGTAAAGAAGAAGACATGTAGATAAACATAATGAAATGAGTTTGATACACAATACCCAAATACCAAATGTAAAATCACAATAGTCTTCAATCCTAGCTCTAAGATGCACTCTTCTTCCTTCAAGCTCCAAGCCCTAGCTTCAAAGTTCTCTTTTTTGCTCCCAAAATTCGTTACCCTTGCAAATAAGTCTTCAATTAGAATATATAGGGCACTTGAAAAACGCAGGCCTGGATACGAGTGGCACTGAGCGTGATACGGAACATGTCCCATTCTGGCCCTTTAAGTGGCACGGAATGGGTCATGTACCGGCCCTTAAGGTGGCACGGAACATGTCATGTGCCGGATCAAAACAGAGAGCACCGGTTCTTTTCCTTCCAGGCGCACGGTAAGCCGCACGGAACATATGACATTCCGGCCCGGTAGGCGACACGGGACGGGCGTTGTTCTGACCGGGATTCCCATACGTGAAGGGCTTTGTTCCGGCCCGGTATCCCATACGGACTGTATGGCTCTGAGGATCCAAGGCTAGCTGCCCATTCTTGGCTCGATCTTCTGTCCTGCAACTGCTCGGCTTATTTGTTCTGACAAATGCCCTCGTTTTGCTCCAAATACCTGGAAACTCTAGACTCAGGGCTCACTGCACAATAGTGAGAAGAAATGCATTAAATAACCTATTCCCGGGACCGAAAAGCTTAAGATGTGGGCTTAAAAACATCGAAAACGATGCATTTTTGCGTCCACATCAACACCCCACACTTAAACTTTTCTCGTCCCGAGAAAACCAAACTAATAAAACAGCTAATGATAAGTCCCGGTTAAACCCCGAGGTTCACCTCGATAGGAGGAGTCCGGGCCTCCTTTATTCAAAAACAGAAAAGTAAAGATGCACGTGCAATGCATGAACCTAAATCTAATGCATTCCTAAAACACACTACATGATGCATGCAAAGAGGAACGAAAATATGTGACAAATGAGTAATCATGCCCAGTGGATCATAAAGATTTTCTCAGAGTCGTCACATGCCACAAGACCTTACACTTATCAAAGAAGCATATAGGCTAATGAATACCACAAAGTATGATGCTACTCACATTAATGATTAACCCTGTTCATTTAAACTCGCATTTCTTCATTCACAATAACCGAGTGTTTCCCTTTTTCCCTTTACATGGACTTTAGATATTCATACGCTATCATGCTAGACCCATCTCCACTAATTGTAAGAAAGCATGGTCATTAAGAATCAAAAAGATCTTTAAATAAGCTTGTAATGTAAGGCTAGGCCAAGGGTGTGGAATAGATATGAAAAGAAGCTAAAATAGTATCTCGTGACAAAAATGCTTCAACTCACACCCAAGAATATATCACACAATTCAAACCCCGTTTAAGCACCATTCTCCATTTGCATTTTCTCCCCCCATTTTTCTTTTATTGAATAACTAAGTGTAGCACTAATTTGATCATTTTTCTTTTCCTTAGCTATCCACATCTACACCACCATTATTCAACCCATCTTGCATTACCCCACACTTATCTTTTCCACAGGGACATAAAATCTGATATTATTCCCTCTTTTCCTGTATTTTTTTTCTTTTTTCGGGGTCATGCTATAAAAACTTCTCCCAATACAACCCAATGGCATATAAATACAATTTTTTCTTTCTTTCTTTCTTTCGCTTACTCAACATCCCAAATAATAACCCCTCTCAATGAAACACCTAAGCTAAGAGATAAAGGTTCAAATAATAACGAGGATATAAAACGAAACGAAAGGCACATAGGATTATATTGTTCGGGTTAGAAACGACAGGCTCAAGCTCAAATTGGGTGACTAAGAGATATAATCATGCAAAGGTAGGCAATTTTGGCTCAAACGGTCCATAGATGGCCTAAAATCATTTTCTCAAATAACCATGTTCCTTATTCTTATTTCGCCTCGAATGGGTCATACATGTAGTTCTAGACTCAATTTACCATGCATCGGAATCAAGGAAAATCAACCCTAGTTATAGCAAACACTTGAAACACAAGCGAACGAGCTAAACATAATGCATGCGCTTTCATACTCGTTCGATTCATTTATGCCCATATACAACTTTAACTCATGCAAAGAAAATAGCATTTACGACAGTTCAATCATCGAAATCTCAAGAACATCTGCATTATAACCACATATCACCAGAAAATATTTTTTGATTTTTTTGAATTTTTCGATTTTTTTTCTTTTTTTTTGGATTTTTCAAAGTTTTTATAACACGAAATGATGCATGAGCACAAAAAAAACACAATGCAATGCAAGGCATACCCCACCCCACACTTGAAACTCAGCACTGTCCCCAGTGCGACTCTAAACACATATCTACACATGCACATGATGGATAAAGAACGAATGAACACCCCACACTTGTGATCAGCAGGTATAAACAGTTCACACAACCTATATGCTTTTCCTATCAGCACGACAAGTCAGGCACTCATGGCCCTCAGATAGCATACAAGAAGTAAATAGCGATAGACAATATAAAATAGGAGAGGAAGAGATACTGCCCATCGAAGAATCGCTACGTGAACTGAACTGATGGTGGATATCCTCGTGCATGGATGGGTGTAGAGCGCTTTTCCCGAGAAAACCTCCAGGAGGTTTGGCACCAAAATCTGCTCCGCTGCTCTCATCTCACTCCCCACGCCATGTGTTGGGTTGCCTCCCAACCAGCGCATTTGTTTAACGTCGTTAGCTCGACGAAAAGGGTGGCCACAGAAGCCACCCAAGCATTGCTCCAGAAGCCACTGATCGGCAGAGCACCTACTAGACACAAACTCAAAAACAGAAAACATATTAAAACACGAAAAATAAAAAGATAGAGCTCCTCCATAACCATAACGCCCGAGCACTGCTGACAACATATAAAACCAGTTAGACACACAGCAGGCATACAAAAATAATAATGGAGAAACTCAACACCTATATACAAAAGGATATAAAGTGACCGCCTGTGGGGCGGGTCTCACTGGTTCCCCGAGGAACCCCCAGGTCGGGACTGGTACCAAGGTTCCTCCATCCGCTGCCTAATCCAATCAATGTGGCCCGGCACATACTTCCAGAGATCCACTTGCTCTCGGACGTGCCGAATATCAGTGGACTGTCTCTGGAGAATAGTGTCATGCCTGCCTTGGCCCTGTCTCAAGTCAGCCACCTCAGCTCGGAGCTCAGTCATCTCCTCTTGCAGAGCCATCACTCGCTCCTCTAGTGTCGGATTACCCCCAACACCCTCAAATAACTCCTTCTTGCTGAAGATGACTCTGTCTATGTAATCCCCCTGAGGGGGGAGAGGCATGGCTTCCTCTTGAGGATCATCCCACATTCCAAGAGATTGTGCCAATTGGGTAGCTATTGCAGCACACCCAATTCTTCCTCTTTTCTTCTTGGCCCGTTCCTCCAAATACTCCAGGATAGAAAATTCAAAGGGAGCTCTTCTTCCCACCTCAAAGCAGTACACAATCTTGATTTCCCTATGTGTAAGGGTATGAGCATTGTCTCCCCTACCAAAAATGGTGTACGGCAGAACCCTGTGGAAATACCTCAGCACTGGGGATTTCAACCGAGTTGCATTCAGGCTGTTGCTAAAGCCATCCCTAGGCTTTGAAATATGTACCCAGCATTCCCCCACTGTGGGTGGGTTGGGTATATCTCCCTCATAGGGAGTGAACCCAAGAGCCATCCTGAACTCCCTTTGGGAGAGTGGGAACTCTCGTCCACACAACCGGAAACACACGACCATGTCGTTAGTGGCCCATCGAATGCTAAATGACGCCAAGAACTCCAGTGTTAGGTTCCTATAGGAGCGAGGATACCAAGTGGAAAGAGTTGACCAACCGACTTCCTCCATCCGGTTGATAAACTCATCCCTACACCGGAGTCCTGTTTGCACAAAGCCCAAGTCGATAAACTTGGGAGTCATTATTTCTCTTCCCTGCAAAAGCTCGAGTCGTGTGTTCCGAACAGGGTTATCACTGAAAAGAAGGCAAGGGATGCCAGGAGTACCTATATCCGAGTCAGGCAAATGAGGAAGTCGTGGCGGTGGACTCGTGTCAATCCAATTTTCCACAGGTTGCTCCTAGGCTTCTTGATTCTGTGCTTGGGAGCTTGATCCTTCTCCTGTTTGACCCTTGCGAGTTCTCTTCTTCCTTTGGTAGTGGATTGCCTCTGACATTTTCACTTGAGCTCTTTACTGGTTTGGCACGGAATGCAGTACGGGGCGGGCTGCAGGGCGTGCCGGAGTGCAGCACGGAACGGATTTCTCGGAGGGCCGGTAGGTAGCACGGACGTGCTTCTGGACGGGCCGAAATACGGTGCGGGACGGTCCCTTACCGTGTTGGAATACAATACGGTACGGGTGGCGTAACGTGCCGGGACGCAAAACCAAAAGGTTCGCTGTAGCCGCCGGAATGAGTGCCGGAGAGGCCCTTGGGACGGCCCGGAATGCAAGCCGGAACTTATCTTCTGACGCGCCGGATTAAGAAACAGAACGGGTTGCTGTGGGTGCCTGTAATTTTCCTGTGAATCGACGAGGAGCCGGACTGAGATGGAGGGAGGGGGTAGTTTGCTGTTCGTTTGGAGGGAGGGAAGTGAGAGTGAGGGTTTGTGTTGATGAAGGTGGTGTTGGTGTTGTGTTGTGTCGTGATGTGGTGAAAGGGAACTCAGAATGAGGTCTTGTGGAGAGGTGAAGCGAAGGGATAAAGTGGGGGGGGGGGGGGGGGGGATGGATAGGGCTCGCATGGCATCCAAGGGCTGGTTTTGGTCTGGCCCGGTACGCAACACGGGATGGATGACGCTCCGGCCCGACCTATAGCCCGATCCGTTTTTCCTTCCGGCCCTTTCTATTGCCCTTGGCGAGCTACCTTCCGGCCCGGTATGGCACCCGGTTCATGTCACATAGAGGCCCTTCTTATAGCCCTTCCCGTATTACTTAGAGGGTCAGAACAGTAGCGATTGCTTTTCTTTTCTCCTTCAGACCCCAAACCTGGTACCTGCAGTGACAGACATCCTTAATCTGATCAACTTAAAACATAATAAATACATATACACACCTCGGGTTGCCTCCCGAGAAGCGCCTTTGTTTAAAGTCGTTGGCTCGACTTAAAGGCGGTTTAGGCCGCCTCTACACCTCAACTTCAGGCTCTTGCAGGAAAAATACTTCCTGATTCCCAATCATACCACCGTAGTAGTGCTTGATTCTATGCCCATTCACTGAAAATGGGGCCCCTTTTCCATCGGTGATCTCGACGGCTCCCTTAGAGAGAACCCTCAATACCCGAAAAGGCCCACTCCACTTTGAAACGAGCTTACCGGCTATGAGTTTAAGCTTAGAATTATAGAGCAAAACCCGGTCTCCTTCTTTGAATTCTCTAGGATTGATGTTCTTGTCATGCCATGCCTTTGTCCTCTCCTTGTATAGTGCGGCATTGTGATAGGCTTGAGAGCGGAATTCCTCCAATTCATTTATCTTCACTACTCTGTTCAGGCTACAAGCTAGGGGATCAAAGTTAAGAAATTTAATTGCCCAAAAAGCCTTATGTTCTAATTCAACAGGTAAATGACAAGATTTCCCATACACAAGCCTATAAGGTGAACAACCAATAGGGGTTTTAAATGCAGTTCTGTAAGCCCAGAGAGCATCGTCAAGCTTGGTAGACCAATCCTTGCTAGATGCATTGACGGTCTTTTCCAAGATGCTCTTTAGTTCCCTATTGGTCACTTCTACTTGACCACTAGTTTGGGGATGATAAGGTGTGGCAAGTCGATGGTGGACTCCATAGCTAGCTAAGAGTTTCCAAAAATATTTTTTGCAGAAGTGTTTTCCACCATCACTAATTATTGCCCTAGGTACACCAAACCGGGAAAAAATATTTTTCTTTAAGAAGGCTAATATCGGTTTATGGTCATTTGTGGGCAGAGCCACTACTTCTGCCCATTTGGATACATAATCCACAGCCACCAGAATGTATTCATTACTATTCGAGCGTGGAAAAAGGTCCCATAAAATCAATCCCCCAAAGGTCAAATAAATCTACCTCAAGAGAGACGTTCATTGGCATCTCCTGCCTCCTAGAGATATTGCCTATGCGCTGGCATCGATCACATCATTTGACATATACATAGGCATCATGAAAGAGTGTAGGCCAATACAAACCTGACTGAAGCACCTTACGAGCTGTTCTGGCAGGACCAAATGTTGGGTCTCGATGTCGTGGACATGTTAAACAAAAAATGCAGCGGAAGATTAACCACGAGACAATCGAGATGAATCTACCAAATATGAAAAACAAGTCTGAAAATTCAACAAAGGTTTGAGCACATCACCTTTGCTAGTGCCTCATCTTGCAGCTCGTGTATCTCGCAAACGAACCGTTGAAACTCAAATCCCTTTGGTCAGATTGAAGTCCCATATGTGGAGAACGCTCAATCCAAATATAAGCTTCATCGGACATCGGATGAACCTCCGATCGAGCTCCTCAAAGTAGAGGAAGAAGAAGAAGACTCTCTCTCTAATTCTCTACACTTGCATGTTATCTTCTCCAACCTATCTTGCATGCTTAGTTAAGTGGAATAACTTAACTCTCTACTTGAGACAAGTCCATGCCAAGATGCTAGGTGGAACTAATAAACAACCTAATTTATTAGTTTAGTGGAAATTGGGTCCCACCCAATTTTGGTCAACAAGACTAATAGTCATCTAATGACTTGAGTCCTTGTTGGGCCTAGCCTATATTGGCCGGCCATGAGCCTCTCCAAGAGAGCCCATGTCGAGCCCAATATGCTAGCCGGTCCACTATGGCGATCGCCGCCACAATTCCCTCCAACTTAGGTTCGTCATGTTCTTATCGAGTATCAAACTGTCGGTGTGACCCTTAGGTCTATGCATGTCGGTAAGATCAACGTAAAATCCTATTTTACTTGATCTTACCAAAGTGGCGACTGACGAGACTCAGTATTGCCCGACCCTGCATAACGATTTGCGCCCTGTCGATTCTGACCTTTCAGTCGTCCTTATTGTTATCCCTTTATCACCGATATCCGGATTGAGATAAGGCATAGAGCCGTCATCCTTATTATCCTCAATCCATGTTCCTTGATATGTGAGATGACTGACCTTATGATACCCAGTATCATGTGCATGGCCATGCTTTCTTGTCAGTCACTCTCGATCAAGTGGCCGTGAACCAGATATCTTTCCCATACCGTAGTATAAGGGATAAATCCCTTAGTCGTCTATCATGTCACTCATGCAGTCATTCCCCAAGCCAATCCTGGCCGTTATGGAAGCCCAGTCACGGTGCAACGTTGGGCTTTCAGGTCAAACTTGGTTGTTTACTGCATAGCAATCATATAGACTCCTCGGTCTAAGGATACCTGACAAGCTACGACTCTGAACATGTTCATGACTTAATCTATGGAACATATTCAGGTCGGGTCGTCCAACATCATGTCCCACATGATGTTTATGATCAGACTCCGGAACCCTTTCCTATGGCTAATAGAACGTAAGCCATCAAGAGTCATATCTCATACTAGTCGCTTCCAGCGAAGACTATTGACTAGGGACCTCATCGAGTGTGATCCATCCTGATCTATGGTTCTATTCGCATGGTGGGCATAGATCGGAAACACACACGACATATTACTCCAACACTTAAGTAATATAAAAACCGCTTTATCTATATTGCCAACGATGATAATTACAATTGGACATTTACGATCGGACTACGGGCACCGAGACTAACAATCTCCCACTTGCCCTAGCTCCAATCTAAATTCCAATCTAATCCCATTGACCTTACATGCCTTTCGTTCTTGGGTAACGAGAGCGCTTTGGTCAACGGGTCGGCTATGTTATCATGCGTTGCAATATACGTGATCTTCACATCACCTCTGTTCAGAATCTCTCTAATTAGGTGATATCGCCGCAGTACAAGTTTGGATTTGTTATGCGATCTGGTCTCTTTAGCTTGAGCAATGGCCCCAGTGTTGTCGCAAAATAGGTTCACCGGGCTTAGGCGGGTTTTTAATTACGCCTAACCCTACCGTGAATTTCCAAATCCATATAGCCTCCTTGGCTGCCCCTGCAGCCGCTATGTACTCGGCCTCTATCGTGAAGTCAGCGACGGTATCTTGCTTCACGCTCTTGCAGCTGAAAGCATCGTCAATCAGCATGAACAGATGTCCTGACTGACTTCTAAAGTCATCTTAATCTGTTTGGAAACTAGCGTCAACATATCCTTTGGCGACTAGTTCAGCATCATCTTTCCCCAAGGGTCAGACTGATGTCTGCTGGTACAACACAAGGCATACAAGACATCCAGTCTTGTATATGTCATGGCATATATGATCGATCCTGCCCCTCCCAAGCGCATGGGATTCGCATCATCCTTTTCAGCTCATCAAGTGTTTTTTAGACACTGAGTCTTACTGAGATTAATGCCATGACGAGCGGATAAGAATCATTTCTTTGAATCGAGCATTGAGAACCTACTCAATGCATTGTTCTGACTTAATCCCAAGACCCTCTTGGTGCGATCTCTCTATATCTTAATCCCTAAGATATAAGCAGACTCGCCTAAGTCCATCGCGAAACACGTCCCCTCCAAGCTTTTGGTCTCGTTTAAAACAGGGACGTCGATTCCGATAAGTAGTATGTCATCGACATACAGCACCATGAAGGCAATCTTACTCCCACTAGCCTTCTTGTAAACGCAAGGCTCATCTTCGTTCTTGACAAAACCGAATCCAATTACAGCTTTATCAAAATGAAGATTCCAACTCCGAGAAGCTTGTTTCAATCCACAAATGGATTTCAACAACTTATAAATCTATCCCTTATTCTTCGGATCGTCAAAACCTTCGGGCTAGGACATAAAACGTCCTCAGTCAAATTCCCGTTTAAAAGCGGTTTTGACATCCACTTGCCATATCTCGGAATAAAGATACGAGACTATGTCAAGAAGAATTTAGATAGATTTGACCATAGCCACTGGTGAGAAGGTTTCCTCATAGTCAATCCACAGGATCTGCCTATAACCTTTTGCAACCAGTCGGGCTTTGTAGGTCAGAGGCTTGCCATCCATGTCCATCTTCATCTTGAAGTTCTATTTGCATCTGATGGTCCTCACACCATCGATGGGATCAACCAGTTCCCAGACTTGGTTATCCGACATGGATTGCATTTCCTCCGTTATGGCTCCCAGCCATAACTCGGAGTCGGGCCCATCCACGGCTTCCTGAAAAGGTAGCTGGATCCTCATGATCCACCATTAGCTCACTGTCACCTCCAGATACAAAACAACCATATCTCGAAGGTGGGTGACTAACCCTTTCAGATTGCCTCGGACCTTCATGAATTGGTTCTTGCTCTACGACCCTTTCAGGCTCCTCTACTGGGTTGTCATGTGGTTCAGAGGCATTTGTACCATCTTGAACTTCTTCTAGATGTACAACCCTCCCACTGACGTCTTTGAAAACAAATTCCCTTTGCACAAAGACCCCATCCGAGTGACGAACACCATGTTCTCACTAGGTTTGTAGAAGTAATATCCCCTTGATTCCTTGGGATACCCCACGAAGGTGCATTATCAGATCTTGGTCCGAGCTTGCTGTGAACTAACCGCTTCACATAAGCCTCGCAACCCCAAATCTTTAGGAAGGACAAAACGGGCCTCCCCCCGTGCCATTTCTCAAATGGTGTCCCTTCCACAACCTTCGTAGGAGCCCGATTCAAAATGAATACAGTCGTCTCCAGAGCATAACCCCAGAAAGAGATAGGGAGATCAGTCCAACTGACCATGGATCAGACCATTGTCCAACAATGTCTGATTTCTCCGTTCAGCTACACCTCTCAACTACGGTGTCCCGGGAGGAGTCCATTCCGAAGGATCCCATTCTCTCTTAGATGATCTAAAAACTCTGTAGTTAAGTATTCTCCTCCTCGATCCAATCGAAGAGCCTTAATACTTTTCTCGAGCTGGTTTTCTACTTCAGTCTTGAACTCTTTGAATTTATCAGAAGTTTTAGACTTATGTCTGATCGAATAGACATAATCACATTTACTACAATCATCAGTAATTGTGACAAAGTAGCCAAAACCCCTCATGGCAAGCGAACTTATTGGTTTACACATCCGAGTGTATCATTCCAATAATTCACCCGCCCTTTCACCGCGATCGGTGAAGGGCGCTTTAGTCATTTTACTCAACAAACAAGCCTTGCATTTATTATTCGAATGAAATTCGAATGGACCTCAATGTCCGCACTTGTGAAGTGCTGATATACGTTTCTTGATTATGAGACCTAAATGACAGTGCCTTAACAGAGTATGGTTTAAATTATCGGATTTAGACCTTTTGGTATCAACCTTTTAAATAGAGCTTGAGGCATTGTCACCATATCCAATATGTACAATCCTCCCACCATGTTTGTTTAAATATATCATTGCATAGAATATTGAAAATCCAATTTCCAATATCCATATTATATCCTTCGGTGTCTAACACGGATACAGATATAATGATCCTAATAGGTATGCAATATATTGTTCAATACACAACAAGGCTATTTGGATGATGAAGACCCATGGATCCTACAGCAGTCGCTACAACCCTTGCTTGTTGTCCACTCTGAGGTCCAATTTGTTCTTCTCCAATCATCTCCTACCTTCCAACCACTACACGTTAGTGTGTACGTGAGATTCACCCTTTGGTATCCAATACCCATGAATCTTTGGAAGTAGCGAGATGTAGCTCTATTAGGTTAATACCTAAAGATGGCGCAGTCCCACTGCCCTTCTTTAGATCATCCTGGTTTTTCCCGCAATTCCGAATCCAATGATCAGGCTTCTGGCAGAAGAAGCAGACAATCTCATCCTCCTCAACCTTCCTTGAGGACCCCCGGTCCTTGGAGGGTTAGGAGCGATCGCGTGTCTCATCTTGCTCGCCAAGTGCACAGGGGCCTTGCCCTTGCCACCACTAGTTTCCCTCCCGAAACTGGATCCCTTTCTGACCATCAGAATATCTTTGGATCCTGGATCCTTGATATTCTTCTCAGCAGTTACAAACGTGCCATGTAACTCTGACTTGGTGTTGTCCATATCATGCATATGATAGCTCACGATGAACTCATCATACACACGAGGAAGCGAGCGCAGACCTATGTCTGTTTCTATCTCTGACACTATCTTAAGACCCAGTCAATTAAGATGTTCGAGATGCCCCTTCATTTTCTGGACATAAGGGATATCCTTATCAAGGATATGTCCTTTTGCGTTTAGAGTTTGAGGACTATCCTCAAAACTCTGTACCAGTCCAGATAGTTTGTCCCATTAAGCTTGACCCCGTCAAGTATGGTTGTCAATGACAAACTATCGTTGTACGCTGATGTTTTAGCCATTTTGATCCACACGACAAAGTGAATTTAATCAGTAAACTGAATAAATCATAAAGATCGAGTTCGAACACCGACAGGCGATTCTAAACCTATAGAATCTTGAACCAAGAACCTTGATTCACTCGATTGAGCTGAACTGAGGCTCACCACTCAACCGAGCTATGTAGGCCGGACTCCATCCGATCACATCCAATGTGACTCTTGGATAGGGTATGTACTTGAGTACACGGTTTACCCTATCTGATACCCTAGCTCAACCTCTGGCTGAGAATCGTAGTCGGGTCCACCAGTTTTCAACGATGGCCTGTCACTATGTAGGTGCTCCGCTAAGGCGCACGACACCCACATATGCTGACCAAACTTACTACAATGCCTTCCTATGGATGCTCCGCTAAGGCGCACAACACCCATAGGTCGAGGAAGTAGGAAGTTGTTGATAAACTGGGAGGTATCTGACATGACCCGTTTTTACTTGTCTTGTCGTGTTTGAACGATTGGCACATCATTGATGCGATGAGAATGTCAACTACATTCCAAATGTAATGACGTCTCCAATTACATCCAATGTAATTCTTCCTTCGAACTCGTCTACTACATCCAATGTAAAGACGGTTCAAGGGTTCACAAGCAAACGATTAAAACCAATTTTATCTTTGCATGTGAGGTGATTTGCTTGAAAGTTTAAATCTAAGCATGCATTCTAACCATACAATCATGCATAATTTAAACCAAGCATCAAGCATAAAGACGTGCACGTCTAAGCCCCTTAAACTATTCCCAACCCGGTCTTGAGCAATCTTGACTTCAAGCTGGCAACGTGGACCTCCCACTCGCCCCTTGATGTCCATCTGCTCCAAGCCGTTTCCTGCGGTCTCCCACTCGCCTCTTGAGCTCCTTGGTCTCCAAGCCGGCAAAACGTTTACAATAAAATACACGACTCGCAGGTCGGGAAATAATAATTATTACAAACAAGTGGTACGACGACCACACCTTTAAAAGAATAGTTACACGCTAACACTATCGGCACGCAGTCCGAGAAAAGCGATAAAACTACTCGGGGCTTAATAACGTGCACCATGCATAAATCATCACATCATACAGCGTGTTATCAAACAGCGTGTTATCAAACACCGAGATATGACTGATTTTACTTAGCTTCCAAGTTTCGAAAAATTATTACACGGTTTATCGAAACCGGTTTCAAAAATGAATTTTCGGAACGTTTAATTTTGTGGTTCATCATGACGGTTCCAAACTCGTTGCAATTCCCCAAATGGTTTAGCCTCGGCGTTCTGACTATCCAATAGTCACGACTCGGCCTAACTCTGTCCAACGGAGCCCCATCCGGTCACGTGATCGGCTCCCCGAGAGTCCCGGTCTCGTGATCCCGAAAATTAAACTTTGTCCGAAAAAATCAGATTTGATTTTATTTCGAAAATCACCAATTTCATGCATAATATCCACATGCAAGAAACTAAATCATGTTATCAATCAAGCATACATCCATATATGCAAAAACATGAAATTAAGAAGCTAACATGCATTTTTATGCACTTGAAATAAAAAACCAGCTAGCACACCAAATTTTCAGCACCAAAACTGAAAATTTCAGCTCTTGTTTCTCCCGTTGGTAGCCATGCTCTGATACCACTGTTGGGTCTCGATGTTGTGGACATGTTAAACACAAAATGCAGCGGAAGATTAACCACGAGACAATCGAGATGAATCTACCAAATATGAAAAACAAGTCTGAAAATTCAACAAAGGTTTGAGCACATCACCTTTGCTAGTGCCTCATCTTGCAGCTCGTGTATCTCGCAAACGAACCGTTGAAACTCAAATCCCTTTGGTCAGATTGAAGTCTCATATGTGGAGAACGCTCAATCCAAATATAAGCTTCATCAGACATCGGATGAACCTCCGATCGAGCTCCTCAAAGTTACTGGTCGGACAAAACTGTGCTGAAAATCAACACCCTCTACTTGTCCGAAATTGGTTCAATAACACCCAACTTTGAATGGCTTGAGCCCCTTGGACGCCTACGTATCCTTAAAGGAATCAAAGCCAACGTAGTTCTTGAGTTTGATGACTCAAGAACATGAAAAACCAACCTTGAAGCTTGGAGAGGGTTTGGCCAAGGTAGAGGAAGAAGAAGAAGACTCTCTCTCTAATTCTCTACACTTGCATGTTATCTTCTCCAAACTATCTTGCATGCTTAGTTAAGTGGAATCACTTAACTCTCTACTTGAGACAAGTCCATGCCAAGATGCTAGGTGGAACTAATAAACAACCTAATTTATTAGTTTAGTGGAAATTGGGTCCCGCCCAATTTTGGTCAACAAGACTAATAGTCATCTAATGACTTGAGTCCTTGTTGGGCCTAGCCTATATGGGCCGGCCATGAGCCTCTCCAAGAGAGCCCATGTCGAGCCCAATATGCTAGCCGGTCCACTATGGCGATCCCCGCCACAATTCCCTCCAACTTAGGTTCGTCATGTTCTTATCGAGTATCAAACTGTCGGTGTGACCCTTAGGTCTATGCATGTCGGTAAGATCAACGTAAAATCCTATTTTACTTGATCTTACCAAAGTGGCGACTGACGAGACTCAGTATTGCCCGACCCTGCATAACGAATCGCGCCCTGTCGATTCTGACCTTTCAGTCGTCCTTGTTGTTATCCCTTTATCACCGATATCCGGATTGAGATAAGGCATAGAGCCGTCATCCTTATCATCCTCAATCCATGTTCCTTGATATGTGAGATGACTGACCTTATGATACCCAGTATCATGTGCATGGCCATGCTTTCTTGTCAGTCACTCTCGATCAAGCGGCCGTGAACCATATATCTTTCCCATACCGTAGTATGAGGGATAAATCCCTTAGTCGTCTATCATATCACTCATGTAGTCATTCCCCAAGCCAATCCTGGCCGTTATGGAAGCCCAGTCACGGTGCAACGTTGGGCTTTCAGGTCAAACTTGGTTGTTTACTGCATAGCAATCATATAGACTCCTCGGTCTAAGGAGACCTGACAAGCTACGACTCTGAACATGTTCATGACTTAATCTATGGAACATATTCAGGTCGGGTCGTCCAACATCATGTCCCACATGATGTTTATGATCAGACTCCGGAACCCTTTCCTATGGCTAATAGAACGTAAGCCATCAAGAGTCATATCTCATACTAGTCGCTTCCAGCTAAGACTATTGACTAGGGACCTCATCGAGTGTGATCTATCCTGATCTATGGTTCTATTCGCATGGTGGGCATAGATCGGAAACACACACGACATATTACTCCAACACTTAAGTAATATAAAAACCGCTTTATCTATATTTCCAACGATGATAATTACAATTGGACATTTACGATCGGACTACGGGCACCGAGGCTAACACCAAAATGCCCTCCTACGTCTCCCCCATGACAGTGGAAGACGATATCTTGGATTGCAGAGTCGGGTACACACCTCCTTATTATTTGATCTGCACAGACCTTAAACAAAAGATGATCATCCCATATATAATCTTTTGAATCATGTATAAATTTTTTTTCCTGGTGGGATGTTAGATCCCCGTGTACTATCCCTGAAACCAAATAATTTGCAAAATGTGCAAACCATGGGGCTTTTTGGTCATCTACTTTATAGAGGTGTTCATCAGGGAACTCCTCATTTATAGGCATTTTAGTGTTTTCGTAAGGATTTTCAATCCTAGATAGGTGATCAGCAACTACATTTTTTACCCCTTTCTTACCCTTAATTTCTAAATCAAATTCTTGCAACAAAAGAATCCATCACAGTAATTTGGGTTTAGCATCTTTTTTACTCAGCAAATATTTCAGGGCAGCATGATCAGTATATACTATCACCTTAGACAAGATTAGATAAGAATGAAAATTTTCACATGCAAATACTACAGCAAGTAATTCTTTTTCAGTTGTAGCGTAATTTACTTGAGCTTCATTCAGTACTCTACTAGCGTAGTATATATTGTATGGAATACATTGTCTTTTCTCTGTCCTAGGACAGCCCCAATAGCTAGATCACTAGCATCACACATGAGTTCGAAAGGTAGAGACCAATCGGGGCTTACCATAACAGGTGCATTTACTAACTTCTCTTTAAGAGTTTTAAAAGTAGTTAGATAAGCATCATCAAATACAAAAGGAACATCTTTAACAAGTAAATTACTTAGTGGTTTAGATAGTTCTGAAAATCCCTTTATGAATCTACGATAAAATCCTGCATGTCCTAAAAAGCTCCTAACTCGTTTTACTGAATCAGGCGGGGGCAATTTCCCAATTACATCCACCTTAGCTGTGTCTACCTCAATCCTTTTTGAGGAGATTTTATGTCCTAAAACTATTCCCTGTGTAACCATAGAATGATATTTTTCCCAATTAAGCACCAGATTTGATTCCTCACACCTTGTTAATACAGCATCTAAATTACTTAAGCAGTTATCATATGAGGAACCAAACAAAGAAAAATCATCCTTGAACACTTCTAGATATGTGCCTACCATGTCATGAAATATTGCAAGCATGCATCTTTGAAATGTAGCGGGAGCATTGCATAGACCAAAAGGCATTCTCCTATATGCAAATGTACCATAAGGACAAGTAAAAGTAGTTTTCTCTTGGTCTTTAGGGTCTATGGCAATTTGGTTATACCCGTTATATCCATCTAAAAAGCAATAATAGTCATGTCCTGCTAATCTCTCTAACATTTGATCGATAAAAGGTAGGGGAAAATGGTCCTTACGGGTGGCATCATTCAATTTCCTATAGTCAATACATACTCTCCAACCTGTAACGGTCCTAGTTGGGATTAATTCATTATTATCGTTTTTTACTACTGTAATTCCCCCCTTTTTAGGCACACACTGAACTGGACTAACCCATGCACTATCAGAAATAGGATAGATGATAATTGCATGTAGGAGTTTGATTACCTCCTTTTTCACCACTTCTTGCATCAGCGGGTTTAGTCTTCTTTGCGGCTGCACACTCTGCTTGTGCTCATCTTCCATGAGTATCTTGTGCATGCATATGGCTGGACTTATCCCTTGGATGTCTGCAATGGTTCATCCAAATGCCTTTTTATGCCCCTTTAGAACTCTCATCAGCTTTTCTTCCTGTAGAGGTGACAACACAGCAGAAATTATTATAGGTAAAGTGTTATTGTCATTTAAAAATACATATTTAAGAGACTCAGGAAGGGTTTTCAATTCAAGTTTTGGGGCTTGTTCAATAGAGGGCTTCAATTTTGGCCCCGAAGTTGCTTCCAATGTGATAAACTTGGGGATTTTACGAGTGTTCCAAGGTGGACAAGCCTCCAACATTTGGATCACTTCATCTGCACCTTCCTGTGAAGATACACATAGTTCATCAATACTGTCTACTAAACATGCCTCAAGAGGAGTCTAAAATTCACACATATTAAAATTCTCTTGAACAACATGATCATAAGCATCGATTCGGAAACATGTATTATCAGGACTAGCATGTTTCATAGATTTAAACAAATTGTAGACTACTTCTTCCTGACCATATCTCAAGGTCAACTTACCTTGTTCCACATCTATAAGGGCTCGAGCTATGGCCAAAAAGGGCCTACCCAAAATCAGTGGAATCTCATAGTCCTCAGCCATATCCAAGATTATAAAATCAGCAGGAAATATAAATTTACCTACTTTGACTAACACATCCTCGATAGTACCTCTTGGATATTTTATAGATCTATCTGCTAGTTGTAGGGTTACTGATGTTGGTATGGGTTCCTCTCCTAATCCCAATTTCTTAAAGACGGATAAGGGCATTAAATTTATGCTTGCTCCTAAGTCACATAAGGCTCTAGCAAAAGATATTTTCCCCATCTCACATGGCAAGGTGAAACTACTTGGGTCTTTAAGCTTAGGGGGTAACTTATTGAGTAGTACTGTAGAGCATTCTTCACTAAGATTCAATGTCTCATGTTCCCCTAATTTTCTCTTGTTAGTAATGATATCTTTAAGAAGTTTAGCATAGATTGGCATACTCTGTATAGCATCAAGAAAAGGTACATTGATTTCTAACTTCCTAAACATGTTCAGAAATTTAGAATATTGCTTATCTAATTTATTTTTCTTGCACACAGAGGGGAAAGGAAGAGGTGGAGTCCTCGTTTCTGTCTCAACCAAGGACTCCCTTACCTTCTTACCTTTGGCGGGCCTTTGATCCTCTAGTAAACTCTGAGCTTGCATTTTGCTCCAGTTCCTCAACATTGTCTTCTTGCTCTGGAGTCTTTGCTACCTCTGGCTCCTCTTCTGCCACAGGTCCATCTAGCTGCTTCCCAGACCTCAAAGCTATTGTATGAGCTCCTTCCCTAGGATTCTTCTCATTATTGCTGGGTAGGCTTCCAAGTGCTCTCGTATGCATAGCTTGGGACAATTGCCCAACCTGAGTCTCCAGAGCTTGGAAACGAGCGTGAGTCATCTTTTTCTCTTCCTCGTCTCTCCTATTCTTCTCCTCGTCTATCCTATTCTTCTATTCGTCTCTCCTATTCCTCTCTTCGTCTTTCTTATTATTTTCTTCAAATTGAGTCAAAAGTGAGAGCATCATCTTTTCCATTTTTGAGGATGTAATAACCACTCCCGGTCAACGCCAGTCAAACATGCGAAAAACAGGAAAATTTAAAAAATTTTAAGACAGACACTGAATTGAATCTAAAATTGACCCCGAGGGTCATACCGGACTAAAGATGACCCCGATATCGACCAAAGTGAGTTCCGGGGGACTCAGGGCAACTTTCTGATCAATTCGGGAAAAGTCAACCGAGCGACGTTTTGGTCCATTCGAGGACCGTTTTGGATCCAAAAAGCTTAGTCGTCGTCGCAGCAGTCTTAGTTGAGCCGTTTCCTTTTAGCCCGCCAAGTTTCGTAATTTCTTGGAAAAAGTGCCCGTTCGGGGCCTGAAACGTCCGATTTTCGCAAATCTGATTGGAAAATATCTAGTAGATATTTTCCAAAAGGTGTGGGACCCACCTTGCCACTTGTCCAACAAGTGGTGGTGTAGGTTTTCGGGGGAAAATGAAAGGGAGAACTAAAGGGGGGGTCATCTTAGGAGTACTGGAGGCATATGACCATGCCCGGAGGTTGATTGTGAAACCGGTGATATTAGAATTGTTGGAGGCATTGGTTATGCCGGAGGTTGTTGTGTATTACTGTTGTTTCTTGGGTGGCCATGAGAGCCCGTACTTTACTGTTGAGTCTTGGGTGGCCATGAGAGCCCGTGTTTGCTGTTGGTGTCTTGGGTGGCCATGAGTGCCCGTGAGGTTGTTGAACCCGTGTCTTTACTGTTGGTGTGTCTTGGGAGGCCGTGAGTGCCTGTGGGGGTTGTTGAACCCGTGTCTTTACTGTTGGTGTGTCTTGGGTGGCCATGAGTGCCCGTGGGGTTGTTGAACCCGTGTCTTTACTGTTGGTGTGTCTTGGGAGGCCGTGAGTGCCTGTGGGGTTGTTGAGCCCGTGAGTTACTGTTGGTGTGTCTTGGGAGGCCGTGAGTGCCCGTGGGGTTGTTGAGCCCGTGAGTTATGGTTGGTGTGTCTTGGGTGGCCATGAGAGCCTGTGGAGTGTTGAACCTTGCGTGTGATTGTGATTGTGGTTACCTGAGGTTGGAAACCCGACTTTATGTCGGGGAAGTTGCATGGTGTGGCTAGCCTCCCGACTGGGATCGGGGGAAGCGGAGAGGTTGTGGGCTAGCCCCCCGACTGGGATCGGGGGAAGGATTGCGAGGTTGGTGGTGTAGCTAGCCTCGCGACTGGGATCGTGAGAAGCGGAGAGGTTGTGGGCTAGCTTCCCGGCTGTGTGTCGGGAGAAGTTTCGTGGTTTGCGCGGGTGTGGCTAGTCACCCGATTATGATCGGGGGAAGGGGAGAGGTTGTGGGCTAGCCTCCCGATAGAGATCGGGAGAAGTTTGCGCGACAGGTCGACCGCCTGACCTGACTAGGATCGGTAAAGGGCGAGAGATAGAGATGGTTACTGAGCAGCTGGTATGCGATCCTTTGTGATCTTGTTTGGTGTGCGATCCTTTGTGATCTTGGGTGTTGCGTGGTTGTCTGTCGTGTCTTTGGAAGAGGTCGTCAATTGTTGTGTGGGGTCTACATCACGTGTCCGTGTATTGAGTCGGTTGAGGAAAGTATTTGGTCGAGTGTGTGTCAGTTGAGTCGTTGTTGGTGTCACCGGCTTTGTCTGCTAAGTATGCCGTAGTCAGTCTGTTATCCATGGTGGTGAGCGAACGCTCACCCCTAGCTGCTTTTCCTACAGGTACCGATCGCAGGTTGGACTAGGTGAGCTTCTGAAGCTTGAAGAGGTAGGAGCGGGATTCTGGGTTTATTTTGAGTTTAGCGACGGATACCATACTTTTGTCCACTTGTTGGGATGTATTTTAAGTTGTAAATATTATTTTGTTGAACAAATGGTGTTTTTAAAGTGATTTAATGTAAAAGGTTTCAAAATGTTTTATTGTTTTAAAGGTTCACGTCCTGAGTTCGGTTTACTGAAATTGGGGCGTGACAGCTTGGTATCTGAGCTCGAGGTTTCACACCTCGGACTACACGTCGATTAGGTGGGGAGAGTCGAGTTGGTAAAGTCCCGTCGTGCGTTGGGTACGCAGGTCGGAACCGTGTGTAGACCCGTTGTGTTTTAAGTCCTGTTTGTGTTTGTGTGTGTGTGCAGTACGGGGTTACTGGCATACTGTTTGTCTGTTGTTGCGTGAAACATTTTTAAACTGTCGCGACTCGACTCAGGGGCGCCCCTGTAGTCGAGCGTGATGGTGTTGATGTCAAGTGGGTACAATGTAGTTCGGGGTCGCTTGGACCGGATTGTAACTACCTGATGTCAAGAAGTGAGGTTTTTAATGAAGTGGAGAAAGTTTTAAAATTTGTTGGCCCAGTGGGCGCGTTTTAAAATTTTGATTGGCCCTGAGGGCGTGTTTGATTTTGGTTGGCCCGGTGGGCGTGGTTCGGTGTTGGTTGGCCCGGTGGGCGTGGTTCGGTGTTGGTTGGCCCGGTGGGCGTGGTTCGGTGTTGGTTGGCCCGGTGGGCGACTGTTGTTCTGTTTTTGTTTGGCCGTGTCGGCTTATGTTTGAGGTTGGGGAGACTTGTGTTTGGTCTTGAATGGTTGTACGTGTGTTGGTAAATCGTGGGTCGAGCGTGTGTGCCGTTTAAGGCGTTTCTTAGGGTTAAAACGGGGTAAGGTTCGAGTCTGAAACGAAGTGAAAAAGGCCCAGTGGCGTTGCTAGGGCCTGGGCCGCGGTCTGGTGGCTGAGACCTTAGCAAAACAGAGGGTCAGGAGGGCTTGGAGGGCGGTCTGGTGGCCGAGACCTCCGCGGCCTGGGGGGCGGTCTGGTGGCCGAGGCCTCCGCGGCCTGGAGGGCGGTCTGGTGGCCGAGGCCGCCGCGGCCTGGAGGGCAGTTTGGTGACCGAGGCTGTAGCAGATCAGAGAAATCCGAGGCTTTATCTTTTGTTTCGTTGTGCGGTTAGGATTATCGTTGCGTGACTTGGTGCACGTCTGTGCGGTTTATTTGAGGTTTCCCTTACGTACTCTAGTAATTAAAGTATTAATAGCGTGAGCAGTAGTGATTTACTGAATTGAGGACGTGTTTCCCGTGTTGAGGTTTATCTTACTCGAGGTGTTGTTAGCATGGGCGGTGTGACGTTTGGCATCAGGTTATGAGGTAGTGGTTTGCCCCGGTTAGACCGGTGAGTCTTTGGTGCGTTACTAGTATGCCATAATCGAACGGGTGTCCGTGGAGGTGAGCGCAACGCTCATCCCTTTTACTACTTTTCCCGCAAGGGACGAGTAGCGAACACTGGTTTGATTGCGGAAAGTTATAAGTAAATGCATAGAGGACCGTGTGAGGGTTGAACAGACCTAGAGCGTGTGAGCGCTAGTGTATTGGAGCTTGTCCTCGTTATTTAAATTCGCAAACTAAACGTTTGCGTGTATCCGTGTAGAGGATACTGAGACATGGCTCGTGGCAGACGAGGAAGATCAGCTGGGACACGGGGACGGGCGCCCACGCGAGGCAGGCGGGGATGGTCAGCGGGGACACCGGGACGGGTGCCAACCATTGAGCCTACTGAGTACGCGGAGGCGCAGGGTACTCCTGTCGGAGAAGACAGGAGAAGCGACGCGGGGCCGTCTACAGGCACACCCAGCGTCCCGCCGGTCGCGGACCCTCCTGTTATAACTGCCCTGGATGAGCTGACCAGGACAGTCCAGAGTTTAGTGGCGATCATCGCCAGTCGAGAGTCGCCTTCGCCAGCTCCGGAGGGAGCAGCGGTCCCAGTGAGGCCTGTTCAGGCAGAGGACCACACGGCCCGTACCCTGCTGGACTTCCTGAAGCTAGGGATACCTACATTTGTCGGGGAGCCGAACCCCGACCTAGCCGAGAGGTGGCTAGTGTTAGTCTTAGTGCCCGTAGTTCAATCATAAATGTCCAAATGTATATATCATCATTAGCAATAAGATTAAAGCGGCTTTCTATTACTTATGTGTTGGAGTAATATATCGATGTGATTTCTGATCTATGCCCACCATGCGAATAGAACCATAGATCGAGATGGATCACACTCGATGGGTCCCTAGTCAATAAAGCTTCACTAGAAGCGACTAGTATGAAAGATGGCTCTTCATGGCTTACGTTCTGTTAGTCATTGGAATGGGATTCCGGAGTCTGATCATAGATATCATGTGGGACATGATATTGGACGACCCGCCCTGAATGTGTGCCATAGATTGAGTCATTAACATATTCAGTGTCGTAGCTTGTCATGTATCCTTAGACCAAGGAGTCTTTGTGATCACTATGCAGTCAACAACTAAGTTTGACCTGAGCCTAACGTTGTCCGTAACAGGGCTTCCATAACGGCCAGGATTGGCTTGGGGACGGGTTGCATGAGTGACACGAAAGACGGCTAAGGGATTTATCCCTCATACTGAGGTATGGGAAAGATATCGGTTCTCGGCCGCTTGATCGAGAGTGACTGAAAGAATAGCATGGCCATGCACATGATACTAGGTATCATATATTCAGTCATCTCACATATCAAGGAACAGTGATTGAGAATAATAAGGATGACGGCTCTATGCCTTATCTCAATCAGGATATCGGAGATAAAAGGATAATGACAGGGAGGACGGAAAGGTTAGAATCGATTGGTTCGATTCGCTATGTAGTGTCAGGCAATACTAAAGTCTCGTTAGTTGCCACTTATATAGGATCAAGTAAAATGGGATTTTACGTTGATCTATCGACATGCATAGACCTAAGGGTCACACCGAAGGATGAAACTCATTGACACATTTATGGAGAATGGCCAAAAGAGAGTTGTCTCGGGACATGACCAAAACTGGGTTTTGGGTCATGTGCCCGTAAGTGAATAGGACATTACGGATCAAGACAAGGCTTGGAGTCTTGGGATTGATCGCGTCGGATAATGTTGGACATTTCCGGTATGGAAGGCTTGGAGGCGATGAGCACGTCACGGGACCTCGTTGGGAATGGCCATGGGCCATGTTCCAAGAGGCCCATGAAAGGCCCATGCAACCAAGGCCCATGGAACTAATTAATCAAGTCTTGATTAATTAGTACTAAGTAAGCAAGACAAGGATTAAGGTGTTGGTGATTCACCACCTAACCCATCTTGTCTTGCCATACTTAGCACCATGCTTGTCTTACTTCACACCATGCTTCACACCTTACTTGTCCTTGATGGTTGTTGATGGTTTAAGTCATCTTTTTCCTACAACAAATCACAAGACAAGAATAGAAACACAACTTCTCTCCCTCTCACACTACAATTTCGAGTTTGGCACTTTTCCCCCCTCTTGTTGTGTTCTTGAGTCATCTAAAGAAGAACTACGTGGCTTTGATTCCATTTGGATACGTAGGCGTCTTGGAGACTCAAGCCGATCATCGTTTCTTTGGTGTTCTCTTCCTTTTCTTGAACTAGTTGGTAAGGAAACATCCATATTGTTTATTCTCTTGTGTATCTAATATTTGGTAGTGTTCTATGACATGGTCTCGAGTTATTTCCGCTGCAAGTATGTGTTCATACCCTCCATCGAGACCCAACAGTGGTATCAGAGCCGTGCTACCTTCGGGATTCACAAGAGAACTTTCGGTTTTGCTTGCTAGTTTCGGTTTTGCATGTTAATTTGCTAAATTGTTGGATAACATGTTTTAAATTCTTGTTTATGGGTTTAATGCATGAAAAATGAATTTTTGAAAAGTTTATCAAATCTGGAATTTTTGAAAAAAATTTGATTTTTCGGGTCTCGGGAGCGGGACTCTCGGGGAGCCGAAACCGGGACCGAACGGGGCTCCGTTGGACGGAGCTAGGCCAAGCATGACCATTGGATGGTCAATATGCCGAGCTAAACCGTTTTGTTAGTCATGACGAGTTTGGAACCGTCTTGATGAACTCAAAAATCAAATGTTCAAAAGTTTCAATTTTGAACGGTTTCGATAAACCGAGTATCAAAAATTTTCGAAACTTGGCAATTAATTAAAACCGGAAAATCACATGATGTTTGATAACATGCTTGTTTGATAACACGATGTGTGATGTGATGTTGGCATGGTGTACATAATAGCCCCGAGTTTGATTTAATTATTTATCGCTTTTCACGGCCTGCGAGCCGTTAGAGTTAGCGTGTAATTATTTTTTCGAGGTGTGGTCGTCGTACCACTTATTTGTAATATTTATTAATTCCCGACCTGCGAGTCGTGTATTAAATTGTAATATTTTACTCAAGACGAAGAAAGGGCGAAAAGGTCATTTGGTGGCTTCTCGGGTTTTGACATCGGCTTGGAGTCGGTGGAGCTCAAGAAGCTAGTGGGAGTTAGTTTAGTGGGCTATTATGTACATATTTAACGATTTATGCTTGGTTTAGTTTTTGCATGATCTTTTCTATGTGTTTTAGAATTGCATGCTTAACTTAATTTACCGAGCATATCACCTCACATGCAAAGATAAAATTGGTTTTAATCATTGTCTGTGAGCCCTTAGAATCGTCATTACATTGGATGTAGTTGACGGGTTCGAAGGAAGAATTACATTGGATGTAATTGGAGGCATCATTACATTTGGAATGTAGTTGATGTGCTCATCGCATCTAGGATGTGCCAAAAGTTTAAAACACAACCGGACAAGTAAAAACGGGTCATGTCCGATACCTCCCAATTATCAACACCTTACTACCTCCCCGTCCTATGGGTGTCGTGCGCATTAGCGGAGCATCCATGGGAAAGCGGGGTAGTAGGTTTGGACGACATGTGTAGGTGTCGTGCGCATTAGCGGAGCACCCACATAGTGACGGGCCATAGTTGAAAATTGGTGGACCCGACTACGATTCTCAGCCTGAGGTTGAGCTAGGGTATTAGATAGGGTAAGCCGTGTACATGAGTACATACCCTAGCCAAGAGTCACATTGGATGTGATTGGATGGAGTCCTACCTACATAGCTCGATTAAGTAGTGAGCATTAGTTCAGCTTAATCGGGTGAATCAAGGATCTTGGTTTTAGGTTCTAAAGGTTTAGAATCAATTGGTTGGTGTTTGAACTTGATCTTCATAAAATTTATTCAGTTTACTGATTATATTTTGTTTGTCGTGTAGATCAAATGGCAAGTACTTCAGCGAACAATAGTAGTTTGTCACTAAAAACCATTCTTGATAGGATCAAGCTAAGTGGGACAAACTACTTGGACTGGGACAGAAACTTGAGGATAGTCCTCAAATTCGAGCGCAAAGAATATGTCCTAGACCAGGCTATCCCTGAGGAGCCAGCTAATAATGCCATTAGGGCCGTTAAGGATGCATACCAAAAGCACCTTAGCGATTCTATAGATGTGGCATGTATTATGCTGGGCTGCATGGAGTCTGATCTCCAAGACCAGTTCATGGAGTACTCTGATGACCCCTATACTATGATGGGGATCATAAAGGGTATGTTCAAGGAAAGGGCACGTATCGTGAGATACAATGTCCTTAATGAACTTCTCTCCTGCAAAATGTCAGCAGGAGTCTCCGTGGGTCCTCATGTCCTAAAGATGAAGGGGCATCTCGAACATCTTAATCGACTGGGTCTTAAGATAGAGAACGAGATGGCAGCGGATGTGGTTCTGCGTTCCCTTCCTCGTTCATATGCTACGTTCGTCATGAACTATCATATGCACGATATGGACAAGACCATTTCAGAGTTGCATGGAATGTTGGTAACTGCTGAAAAGAACGTCAAGGATCAGGGATCCAAGGATGTTCTGATGGTCAGACAGGGAAACAGTTTCAAGAATAAGGGAACTGTTAGTGGTAAGGGCAAGGCCCCTATGCACTTGGCAGGAAAGATGAGGCATCCGAAGCGTCCTAACCCTCCTAGGACCGGGGAGTCCTCAAGGAAGGGGAAGGATGTCGAGAATGTCTGCTTCTACTGTCAACAGCCTGGTCACTGGAAGAAAGATTGCAGGAAGTTTCTGGATGATCTGAAGAAGGGCGGTGGGACTGTGCCTTCATCAGGTATTTTCTTTATAGAGCTAAATCTCACTACTTCCAAAGATTCATGGGTATTGGATACCGGGGCTGAATCTCACATTTGTACTAATGTGCAGTGGCTGGAAGGTAGGAGAAGCTTGAAGAAGGACGAGGTGGACCTCAGAGTGGGCAACAAGACTAGAGTTGTGGCGACTGCTGTAGGATCCATAAGTCTTCTTTTGCCAAGTGGGCTAGTTTTTGTTTTGAACAATGTATATTGTGTACCTACTTTCAGTAGGAATATTGTATCTATTTCTTTGTTGGACAAGGAAGGATACAATTTTGATGTTGGAAATGGGATTTTCAATATTTTATGCAATGATATATTTTATGCTAGCGCCAAAATGGTTGGAGGATTGTACATATTGGATATGGATAACAATGCCTCAAGCTCTATATATAATGTAAATACCAAGAGGTCTAAGTCCAATGATTTAGACCAAACTCTTTTATGGCATTGTCGTTTAGGCCACATAAACGAGAAACGCATATCAACACTTCACAAGTGTGGACTTCTTAGTCCATTCGAATTTCATTCGATTGATAGATGCGAATCTTGTTTGATGGGAAAACTGACTAAAGCGCCCTTCATCGGTCGCGGTGAAAGGGCGGGTGACTTATTGGGGCTAATACACTCGGATGTGTGTGGACCAATGAGCACACTTGCCAGGAGGGGTTTTAGCTACTTTATCACATTTACTGACGACTTCAGTAGATATGGTTATGTCTATTTGATGAGACATAAGTCTGAAGCTTTTGATAAATTCAAAGAGTTTAAGACGGAAGTAGAAAACCAGCTCGGGAAAAGTATTAAAGCACTTCGATCAGATCGAGGTGGAGAATACTTGACCACAGAGTTTTTAGATCATCTAGCAGAAAGTGGGATCCTTTCGGAATGGACTCCTCCCGGAACACCACAATTGAATGGTGTGTCCGAACGGAGAAATCGGACTTTATTGGATATGGTCCGGTCCATGATTAGTGGGACTGATCTCCCAATCTCTTTCTGGGGTTATGCTCTGGAGACGGCCGCATTCATTTTGAATCGGGCTCCGACGAAGGCTGTGGAAGGGACACCATTTGAGAAATGGCGCGGGAGAAAGCCCGTTTTGTCCTTCCTAAAGATTTGGGGTTGCGAGGCTTATGTGAAACGTTTAGTTCCGACTAAGCTCGAACCAAGATCTGATAAATGCACCTTCGTTGGGTATCCCAAAGAAACAATGGGGTACTACTTCTACAAACCCAGCGAGAACACGGTGTTCGTCGCTCGGGGTGGGGTCTTTATGGAAAGGGAGTTTATTTCCAAAGACGTCAGTGGGAGGGTTGTACATCTAGAAGAAATTCAGGGTGGTACAGATCCAACTGATCCACTGGACAACCCTGTAGAAGAGCCTGAGATGGTCGTAGAGCAAGGACCAGTTCCTGCAACAATTCCAGAAGGTCCAAGGCGATCTGAAAGGGTTAGTCGTCCACCTCCGAGATATGGTTACTTTGTGTCTGGAGGTGACGGTGAGCTTGTGGTGGATCACGATGATCCAGCTACATTTCAGGAAGCTGTGGACGGACCCGACTCTGAGTTATGGCTGGGAGCCATGAGGGAGGAAATGCAATCCATGTCGGACAACCAAGTCTGGGAACTGGTTGATCCCATCGGTGGTGTAAGAACCATCGGATGCAAATGGATCTTCAAGGTGAAGATGGACATGGAAGGAAACCCTCAGACCTACAAAGCCCGACTGGTGGCGAAAGGTTATAGGCAGATCCAAGGGATTGACTATGAGGAAACCTTTTCCCCAGTGGCTATGGTCAAATCTATCCGAATTCTTCTTGCCATAGCTGCATATCACGATTACGAGATATGGCAAATGGATGTCAAAACCGCTTTCCTAAACGGAAATTTGTCGGAGGACGTTTATATGTCTCAACCCGAAGGTTTTGTCGATCCGAAGAATAAGGGAAAGATTTGTAAGTTGTTGAAATCCATTTATGGATTGAAACAAGCTTCTCGGAGTTGGAACCTTCGTTTTGATGAAGCTGTAATTGGATTTGGCTTTATCAAGAATGAAGATGAACCTTGCGTTTACAAGAAGGCAAATGGGGGTATGATTACCTTTCTGGTGTTGTATGTCGATGACATACTACTCATTGGAAACGACATCCCAACCTTGCACGAGACTAAAGCTTGGTTAGGGAAGTGTTTCTCAATGAAGGACTTAGGCGATGCTGCTTATATCTTAGGGATTAAGATATATAGAGATCGCACCAAGAGGGTCTTGGGTTTAAGTCAAAGCACCTATGTGAACAAGGTATTGAGTAGGTTCTCAATGCTTGATTCCAAGAAAGGACTCTTACCCGCACGTCATGGCGTTCATCTCAGCAAGACTCAGTGTCCTAAGACACCTGATGAGCTGAAAAGAATGATGCGAATCCCATACGCTTCGGCGGTAGGATCGATCATGTATTCCATGATATGCACGAGACCGGATGTCTCATATGCCTTGAGTTGTACCAGCAGACATCAGTCTAACCCTGGTGAGGAACACTGGATAGCGGTCAAAGCGATTCTCAAATATTTGAGAAGAACTAAGGACGCGTTTCTAGTGTACGGGGGAAAAGATGATTCTGAACTAGTTGTTAATGGATATGTAGACGCTAGTTTCCAGACAGATCCAGATGACTTTAGAAGTCAGTCAGGATATGTGTTCACGCTGAATGGCGGAGCTTTCAGCTGGAAGAGCGTGAAGCAAGACACCGTCGCTGACTCCACGACAGAGGCCGAGTACATAGCGGCTGCAGAGGCGGCCAAGGAGGCTGTGTGGATTAGGAAGTTCACGGCAGGGTTGGGTGTAATCAAAAACCCATCCAGCCCGGTGAACCTATTTTGCGACAACACAGGGGCTATTGCGCAAGCTAAAGAGCCCAGATCGCATAACAAATCCAAACATGTACTGCGGCGATATCACCTCATCAGAGAGATACTGAACCGAGGCGATGTGAAGATCACCTATATTGCAACTGATGATAACATAGCCGACCCGTTGACTAAGGCACTATCGTTGCCTAAACATGAGAGGCATGTAAGGTCAATGGGAATAGATTGGAGTTTAGATTGGAACTAGGGCAAGTGGGAGATTGTTAGTCTTAGTGCCCGTAGTTCAATCATAAATGTCCAAATGTATATATCATCATTAGCAATAAGATTAAAGCGGCTTTCTATTACTTATGTGTTGGAGTAATATATCGATGTGATTTCTGATCTATGCCCACCATGCGAATAGAACCATAGATCGAGATGGATCACACTCGATGGGTCCCTAGTCAATAAAGCTTCACTAGAAGCGACTAGTATGAAAGATGGCTCTTCATGGCTTACGTTCTGTTAGTCATTGGAATGGGATTCCGGAGTCTGATCATAGATATCATGTGGGACATGATATTGGACGACCCGCCCTGAATGTGTGCCATAGATTGAGTCATTAACATATTCAGTGTCGTAGCTTGTCATGTATCCTTAGACCAAGGAGTCTTTGTGATCACTATGCAGTCAACAACTAAGTTTGACCTGAGCCTAACGTTGTCCGTAACAGGGCTTCCATAACGGCCAGGATTGGCTTGGGGACGGGTTGCATGAGTGACACGAAAGACGGCTAAGGGATTTATCCCTCATACTGAGGTATGGGAAAGATATCGGTTCTCGGCCGCTTGATCGAGAGTGACTGAAAGAATAGCATGGCCATGCACATGATACTAGGTATCATATATTCAGTCATCTCACATATCAAGGAACAGTGATTGAGAATAATAAGGATGACGGCTCTATGCCTTATCTCAATCAGGATATCGGAGATAAAAGGATAATGACAGGGAGGACGGAAAGGTTAGAATCGATTGGTTCGATTCGCTATGTAGTGTCAGGCAATACTAAAGTCTCGTTAGTTGCCACTTATATAGGATCAAGTAAAATGGGATTTTACGTTGATCTATCGACATGCATAGACCTAAGGGTCACACCGAAGGATGAAACTCATTGACACATTTATGGAGAATGGCCAAAAGAGAGTTGTCTCGGGACATGACCAAAACTGGGTTTTGGGTCATGTGCCCGTAAGTGAATAGGACATTACGGATCAAGACAAGGCTTGGAGTCTTGGGATTGATCGCGTCGGATAATGTTGGACATTTCCGGTATGGAAGGCTTGGAGGCGATGAGCACGTCACGGGACCTCGTTGGGAATGGTCATGGGCCATGTTCCAAGAGGCCCATGAAAGGCCCATGCAACCAAGGCCCATGGAACTAATTAATCAAGTCTTGATTAATTAGTACTAAGTAAGCAAGACAAGGATTAAGGTGTTGGTGATTCACCACCTAACCCATCTTGTCTTGCCATACTTAGCACCATGCTTGTCTTACTTCACACCATGCTTCACACCTTACTTGTCCTTGATGGTTGTTGATGGTTTAAGTCATCTTTTTCCTACAACAAATCACAAGACAAGAATAGAAACACAACTTCTCTCCCTCTCACACTACAATTTCGAGTTTGGCACTTTTCCCCCCTCTTGTTGTGTTCTTGAGTCATCTAAAGAAGAACTACGTGGCTTTGATTCCATTTGGATACGTAGGCGTCTTGGAGACTCAAGCCGATCATCGTTTCTTTGGTGTTCTCTTCCTTTTCTTGAACTAGTTGGTAAGGAAACATCCATATTGTTTATTCTCTTGTGTATCTAATATTTGGTAGTGTTCTATGACATGGTCTCGAGTTATTTCCGCTGCAAGTATGTGTTCATACCCTCCATCGAGACCCAACAGCTAGAGCAGGTCACGCGGGACCTGGATACATCAGGTATCGAAGATGGCCGTCGTAGAGTGTCCTTCGCAGCTCACCAGCTGAGGGACAGCGCCTACCACTGGTGGGGGCGTGTGAAGGACAGTGTCGGGCATGACTACGACATCTTCCAGGAGTTTTTTCTGGCACAGTACTTTCCCGAGTCGGCTCGGCTGGAGCGACATCGGCAGTTTCTGGACCTGGAGCAGGAGGGGATGACAGTGGCAGAATACGAGGCCCGATTCACGGCCTTGACCAGATTCGCGCCGGAGATGGTGATGACCGAGCATAACTGTTGCCTGCGGTTCGAGGGGGGACTGAGACCGGTGATTCGGGATAAGGTCCTCGCCTTGAGGCTGCGGAAGTATACAGATCTCGTGGACACCGCAGCGACGGTGGAGTAGGGTATCCGAGATACGGCTAGGACCCGTGAGGTTCGACAGCGGCCGACCATCTTGGTAGGGCGGTCCGAGTCACGAGACCCGAGGAGATAAAGGACCACAGAGTTCTTTCGACCACATGCTCAGCAGGGTGGAGCAAGACAGATGGGGTCGGTAGCATCAGTGGGGCCGGTCGCCTCAGAGAGGGGGCCGACGTGTTTCACCTGCGGGCAGCGAGGCCACTTTCGTCGAGACTGTCCGATGGGAGTACGGCCCGCGGCGCTACCAGCGACCAGTCGGGCAGGCCAGGGCACTTAGTCGAGAGCCGACGAGACCAGTTGTTTCCGGTGCGGCCGGTTTGGACACATTATAGCATGGTGCCGTGAGCCGTTGGGGGAAATGTCAGTACAGCGGACGCAGCAGACAGTACAGTCACCCAGGGGTCGCCCGCGTCAGAGCCCGCAGTCGAGGTTCTCATAGCCGTCTGCGAGCGCGCCGGGTCAGAGGCAGCGGGCGTCAGAGCGAAGAGTGTACGCAGTTACAGACTCCCGGGCCCCAGGATCCACTACCTACCGCGAGACCTTTCAAGGTACGTGTTTATGGTATCAATTATAGGCTTTATACTTGTTCGACTCCCGTAGTACATCTGTTTTAAATTTCGTGGACGAAATTCCTTTAAGGGGGGTAGACTGTAATAACCACTCCCGGTCAACGCCAGTCAAACCTACGAAAAACAGGAAAATTTAAATTTTTTAAGACAGACATTGAATTGAATCTAAAATTGACCCCGAGGGTCATACTGGACTAAAGATGACCCCGATATCGACCAAAGTGAGTTCCGGGGGACTCAGGGCAACTTTCTGATCAATTCAGGAAAAGTTGACTTTTCGCTGGAAAAGTTAACCGAGAGACGTTTTGGTTCATTCGATGACCGTTTTGGATCCAAAAAGCTTAGCCGTCGTCGCAGCGATCTTAGTTGAGCCGTTTCCTTGTAGCCCGCCAAGTTTCGTAATTTCTTAGAAAAAGTGCCCGTTCGGGGCCCGAAACGTCCGATTTTCGCAAATCTGATTGGAAAATATCTTGTAGATATTTTACAAAAGGTGTGGGACCCACCTTGCCACTTGTCCAACAAGTGGTGATGTAGGTTTTGGGGGGAAATGAAAGGGAGAACTAAAGGGGGGGTCGCCTCACTTGTTCCAAAAAGAAAAAGAAAAAATGAGAAAAGGAAGATAGTTTTAGAGAGAGAAGGAGAAGAGAGAAAAGGAGAGAAGAAGAAGGAAAAGGTAGGGTTTGGGTCACTATTCACGAGCTTCCCACCTTTGGATCGTCTCAAAGTTTGAAGAATCAAACTCTCCTCATCCTCCTCGTTGGTAAGCACCGAACCGATTCCCGTTTTGATAAATTTCAAATGTTAGGGTTTGGTTAAAAATGATCAGTTAGGGTTGTATTGAGGTTGGGGGTTGGTTAAATGCGTTTTGGAGGCGTTTGGAGGTGAAAGGGAACGTTTTCCGGCGACCGGGAGCTCGGGAGGAGCTCCAGCCACCATGGGAGGTGGTTGGCCGGCCACCATGTGAGGTGGTTGGCCGGAGCTAGGGCCGGCCACCACCATGGTGGGTCGGGCCCACTTAAGCCCTAGGACCCACGACCAAGCTTGGCCGGGTGGGGCCCACGTGCTCGGGTGCTCGGGTTTAGTGTTCGGGTGGTTTAAAACGTTCCCCGGACCATTTATCCATAACCTAATCGAAATTTGGAATTAAATTGGAAGAGTTGAAATTAACGGGTTTTAGAAACTTTAAACGTTAATTAATTGACTCGGAAGTCGGAATTCGATTCCGTCAAGGGCATTGGGATCCTTGAATTATTCTAAGACTGTAGAAACGAAAACGGGAATTTTTGGAGCCCCGGAAGGGCATTTCCAAAACCCGGGCAGATTCGCCATGTCGGGCGAATCTGGCCTTTACGGGTCCTTTATCGACAATGTCGAGTAATCGGAAAGTTTGGGAGTGATCGACATTGTCAGGGTTACGTTTGGGCGTTAAGTTTATGGAATTCCAGTTTATTCATGCGAGTTGTTAAGTGCCTTAAACTTGTGTTCTTTAGATCGTGCTGCGGACCGAGGCAAAGGGAAGCTGGGTGAGTAACTAAGATCACACCGGAGCTTGTTGGTTGGCTTTTGGAGAACACGCACGAGGTAAGGAAAAGTAGCCGGATCTCGGCCCTGACTAGGGAAAGTTAACAGTAGAATTGCATGTGACACCGGGGTGTCGTGGGTTAAGTAGGTTATCGAATATTAGAAATGCATGTGACACTTGGGGTGTTGTGGGTTAAGTAGGTTATCGAATTTTGGAAATGCATGTGACACTTAGTAGTGGCGTAGGAGCAGAGAACTTATCGACTTTAGAATTACTGGAGGCATATGACCATGCCCGAAGGTAGATTGCGAACTTATCGATATTAGGAGTACTGGAGGCATATGACCATGCCCGGAGGTTGATTGTGAAACTGGTGATATTAGAATTGTTGGAGGCATTGGTTATGACGAAGGTTGTTGTGTATTACTGTTGTGTCTTGGGTGGCCATGAGAGCCCGTACTTTACTGTTGAGTCTTGGGTGGCCATGAGAGCCCGTGTTTGCTGTTGGTGTCTTGGGTGGCCATGAGTGCCCGTGAGGTTGTTGAACCCGTGTCTTTACTGTTGGTGTGTCTTGGGAGGCCGTGAGTGCCTGTGGGGGTTGTTGAACCCGTGTCTTTACTGTTGGTGTGTCTTGGGTGGCCATGAGTGCCCGTGGGGTTGTTGAACCCGTGTCTTTACTGTTGGTGTGTCTTGGGAGGCCGTGAGTGCCTGTGGGGTTGTTGAGCCCGTGAGTTACTGTTGGTGTGTCTTGGGAGGCCGTGAGTGCCCGTGGGGTTGTTGAGCCCGTGAGTTATGGTTGGTGTGTCTTGGGTGGCCATGAGGGCATGTGGAGTGTTGAACCTTGCTTGTGATTGTGATTGTGGTTACTTGAGGTTGGAAACCCGACTTTGTGTCGGGGAAGTTGCATGGTGTGGCTAGCCTCCCGACTGGGATCGGGGGAAGCGGAGAGGTTGTGGGCTAGCCCCCCGACTGGGATCGGGGGAAGGATTGCGAGGTTGGTGGTGTAGCTAGCCTCGCGACTGGGATCGGGAGAAGCGGAGAGGTTGTGGGCTAGCTTCCCGGCTGTGTGTCGGGAGAAGTTTCGTGGTTTGCGCGGGTGTGGCTAGTCACCCGATTATGATCGGGGGAAGGGGAGAGGTTGTGGGCTAGCCTCCCGATAGAGATCGGGAGAAATTTGCGCGACAGGTCGACCGCCTGACCTGACTGGGATCAGTAAAGGGCGAGAGACAGAGATGGTTACTGAGCAGCTGGTATGTGATCCTTTGTGATCTTGTTTGGTGTGCGATCCTTTGTGATCTTGGGTGTTGCGTGGTTGTCTGTCGTGTCTTTGGAAGAGGTCGTCAATTGTTGTGTGGGGTCTACATCACGTGTCCGAGTGTTGAGTCGGTTGAGGAAAGTATTTGGTCGAGTGTGTGTCAATTGAGTCGTTGTTGGTGTCACCGGCTTTGTCTGTTAAGTATGTTGTAGTCAGTCTGTTATACGTGGTGCTCAGCGAACGCTCACCCCTAGCTTCTTTTCCTACAGGTACCGGTTGCAGGTTGGACTAGGTGAGCTTCTGAAGCTTGAAGAGCTAGGAGCGGGATTCTGGGTTTATTTTGAGTCTAGCGACGGATACCATACTTTTGTCCACTTGTTGGGACGTATTTTAAGTTGTAAATATTATTTTGTTGAACAAATGGTGTTTTTAAAGTGATTTAATGTAAAAGGTTTCAAAATGTTTTATTGTTTTAAAGGTTCACGTCCTGAGTTCGGTTTACTGAAATTGGGGCGTGACAGAGGAAGACTCTTGGGAATTGGCATTCTTGGTATTCTGTTGATAGTGCTGATTTTGGTTCCTCTGTTGATAACCCTGCCCTTGAGATCTTTGTGGATAACCAGGGGGATTTGAATTCTGTCCCTGAGGTTTCCATGAGAAATTGGGGTGGTTCTTCCACCCTGAATTATAAGTGGATGAATATGGGTCATTTATCAACGGATCAATCTTGGCCTTGGATATGCCCTCCAAGTAGTTTGCAGTTTCCTCCTGTGATGGATCCCCCATTTGATCGAATTGACCGAACTGTCTTTGTAAATGGTCCACCTTTTGTGTCATGATTTTCATCTGTTCCATCATCTTGTGCATAATCGAGGAGTCTACTGCATTAACTGTGCCAGGTACCGCTCCTCTCTCAGAGTGCCATGCGTTGTTTGACACCATCAAATTCAGGAGTTCGACAGTTTCTTCTGGTGTTCTTTGTACAAAAGACCCACTCGCTGCGGAGTCCAACTGAGCTTGACTTCCTGGATTCAATCCCGCATAGAAAGTCTGCATGTATGACCACAAGGGGATGCCATGATGGGGACATTGCCTCAGGTAACCTGAGAACCTTTCTCATGCCTCAACCAGCGACTCATCACCTTGTTACTTGAATGAATTAATTGATGCTCTTAGCTGCACTGTTTTCTTTGGAGGGAAGTATTGGTTCAGAAATAGTTCTGCCAGCTGATCCCAGGTTCTGATGGTTCCTGGTGGAAAGGATCTTAACCAATGACTCGCTTTATCTTTCAATGAGAAAGGAAAAACTAGGAGCCGTATTGTCTATTCTGTGACTCCATTCGTCTTGAATGTAGCGCAGATCTCTGAAAATGTTGTAAGATGGCCCAGAGGATCCTCGTGTGCATTCCCATGAAACGGGTCACTCCTTAGCAAATGTAAGAGTGAGCTATCAATCTTGAATTGATTGGCTGCAATTGTTGGGGTTGCAATACTTGATCCACCCCCAATAGAGAAGGGGGTACCATACTCCATCAGTACCCTTTGTCTTGGTGCTGCTTCAATCACAGGTAGATTGTTTCCTTGCTGCCCCAAGATTTCTTGTTGATTCCTACCAGGAGGTTGTGGCGTGTGCTGATCTGTGCCATCTTGCCTCAACTGATTGATCAGTTCATTCGGGTCGTTCCCAGGTGGGAGGTTCATTGTAGCTGTTTTCCTCTCCCTTCTCAATAGCCTAGCGTTCCTCTCAACCTCTTCAAGATCTGCAGTAAATAGGCTCGGAGATTGGTGAGATCGCAAGTGCATAAAAACAAAATAAAAAAAGTGAAACAGTCTCAACATAGATTAGAAATATAAAGTGTTGCCTTAGTTGCTCCCCGACAACGGCGCCATTAACTTGACGCCCTGAGAATTAACCCACAAAAAGGGTGCGGCAAGCGCACCGGTCGTCAAGTAGTATTTCGGTTTTAAGTCTGGTTATCGTACCCAAGGGAGCAGTAAAACAGTCACTCGATTTATAATCTGTTATTAATCTGTTTCTGAGAATAGTTGGTTTTTGTTTTGAAAATTCTAAATGACAAGTTGTAAAGCAAATTAAAATAAACTAAGAGCAAATTCAAGTGTTGTGAAATTCAGGGAAGAAAGGCGATCTAGGGCTTTTAAAGGGGTCACAATATGACTATTGACTCGCATGGGTTTGTTTTTACATGTACAAATAAGGTAAGTCTAAAGGTAACGGAAGTTCTCTCAGCTGGTCCTAAACATCTTTCGATCGAATTAGGTCCCTAATATAATCTGACCACCTAGTAATTTCTAATCTGGGTGTAGTGAGACATACAGCATTACGATTCATGAACTCCTCTAACTTTCGGTTTATACACCTATAGTTGTTACACTCGTGTTAAACTAGCTTTATTAGATACTAAATTTAAACCCGAGTTACATAATCCTTAGTCCTTTTATCACTCTCAGCTTTCGATTATTGAGTGCTAAAACCTAATCAACTATCAAGTGGCCAGTTTGATGAAGCATTAAATCCAAACTATGTAAACATTATCCTAAACACAAATTGCACAATGTAACTACAAACCCATTGAATCAATTACTCATATTGCTTCCCCTAACCCTAGATCAATGGAAGCTTAGCTCATGATGGAGAAGAAGAACAAGCAAAGTAAAGAAGAAGACATGTAGATAAATATAATGAAATGAGTTTGATACACAATACCCAAATACCAAATGTAAAATCACAATAGTCTTCAATCCTAGCTCTAAGATGCACTCTTCTTCCTTCAAGCTCCAAGCCCTAGCTCAAAAGTTCTCCTTTTTGCTCCCAAAATTCGTAACCCTTGCAAATAAGTCTTCAATTAGAATATATAGGGCACTTGAAAAACGCAGGCCTGGATACAAGTGGCACGGAGCGTGATACGGAACATGTCCCATTCCGGCCCTTTAAGTGGCACGCAATGGGTCATGTACTGGCCCTTAAGGTGGCACAGAACATGTCATGTGCCGGATCAAAACAGAGAGCACCTGTTCTTTTCCTTCCAGGCCCACGGTAAGCCGCACGGAACATATGACATTCCGGCCCGGTAGGCGACACGGGACGGGCGTTGTTCCGGCCCGGATTCCCATACGTGAAGGGCTTTGTTCCAGCCCGGTATCCCATACGGACCGTATGGCTCTGAGGATCCAAGGCTAGCTGCCCATTCTTGGCTCGATCTTCTGTCCTACAGCTGCTCGGCTTATTTGTTCTGACAAATGCCCTCGTTTTGCTCCAAATACTTGGAAACTCTACACACAGGGCTCACTGCACAATAGTGAGAAGAAATGCATTAAACAACCTATTCCCGGGACCGAAAAGCTTAAGATGTGGGCTTAAAAACATCGAAAACGATGCATATTTGCGTCCACATCATACGCATCCTAATCTGAAACATTAACTTCTCAACAGGTGGATGTCCGGAAAGTCATATCGAGTAGAGTGTTTCTTCCATTCACTCACTTCTGGTGAGCTGGACGTGCATAACAGTTGCCTCGTTAAAAACCTTTCTAGGAAAACCTCGTGGGACAAAACATGAATAAGGGAAAAAGAGTGCAGCACATGGAAACATACTCCCCCTGACTATCGCTCCCCCTGAAGACTGATTGAGTAATCTTGTTTGCTTGCAAAGTCGACTCATATTATCTTGTACACTGACTTTCCCAAAACTGATGTTACCGAACTTGCAGTGAACAAACCTACAGGATTTCCACTTCATGATTCTGATTGACGCCAATCTCTCATGACCCTTCTGGATTTCATGATTATATCATAATTTCGTACGAAAACTGATCGGTTGCAACTGAAAAACACTGGAAACTGTCTTCCCAAATTATAATTGTCATGGGATGCGCTTTGTAGATCTAATTCTATTTCAAAAGCTGGTTAATAGCTTCCGAGCTCAAATCGGCTAACACATTTACTATGAATTCTGTATCAGGCCTTATACATTGCAATAAGATATGGTACTTCAGGACCAAATATATTTTCGTATATTTGAGATAAATGAGATCCTCTTTAGGATCTAAATATCGATCGATCATTTGAGTATCAAGTTGAAACGTATCTTAACATATGTATACTTATTAATCTATTTGAAATATGCTCGATCTTCTGGCTGAGACAGTATTTCATCATTTAACATTCATTTGAAAGTCTCTTTCTTTAGACATACTGCAGTTTTAAAGATCTCTTTAGGAGTCCATATCAAATTGACACACACTACTTACTGAGTACATGGTTTCTCATACCATGTCTCGTTTCCTCATGCAAATTAAACCCTTAAGAAGGTCATTTCTCTAGATAATCTCAAATCCCTTGGACAATGTCATTGATTCTGGTAATTTAAAATTTTAAGGGATTTGCTTCAGGCATGCAATGCTTCAGGCAATGCAAGTCCTTCAGGAACTTTTATAAATTTTGGCACTAAAAGTACCGTTAGCATTGGGTACATATATCAAATATAGCATGGTGATCACCTATCACAAATTTATCAAAAGTTGGCTTCAAGTCATTTGAGAAAAATACATTTATAAGGTGTGCTTTATATTCAACATCTTTGTTTTCTCATTCATCTATATCCAGCTGGTAAAACATCCTTCGATGTTTTGATCATGATTTTGAAAATTGGACATTATGCCAATAAGTCAATTCTTCGGGAATGACATTTTCTCGTATTGGCTAAACATGTCTTTAAATGACATTAGTCAACACGACGTGGTTCAATGTCAAAATCATCTACCATTTCAATCATGGTAATAGTAATTCCCTTATCAATGGAAACCGATTTTCGATTCCATGATTTCTTTTATGTGTGAGTAATTCATATGAATTTCCTTATTTCTTTTCTCTTTCAACTCTTCAGGAGTATTAGAGTCTTTCGGCACTTCAGGGCTGATTGGTTTCTTCCGAACATGACGCTTTTGTTGGACCTGATATTATTATCAACTTCGAGAGTCATGCTCATTCATGATCTGCCTGATTCTTTCTTTCTTAGAATTAATATTCTTTGGTCCAAGTAGCCTTTCATGCTTTTGGCGTGTACAAGAGGAGCCATTCCCCGCTTTCACAAAGCTTTTAAATATTTGTAGGTATCTTGGCATGACATGATTATTTTTCTAAATGCATATAGCATTTGGTCTGTAACATTTTTCAAATGTGCGAGCTTATGTACTTCAGGTACATATGATGAGACAAAAATAATTCTTCCAAGAACATTTCATGTCTTACTTCAGGAAGGTCTTCTCTCTTCACTTCAAGGTGAACGATATCGTCTTATCAAAATGAAACTAACAGATCATGCAATAAACATCTTGTCCTTCCGGGACTCAAGATACCAGTATTGTCAAGGCGATCTATTTTATAAAGCGGTCAACAACTTAGTAAATGCAATGTTACACGATAAGACTATCTATTGGATGTGTCTATAAAGTAAGTATGGTCATATGTATTCTCATGAATTCTCTACATGAGTAATTGAAATTCCATACTATAAATTATCTTTAGATGGTTGGACTACAAAATATATCTTGTGAGAAGCAACACAAAATACTTCATAGGACATTTGAACATTCTAGTTCTTTAAAGAAAGTACACATTAATTGTCAATGATCCTACGCATCATCGTCGATCCAAATGATCAAGATGAATACGTCGACGTATAAAACATTTTCATTATTGAACTTTTGGTTCAATGTAGCGTAGGTATTGACTGTTCTTGTATAACTCATGTATCTGAACATTTAGATTTCTAATATTTTCTTTTCATTTTGATCACTTCAGGTGATACGTGAGACACGCGGTCTCATTTTTGGTCTCAACATGACATGTATCAAAGTGTATGTCGTTAACACTAAGTAGATACTTCTGGATCTACTTTCATATATAGCATTATGAATGCCGAACTTCATTGTAATTTTCAACGGCATGGTAGCTCTTCTTGAACCCTTAATGGTACCCAAAATATTGTTAACCTTTACCTATACCAAGGTTAAATATGAGAAATGTTTATCATTCTTTACGATAGATTGTGCCAATTATACACATATCATTTTTATTTTCACACATGAAGTGATCGCTTCAGGGATCCATATATAATAGGCTAAATGAATCATGATTATATCGGCTACATCGTTATATAGAGTCGTCTGAGACATTCAATTCATTTAGATCTTTCGGATCTAGGTCATCAATCAGACTTTATCTCTATCACCCTTTTCTTTTGCCTTTGTTTGATGCTTGATGTAAAGCCATCTAAACATTTGGTCATACAACATGTAATCGACCAATGATCTCTCCCGTCTCATATATAATATATACTTTCATCGCTTTCGGGAGTTCAATTCTATAAGCAACTTTCTTTGTGCATTTCGGATTTGTCCCACTTCGGGTAGGATTTCGAGATTGAAAGTTATAATGCATGCGAGAATGATCGAGGTCTCGATATGTCCCGAGTCTAGAATTACCATCATGATTTATCCCATTCACTTCTGGGAATGGTATACTGCCAACATGGCGTGTTTGATGACTTTTCGGTAATAACTCATTATTTCGGCAATGAGTATACATGAAATTAACTTCGAGTATATAAGTTCGTATTTCCCGATATTAATATTGTTGGAGCATGTGAGATAAAGGAACAAATATATTTCTTTATAGCCAAACTAATGTGGTGATGTTTGGAAATAATATATCTTTGAAATGAACTATCAGGTTTATATGAACTTCTGGTCATATAAATAACATAAATAACAAGATTGCACCTTGAATTAGAATCTCAAGTTTTGTGAAATTTAAGTCGGTATGAACTTCTAACCATACGAAATTTAACAATATTGCACATATCAAATTCTCATTAAAAGAATGGTTCATTACATTTATTTCAGATTCTATGAAACTTTAACTACATATGAACTTCTAGCCATGCGACATTTAGAAATGGTGCACATATAAATTTCCACTCGAACGATGGTGCAATGAACTTATCTCAAATCCTATGAAATGTTAAGTCTGTATGAACTTTTGGACCTACGAGATTCAACAATGGTGAACATATTTGTTTCACTAAAACGAATAATTTAATGAGCTTGTCTTTGACGCTTTTGGAACTTCGGTCCAAAGTATCATGATATTTTCAAGCTTCGGGTTACAAATATACAACATTTGAATAGTCACAATTAGATATATAAAACCACACAATGAGCGAACTCATGGGGTAAACATAATAAACGTGGGAATTAAATATAGGTATAACCGCACACCGAGCGAACTCGCGGGGTATAATAAATTAAGTATATATATAACCACACAACGAGCGAACTCGTGGGGTAACCATAATAAATGCATAAATTAAATATATAGGTATAACCGCACAACGAGCAAGCTCGTGGGGTGGACATACTAAATATAAATAGTTTCATATAAAATTTTAGGCTTCAGGCCTTGGACACAAGTTACATGCTTCAGGCCAGTGGTTTCGTCTTATGACCCTAATACAAGTTACAGGCTTTAGGCATGTGGTATGTATTCTGCTTTTACAGACATTTACAGGCTTCAGGTTCGTGGTTTGTCAACCGGTCATAAATACAAGTATCAAGCTTCAGGCTTGTGATTTATCGTTTGGTCGTATAGGCAAGCATCAAGCTTCGGGCCTGTGATTTATCATGTGCCCGTAAAAGGCAAATATCAATCCCCAGGCTTTTAATTTATTATTTGTCCATAAAATCATATATATATATATATATATATATATATATATATATATATATATATATATATCAGGCCTCGACCATATGATTTTTCATTTGGCCGTTCAGGCACATATCAAGCTTCGGTCTGCATTTTTCATTTTCCCGTTTTGGCACGTATCAAGTTTCGGCCATCGATTTATTTATTTATTTGGCCTTTAAGGCACATATCAAGCCTTGGCTTACGATTTATCATTTGGAGCTTCTGGTCTCAAATGATTAGGTTTCGGTATAATACCGTTTCACAAATAACGTTAGTAAAATAAATCAATATCGACAAAACTTAATACGTAACAAGATTTCAATATAACCATATTTTCTGATGTGAAAGATCCAAAATATTATTTGCCGATCACAGAGCATAATTATGGTGTATAAAAAGAAGATACGAATAAGTATGAAACGAACATAAATATATTTTACGAGTATCGTTAGTAAATAATATCAATGAATCAAATTTTGTTCATATGAAATTTTGATATCTGAGTAAACGAGTAGTTCATGCTGATAACGTGTTGTAAAACAATATATAGAAATATATATCAAGAAGCTAAATAGACTCATATTTTCCAGAGGAACAACTATGTAGATAAATCAAACTTGATTTGCTTTATAGTATGGTATGATGGTATGAAGTGGACGTGGACTAGGGAAGGAAGTAAGCTTACAAAGTGAAAAACAATCTGAGTAATTCATTCCAACATACACAAACTTACAATACAAGAACATTGTCTTTGCGATCCGACTACAAATCGAACACAAAAAACCAAACCCGACTTGAGAGATACACTACTAATGCAAACGAGGCATAAAAATGAAGCCCCCACAACCCCATGAAACTAAAGGGTAGAGAAATGAAACCACTGACCATTAAGCCTATTGGACCAAACTGTAGTGAACAAAACATGAGGGTATACATATGAAACCCCACTAACAAATGCCATCTGAATGAAGTCTGTAGAGGTCTGAATCATGTGAATTGGGGATTTGCTGAAAAGACCCAAGAGTCAAGGGTCGGATGAAATTGAGCAGAAATCAGGCGCCGGAGCAGGAACTGGAAAGAAGGACGGCTGGCTTTAATCGATAACCAAGGTTAGACAAAGGTCATATTTCGGACCGACGTTCAAGTGGTCCTCTATCTCATAAATCAATCAGCACCGCCTATTTCTTTATTAAACATATTATTCAGGATGTTCTAATGATCTCACACTTGTATTTGTAATGAGCGAAGCGAACAAGACGACTCACTAAATTTGTCAAGAATGCGTGTTCTGTACACATCCTTTAAAGATTCAGAAACCTTGTACCGTATGCCAGTAATATTATTCGATAAACTATTACAGATTCTACTATGCTCACAACCATAAAAAGTTAAGTGATTATCAATGTTGTAAAAATCCTCGTCTGGGCGGTGAAATGGGCTCTACCGACCCGATTTATCCTCCTAAAACGCTCCAGACTGTTTGAACGGAATATTACCGATTAATCTCCGATTCGATCGATTAATCACCGCCTAACCAATTAATCGCCGATTATCAAACCAAAACTTAATATATAATGATTTTCCAAAACGAAAACATAGTAGAACACATGTACATGTAAATTGTAATCACCCCTTCCAAGCATTTACTCTAATGTAACCACCAATAACATCCCAATCCAAAAGACAGAAAAAAAAGGTGTTAAAAAGTGGGAAAGGGAGATCTAACAAGGCCGGCCACAAAGAAACTCGTGGCTCAGAATTGCTCTACATATCTGACGTGGCACTCCCACCTATTTCATCGGATCCAAACCTTCACATCCAACCAGCCCTGTCTCTCTAGAAACTCGAGCTCTTTCTCTCTCTCTCTAGATTTTTACCTCTTTTTTGGGTTTTATCCCAAATCAGGTGAGAAGCAATGTCGGAGGCAAAAGATCCCACCCTCAAGCTGTTCGGCGAAAACATACCGTTTCAGGAGCTACTCTACAGAGCTCCTGCTCCCGATGATTACAATCCTTGTCCCGATTCAGTGCTTGAGAAGGTACGGGTTTGATTTGAATTTGATTTTGATTTTGGATTCTGGGGACTACCCTTTGTTTGTATGATGTGAACAAGTGTTGGGTCAATCTGGGTTTGGGAAATTTGTAGACTTTTGCTTTGCGGGTCGTTTCTGGTGCTTGGTCTGATAATTTCATGATTTTTGTTGGGTTTGATTTTGAAATTGAGGAGTGCTTTTTTGTGGGTTTGCTCTGAGTTTTATTATGGACTGTTTAGAGTTGGGAGTTTTAATCCTGAGCTGATTTGGGATTGTGTTTAATCCAGTTCTGCTGGGGTTTTGATTGATTTTGACACTGAAAATCAATTGGAGTTACTTTTGTTTGATTTTTGGGATATTCAGGCTAATACCTTTCCTGGTTGGTGCTGGTTTGATTTTGATTCTCATTATTCCTGGTAGTGCTTCTGGAAAAAAACAAAGCTTCCAAAAGAATTTTACACTGTTTTGAGGAGGTTTTCTTATTGTGGAAAAGCCTAGGGTTCTTTGTTGGTTGTTTATATCGAGTTTGTTTATGATGCTTCATTTTAGGATGTACAATTATCCTTACCTTATGGAACTTTATTTAGTATGCTTCATTGCTGCAATTGCTTTTTCCTTGCATATCTGTGTTTGACAAGCAACATAGCTCTGTTGTTCCTTCTTGTGCCATTTCATCACTCATGTTGTCAATGATGGACCTTAGATTACTTATCATCACACTAATGTGAAAGTTATCACCTCTCGTTTTTTCAAAATAAGTGTCCTAGTACCTTAAAACGGATGTTACAAAATAAGTACCCACTCTTTTTTGGGGAAGCAAATTAATCTTGGTCTACCAACAACTGTATGAGTTAGCTATAATCACGAGTAGTCCACTTGGGTTGGTCTGGTGGTCAAAGAGCTCTCTCACCTCCTTGAGGTCAGAGTTTGAATCCTAGTGGGTACATTTGATTGGGAGCAGGTGTGAGTAAAGGTTAAGTTAAGAAGTAGATTAGGCTAGAGTAGGATTTCCCCGCTTTCTTGATGATCAAAAAAGCTATAATCACGAGTATCTTAAACTTAGGAGGACATGAGGATGTGACTGGAAAGTGGATATTTATATGGTTGCTTTAAGTTGTCTTGAACGGGATCCTGTTGCATAGTATTTTGGTCTATATGATAAATATTTCCCTTTACATTATACATGTTTTGTAATTTGTAACCCTCATGTATGTGTGTTTTGCAATTTGGAACTCTAATGTATACACTTTTGCATGGTTACTTTCGACTTCTTTTAGAAAAATAACCCCGTTAGTGGATTTGCAGATGGAAAATAGTTGGGGGATGTCATTTGCAAAAAAAAATAGGTCACTGATAATATTTGCAAAACGCCCATAGTTCACGGCAAGATTTTTGCGATGATCCCTTTGATCTATTTGACTTTTACTTGCCCTTACGAACAGGAGATTTTATAATTTCAGGACACGTTAGGAGGAAAGCCAACTGAAGCCAAGCTGGAAGCTGAGGCCCAACCCTTGAGTGTCAAGGACACAATGTCTGAGGTCAGTGAGAACCCTAAAACACCTTCGGTAGAGGAGACTGTCTCAGTAAAAATGTCCGAAGAAGAGCTGAGTGAGACAAGTGTTTCTCAAGACAAGACCCTGAAGAAACCTGACAAGATCATTCCATGTCCCCGTTGTAACAGCATGGACACCAAGTTCTGTTACTACAACAACTATAACGTCAACCAAGCCCGGCATCTCTGTAGGAGCTGCCAGAGATACTGGACAGCCGGCGGGACAATGAGGAATGTCCCAGTAGGCGCTGGTCGCCGCAAAAGCAAAAACTCAGCCTCTCACTGCCACCACATAGCCATCTCCGAAGCTCAACCCGATATTCCCAATGGCCTTCACCATCCATCTTTGCAGACAAATGGTACTGTCCTCACCTTTGGCTCGTGTGAATCCATGGCTGAGGAGACACTGCCAAAAGGGTTCCATAGACATGAAGATGCAAAGATCCTGGTTTCTGATATTGCTCTAGAAAATGGGGATGATCGATTGCATGGATCTTCAAAGGATGATACAGACACAAATGAATCAATTATGAATTCTCAAGGATGCTATCCTCAAACATCGTGCTTCCCTGGTGCTCCTTGGCCTTACCAGTGGAGTTCTCCAGTACATCCACCGTTCTTCTTCCCGATGCCATTCTATCCAACAGTGCCTTGTTGGTTTCTCCAGCCTCCTTTTCCAGTCCAGACTGCTCAAGCCACCAGTCCTAACTCTCCAACCTTGGGAAAACATCCTAGGGAGGAGAATGAGAGTATGCTGAAATCAAGCAACTCTGACAAAGACGAACAATGCGAAGAAAATATCCCCAAGAGATGTCTTTTGATTCCAAAAACATTGAGAATCGGTGATCCGGGAGAAGCTGCAAAAAGCTCTATATGGGCAACGCTGGGGATCAAGTATGACGAGGCTGATTCGGTTAGCAGGGAAGGGCTCTTCAGAGCCTTCCGGTCTAAGCTCAATGGGAAGAGTCACATGGTGGGGACTTCTCCCGCCTTGCATGCCAACCCTGCAGCATTGTCAAGATCTCTCAACTTTCAGGAAAGCTCGTGATTGAGCGGCTTGTAAAGTTGTGTTGTTTCACGTTGGCCAAGGCAGGTTCTCGATGTTTCCATTTTGATCAATGTGAGACGGGATTCTCCCATCATTTTGGCGGAAGAGGGAGCCATCTGCTTGGGGGAGCGGAGAGAACAAACCGTATGTTTTTTGTATGTTATTTTGAGTGTTGTGATGGATCAATGGGTGCTTTTGTTTTCGCTTAGATGTACATATTTGTATGCGAAACAGTGAGAGCTAGAAATGAGTAAATATAAGCACTCTGTTCAAACTTAGTTTGCACTTTGATTTTTGGAGTTTGATGGTTGCCTACAACACTGTCCTGTTTGAATTATTGGGATAATATGTGACTATGGTTCAAGATTTGAGATTGGGTTGGTACATAACCAAATGAAACCATTATCAAATGGCATTCTTGAATATTATTGCATTTTCTCATTTTAACTTGTCTTATTGGGTTCTCGTCGCTCACGGAAAGATTGGTCGTACGTCGGTTTATTGGGTTTAGAGCACCCACAGTGAGAATAGTACTGGGTTCAGAGCACCAACAGTGGGAATAGACCGACAAGTCAATTAAGTGGAATTAGTGGGGACTTTACTCTGTATTGTGAGTCAAATATTATTTTTTTTCATAAAAGGAATAGATTGAGTTGGTGTAATGTGGGTCTAAAACCATGAGAATTACCAAAATGGCATCGAAGCATTTCGGTTTTTTATTCAAAGAACAACATAGAATTTTTTGTTTAATTTAAATGAAAATTACAAATATTAGAACGGTAAAATAAAATGCTCGATTAAGCCCTCTTTCGTTTGTCTAATTTAGTGGTGGTTTGTCGGTAATTATATGGTGAAATGTTTTTAGTATTGTGCGATAAATTGATAAACCTAACCAATGTCCTGAAACATAAATGCACTTGATTAATAAAATCAGAGGATTACAAGCTTATCATACATGGGAGTATAGGAAAACACGTGAACAACATATTACACCGACCCAAAGATCCTCTTCTCCATGCCTTGGAGAAAAAAGTCGATGGCTGTCCAAATTTCCGGGCTCTATACGGGAGTGTCCATCACCCGGAGTAAGCAGAACTCTCGGAAAAGTGATTCTGAATCCCGAGTTGTGTCCGATGGTGCTTCACAATTCTGGACAACCTTTTGGCCAATGATGCATCGGTAGGAGTCTTGCATTGGTCTTGCCCTTCTCTTTCACCCTCATCGCCTCTATGGCCTTTTAGCGCTCAAGGCGGTGACCGCGGATGGGTCATGGGCGGAACCTATCGGCCTCTTCAAGGGCGGCAGCGAGAATGTCCATCTCAGACATTGGGGTGCTCATGCCAGTTGTTCTCGGTGCGCGACGACTGTCCGTGCCGATGAAATCCCCGGTTGTCGTTGAGAACTCGTTCTCGAAACAATGCATCCAACAAGGCTTGTCTTGCACGAGGACCCACCAGTGCTTCCATACAAACACGTGATCGTACTTCTCGGCGTACACTCCGCATCCTCCGTAATCTGGTCCTCAGATCTACTACATTGGTAGATATGCTTCAACTTTGATCAGCACCCTTGTAACATTTTCACCTTCCGGTTAGTGACACTTTAATGGTGCTTGTAGTTTTTCGATGACCGCTCCTTCGTCGATGTTTGATGGGTTGCGAGGGCGAGCTCCAATCTAATGGATTCCCAAAATGCAATGTCTGTTTGGTCGGCCCCGTGCTCCGAGTTCTCGGAGTTGTTCATCTATGCACACAACAATGCACATCCTCAGGACGAGTCCATTTTCGATAAATACGGGGATGTCTGGATTTGTCGGATGGAGATTCCCTTGGCGGGGGTGGGACACGAATGCGTGTGACCGGAGATGGACGTTGCATTCTTGAGACGGGAAACCTACTATAGCCCGAATCCAAGCCGGATGCCCAACTTGTTGAGCTCGCAAAAGTCATCCCACTCGAGAATGGTGTAGCTGAACCATAATAAGCATTAGACTTGTTGTACATAAGGGAGCCCAGAACTGTCTCTTGCACAGGAGAGGGCAAGTATTCCTCCTGTTGTCCCCCAAAACTTTCCTCTATTCGCAAGAATAATGTTGGGAATTAGGGACATAGTGCTAGTTGAAGTTGAACCCCACACATATACTTATTGTGGTTGTCGTCGGCCATGGATGAAAGTAAAGAAACGGTTCGGCAAGTTCTGCAGTGGCAACTTGTGGACGGATTCTTTAGCATTTGGACGCCGAAGATTCCACGAGGTGGACGGAGAAACGACGAGTTGGGATGCTGGAGGGGGTGCGAGGCCGTTTTGGTGCTCCGTAAGATTCTGCAGTGGTGAAACAATGGACAAATTCTTCTGCGTTTTAATGTCAGAGATTCTGCATGGTCGACGAAGAGATGTCCTGTTGGAACACGGGAGGAGGTGCAAGATCGCCTCGATTTGGGTTGAACGAAACAAACGTCAGAGATTGTTGCAGTAGAATCGTGTTTTGGTGAAGAAGACGACAATGTTGTTTGTTATTTAAAACCGAAATAAACTTTAGCCTTCATTGACCTCCGCCTTTTTGGCGCCAAGTGTTTCCATACGAATTGAAAGTCGACAATTTAGCGGGCTCAAGTTCCTTGAATGGACCGAGTGTCAAGGTTTGCAGAATCCTCAACGTCGAAATCAAATTTCGCATATTCGAATGCAAACTGACTACTCATTGGAGATTCCACGTACTTTTTCGAAAAAGTGACAGATTCGACGACTAAAAACAACTCGATCTTGTCGCCACTATAGATGCTCTTGTCACATTGTTTTCAAATACAACTATCATCGAGGAATTTGGTATGGTCACATGGCCTTTTGGATCTGTGGTACTAATTAATGTTTTAGAACCGGTATTGGTTGAACAATGAAGGGACACAGTTTTGGCATATTAAAAAAGAGTGTGGTTTCTTTTCTTTTTTTGCTCCAAAAGAATAACAATTTATGCGATGGATTTTTCTTTTTCGCACTTTAGAGCAAACCCTAGCCCTAGCTGTCGTACCCCTGCGATTATGGTGTTTTATGTGCTTGTCCTTGATACCGACGATCTCGTTGACGTTGCTGCTGCTCTCCTTACCGCCTCTGTCATGGCTCTCCGGTGCAGACTTTTTCCTCGAAACCTCCGTCGTCTCCTCTTATGGATCCTCCTTTGAAGGCCCGGCGCGGGAGGACGTCAAAGAAACCTCTACATGGGATTCCTTCAGCGCCTCCTTCTCCCCCGACTCTACCTTTGCAGCCACCACTGAAGCAGCCATTGTTGTCCCCACCTCCTTGGCATCCACCGATAGGATGGCCCACACGGCGTCTCTTGGTTGCGTCCTCCTCAAGCAACGGCCTTCCTCCACCAAACCTTAGGCCGCCGGCCCCCCAAATTTGCCACAACCTTGCTCTAGCTCTTCCTTTCCCGGGTGGCGCGTTTTCTAGGGTTGCGCCTTCAACATGTTATGTTCCGACCCATACCCTGGTACCTCCTCTCACTGGCAGAGCGTACTTTAGGGTTGCCTCTTGTTCATGGCGCGAGCCCATTCTCCCTATCGCTGCGTGGTCTAAGGTCGTAATTACCGCCAGCCAACGTGTCTCTGATTCTATCTCGGTGGCCCTCGCAACTCCGGGAGGAATGTCGAGGGATCGATCAAGGAACTTGGATCGGGACGAGTTCTCTCGTTAAGGCAAGGGCGGGGAAACAACCCCGCCAGGAAGAATTAAAAGCCGATAGAGCATCGGGGACTGGCCCTGGAATGGGTCCCATGAAGATGCTTTGCCTCCCACCATCAACGCTATTGAGATCTCTGATTTCTGGCAACCCCTTTCCCCTTTTCGTAATCTGTCATTGCCTATATGGCTTTCAAATACCGTCTGTGACGGTTCTAGTGGAAAAAGGTTCAGTGAGCCATTGCTCTTCCTATCTGACCTTAATGGCTCGGGAGCATGTTCCCTAGCGCACATCCATGTTTTGATATAAATATTTATAAAATTGCAACTTTCGCTCAAAAAAAATGAAAAACGATTTTATTGCTGAAAATGAAAGGAGCAGTACAGAGAGAAGAGTACATGAACAAGAAACTGAAACTTAAAAGGTCTAAACCCTTGGGGTATTAATTCTGAATTCAAACTCCGAAAAGCATTCCTATCATAATTTGGTTGCTTCAGCCGTTGTTAACACTAACATTTACATTATTGATGAACTCTTATCTAACTATGTTCGCTAGAGTTTTCAACTGAAACCGGCTATCATATATAGAATTGTCAATTGCTTGGCCTACTTTTCCCTTTTATTTAAGTGCTTTCTTTATTGTGAGCGACAAGTTTAACTCATTCCGGTGATCTCAAGGAGACTGTTGGAATATGATTCCTGATTTTCTCATTAATTGTATTGGTATAAATACAGTGTTTAATCATGATTCAAATACATGATTTACATTATCACTAATTACAAAATACAAATGACTATCTTATCATCTTTATCTAATAGATCCCCTCAGTCGGAACGGAAGGAGGTAGAACATTCAGACTGGCCCTGAAATTTGAGAACAACACTTGCGGGAGCCCTTTTGTAAAGATATCGGCAATCTGAGACCGAGAGGGGACATGGAGAATCCGAACTTGTCCCTTAGCAACCTTTTCCCTGACAAAGTGAATATTGAGCTCAATATGCTTCGTGCGTTGATGTTGAACCGGATTGCATGAGAGATAAATAGAACTGACATTATCACAATAGACCAGGGTAGCCCGAGACAAAGAAAAATGAAGTTCCAAAAGCAAGTTCCGGAGCCAGCAAGATTCTGAAACAACATTGGCAACCCCTCTATATTCGGCCTCCGTACTAGTGCAAGAAAAAGTAGGTTGCCTTTTGGAGGACCAAGAAATCAGGTTGTCACCCAAAAACACGCAACAACCCGAGGTGGATCGTCGAGTGTCAGGACAAGCAGCCCAATCAACACCAGTGTAAGCAACCAGGTCCGAGATCTTGGAGGCGTAAAGGTGAAGACCTAAGTGGAGTGTCCCATGAAGATAATGGATGATGCGCTTGAGCGCGCCCATGTGAGTATCACGAGGATCATGCATGTGGAGGCAAATCTGTTGTACTGCGTAGGAGATATCTGGCCGAGTGAAAGTGAGACACTACAAGGCGCCAGCAAGACTGTGATAAAGAGTGGGGTTGGCGTAAGGAGGGCCAGACACCCCACTCACCTTCGCCTTAGTATCAACTGGAGTGGCAGACAGGGAACAAGAGCTCAAGCCAGCTCGATGAATGATCTCCTCAACATATTTATGTTGGGACAAAAACATGCCAACTGAATGTCGAGTAACTACAACTCCTAGAAAAAAGGACAGGGGCCCAAGATCCTTCATAGCAAACTCTGAATCTAGCTGAGACATAATAGAAAGGCGTAATGCATGACTAGAAGTCGTTAGAATAATGTCATCCACATATAGCAGAAGAAAAGCAGTATCAGTGCCTTGCAGGTATATAAACAAAGAATGGTCAGATTGGCTATGTGAAAAACCAATGGTAGAGACAAAATACGTAAAGCGCTGATACCAAGCCCTCGGTGCTTGCTTGAGACCATAGAGAGAACGGTTCAGCAAGAAAACATAATCGGGATGAGAGGAGCTGCGAAAACCCATGGGCTGATGCATATACACTGTCTCGCTGAGATTGCCATGAAAAAACGCGTTCTTGACATCCAACTGATGAATTGGCCAAGACTGAGAGACTGCCAAACTGAGCATGATCTAAATAGTAGCTGGTTTAACCACCGGGCTGAATGTTTCATCGCAATCGATCTCAATCTGTTGAGATCGCCCATCACCTACAAGACGAGCCTTAAATCGCTCAAAAGAACCATCAGAACGCTGTTTATGACAAAAAACACCCACATAGACCGGATCACATTAGTATCAGCAGGACAAAGAACTAATTCCCAGGCCTTATTTTTAATTAAAGCATTAAACTCGTCAAGCATAGCCAAGTTTCCAGTTGGGATCGGAAAGAGCTTGTGAGGGAGTTTTGGGTATAGGTGATGGATCAATGGAGGAAAAAAGGTTGAATAAAGCTTTGGGTTTGGATATACCTGCTCGGCCCCGAGTGACCATAGGATGGGGTGGTGGGGCTGGTACGGAAGCAGTTGAAGAAGATTGGGCCGGGACAGTTGGGCCAAAGACGGGCGGGATTGGCGAGATAGAGGAGGTAGCCTGTGAGACCGGAGAGGATGGGTCATGGGCTGGCGAGATCACTGGGTCGGGCGAGTGGACTGGGCCGAGTGAGGTCGGTAGACTGGACTGGACCAGGGGGTTGGGCTCAAGCGAAACAGGAGGATGTGCAGTAGGAGGCTCGGGTGAAGTTGGAGTACCAAGCAAGGGTAGTGTGAGGAGAGGAGACGGTTTGTCGTCTAAAAACGAGTAAGCTGCAGGTGGAACAGAAGAAGTAGAGAAGGGAAACGTCATTCCATATACCAATTGGGATCCGACTGCTGCAGGGTCATCGTGTGCATGGCTTGAGCGATGTCTGTTGGTGTAGAGGAAGCTGTGTGGGCCTGAGGATGCTGGCCCAAGACACCCAAACTATTCAGATGAGCAGAGTAGCCCGTGTTGGGCCTGGGTTGCGAACGGGACACTGGGCCGGACAGGGGCTGAGACGGATACGGGCATGGCGGGCTACTCCAACTGTACCCGTTACAGTAGACGGGCTGCAGCTGCCAATGAGGCCAGGAGGCAGACGGGCCAGAGGAGTGACCTGCTGGGCCGGATCCGGTCCGATGCTGAGAGTTGGGCCGGCCACCACTGTTCCGGAAATCGCTACGACCACGCCCCCTGCAACCTCATGATCCACGAGACACTTGACCAACAAAAGCATTAGACGATTTAGAATGAGAATTGGAATCATCATTACCCGAAGAGGTAGTCAAGAGGGTCGAGGATGAAGATAAATCCCCTGACGCCGCTTGTTTCTGCTTCCTTGTCTCCTCCATAATCAGCCGAGAACGAGCATCATAAAATGATGACAAAGGGTTGCATTGTTGGAGAAGCGTAACTATGCCATCGTATGCCTCAAAAAGCCCTGTAACAAGCCGAAGAACGAGTCTACTATTGGAGACGGGGGCTCCAACATTGGAGAGTTGATCAGACAAATTCTTAAGTACTTGACAATATGCAGAAACATTTGAAAAATCATCTAATCGAGTAGCAGAAAATTGTTGCTCAAGATGAACAACACGAGAGTGCTTGTTGTATTGAAAAATATTACTCAGGGCAGACCAAGGACATGCAGCAGTGGTGTTAGGAGAAATGATAGTTTGCAACAAATCAGAAGAGATGGTACCATAAATCCACTGGAGAACTGCAGCATCTAAACGATGCCAAAGAGCAAGATTTACTAGCGTACGGGACAAAGAGGCACTTATGTTTCCCATGTCAACAGCCACAGATTGGCCGGTCTGGGGAGTGACAGCCGCTTCCTCAGTCTCGACATCATCAGGATCATCGGAGGAAAGGACAACCGGCGGTGCAGGCAGCTCGGTATCAACGTCCATGGCAGCTTCAGGAATGATATGGTGCAGCACATCGTGTACACGACATTGGATCTTAAAGAGCTCAGACCACGTCGTGTATTGACCTTTTTCCATCTCTAGAACAATAGGAATAACACTCCTTATGTTAGAAACCATGAGAGCAGGAAGAAGTCAGGAATCAGCCATGGATGGAGGCAGTGGAACCGAGACAGGTGAGGGTGAAACCGGAAAATAGTGCTGCTGAGGGACAACGCACGTTGGTGCAGAAACGAACTGAGAATAGCTGTTGCAGAAAACGAAATTGAGAACTGGTTCTGTAGAGGAGAAGTTGTTCGCACGATGTTGCAGAAGAAGCGGACGCAGTGGCAGTGGAAACGCACGCTGTTGCAGAGAGAAGGATAAAAGGAAATAGAGAAAAGGAATTGCGGTGGAAACGCAAAAGAGAAAGAAAAGATCGACTAGGTTAATCTGATACCATGTTGGGATAATTCATGATTTTCTCATTAATTGTATGGGTATAAATACAGTGTTTAATCATGATTCAAATTAGGGCTGGGCATAATACACCGAAATCACCGTCCCCGCCCGTCCCCGGCACCGGAGACACCGGAACCGGGAAAAAAACCGCCTGCGCCAGTGAGGAAAGGGCTGAACCGGCGACCAGAAAAAAGGTGGCCGGTTTTCATACCTCTGAACCGCTGGTTAACCGAACCGGCCGGGCCCAGAGGAGGAAGTTGGATATGGCCTTAGGCCCGTCAGTTTTGCTCGGCCCAAGAAGACGCGGCCCGTTCACTTCGCCTCGGCCCCTTTACGCGCGAAGCCCAGATAAGCTGGTCTGTCATTCCTGGCCGTCCGATGTAGGGTTTCAATCTTAGCCGTTGATTTTCGTCTAAACACTCAGACTCACACTCTCCTCTCATTTCCCTCTCTCTCTCTTCCTCCTCGTCTCTCTCTCTCACTACGGCGTCTCGTCTTCTCGCATTCAATGCCTCACCTAACCCAGAACCGACCTCACCTCTATCTCTCTTCTTCTACTTCTTCTTCCCTATCGTGTCTTCATTCTGTTCCTTCCATTCCCTCTCGTCTCTACTCACCTCACCAAACCCTATCAGATTCACTGTCAAAGCATGGTACTCCTCTCAATCCCTCTCCTCCAACTCTCCGACTCCCTTGCTTCTCTAACACGGCTTCATTTAATGCGGATGAGGAAGAGGAGGAGGCGAGGGGGCTATAAAAGGTCGACCGACTGAGCATTTATGACAATCACCCGAGTCCGATTTAGGGTTTCTGATATCTTAGTGTGTGACTATCAAATTGAGACTGAGTGAGACTTGAGAGAGGAAGGATGGAGAAGGAACACGAGAAGGAGAAGCGGATTGCAAAGGGGAAGGTAATTTCTCATCTTTTCCGAATTAGGGTTGATTAAAATTTAGGGGTTTTGTGTTTATTTAGGGTTTCAATCTGATTTAGGGGTTTCCTGTATTGATTTATTATTTATTTTAGGTTTATCAAATCTGATGTAAGGGTTTTGTTGTATTATTTAGGGTTTCATTATAATTTAGGGTTGCTAATCTGATTTCTGGTTCGATTTCATGTTCTCCACATCTGATTTAGGGGTTTTGTGCATTGATTTAGGTTATTGAAATTTTATTGATGGTTTGAGTTAGGGTTCTGTTTTTATTTTGCTTTGTGGTTTAAATGTTTGGTTTTATGAATCTAATTTAGGGTTTTGGTAGAATTGAGGGTTTTTTTGTGTGTTAGGACTTTGTTTGCTTTAGGGTTTATTTTTCTTTGATTTATGATTTAGGGTGTTGTTAGAATTTAGGTGTAATAACCACTTCTGGTCAACGTCAGTCAAACCTGCGAAAAACAGGAAAATTTAAAATTTTTAAGACAGACACTTAACTTAACTTAAATTGACCCCGAGGGTCATGCCGGACTTAAGTTGACCCCGTTATCGACTAAAATGAGTTACGGGGGACTCAGGGCAACTTTCTGGTCATTTTGGGAAAGATTGATTTTTCGCTGGAAAAGTCACCCGAGCGACGTTTTGGTCCATTCGAGGACCGTGTTGGACCCGAAAAGCTTAGCCATCGTCGTAGCGGTCTTAGTTGGGCCGTTTCCTTGAAGCCCGTCCAGTTTAAAATATTTTTGGGAAAAGTGCCCGTTCGGGGCCCGAAACGTCCGTTTTTCGCGAATCTGATTGGAAAATATCAACTAGATATTTTCCAAAAGGTATGGGACCCACCTTGACACTTGTCAAGTATATGGTGGTGTATTTTTTGGAGGGAAAAGGTGTGGTTGGAGATGGTTGGCCGAGTATGGGGTTTTAAGAGGGAAAGTGTTAGTTTTTTATTAGTTTTGTTGTTAGTTTAATTAAATTAGAAATTAGAAGAGAGGTTTTAGAGAGAGAAGGAGAAGGAGAAGAAGAGAGAAGAAGGGAGGTTGAGCTAGGGTTTGTGATCGAGCCCTTGGATCGAGTCAAAGCAAAGAGCAATCCCGTTCCCCTCGTTCTCCTCTACGGTAATACCCGAACCGATTCTCGTTTTGATTATTTTCAAGAGCTAGGGTTTGGTTATAAACTAAGGCTTAGGGTTGTGTAGAGTGTGGGGAGGTGTTGGAGACGTTTTAGAGGTGTTTGGGGGTTTAATTTCACGTTTTCCGGTGACCGGAGGCTCGGGAGGAGCTCCGGCCACCGTGGGTGGTGGCCGGCCGGCCATGTGGTGGCTGGCCGGAGGTGGCAGCAGCCACCACTTGGTGGCCGAGCCCCTCCCTCAAACCCTAGGGTCTCGGCCAAGCCTCTTGGGTGGGGCCCACGTGCTCGGTTGCTCGGGTTTTAATGTTCGGGCGGTTTAAAACGTCCCCCGGACCACTTATTCCTAATCGAATCGAAATTTGGAATTAATTTGGAGAAGTTGTAATTAACGGGTTTTGGGAAACTTTAAACGTTAATTAATTGATTTATAAGTCGGAATTCGATTCCGTCAAGTGCGTTGAGTTCCTTGATTTATTCTAAGACCGTAGAAACGAAATTGGGGACTTTTGGAGCCCCGGAAGGCAATTAACCATAACCGGGCAGATTCGCCATGTCGGGCGAAACTGGCCCTTACGGGTCCTTTTTCGGCAATATCGAATAATTGGGAAGTTTGGGAGTGATCGTCTTTGTCGGGGTTACGTTTGGGCGTTAAGTTTATTAATTTTCAGTTTATTCGTACTAGTTTAAAGGTACTTTGAATTTGTGTTCTTTTAGATCGTGCTACGGACCGAGGCAAGGGAAAGCTCGGCGAGTGACTAGGTCCACTTCGGGTTTTGTTGGAGCGCTTTTGGATCTATATACGAGGTAGGGAAAAGTAGCCGGATCTCGGCCCTGATTAGGGAAAGTTAATAGTAGAATTGCATGTGACACCGGGGTGTCGTGGGTTGAGTAGATTTATTTAATTATTAGAAAAGCATGATACGGGATTGTAGCGTTTAAGAGAAAAGCATGTGACACTTAGTAGTGTCGTAGGAACAGAGAACTTAGCGATAATTGAATTACTGGAGGCATATGACCATGCCCGGAGGTTGTTTGTGAAACTAGTGATTTTAGGACCGTTGGAGGCATCGAGTATGCCGGAGGTTGTCGTGCGTTTTATTTAATTGTTGAGTTTGGGTGGCCTTGAGAGCCTGTATTTAATTGTTGAGTTTGGGTGGCCTTGAGAGCCCGTCGTTAATTGTTGAGTTTGGGTGGCCTTGAGAGCCCGTATTTAATTGTTGAGTCGGGGTGGCCATGAGAGCCGTGTATTTAATTTGGTGTCTTGAGTGGCAGCGAGTGCCCGTGGGGTTGTTGAACCCGAGTCTTGACTGTTGAGGTGTCTTGAGTGGCCTTGAGTGCCTGTGTGATTGAACTTGCCTGTGATTGTGATTGTGGTTACCTGGGGTGGTGAGTTCTAAAGGTCGACAGCCTGATCCGACTTAGTGTCGATGAATTGCGAGTTCTAAAGGTCGACAGCCTGATCCGACTTAGTGTCGATGAATTGCGAGTTCTAAAGGTCGACAGCCTGATCCGACTTAGTGTCGATGAATTGCGAGTTCTAAAGGTCGACAGCCTGATCCGACTTAGTGTCGATGAATTGCGAGTTTTAAAGGTCGACAGCCTGATCCGACTTAGTGTCGAGGAATTGCGAGTTTGAAAGGTCGACAGCCTGATCCGACTTCGTGTCGAGGAATTGCGATAGGTCGAACCCTGACCTGATTGAGATTGGTTACTGAGCAGCTGGTGTGCGATCCTTTGTGATCTTGTTTGGTGTTGTGTCGTTTCGTTCGAGTCCTTGAGGAGGTCGTCGATAGTTGTGTCGGGTTTACACTGTATCATCGAGTGTCGAGTCTGTTGAGGAAGGTGACGGCTTGTGGGTCAGTTGAGTACCTGAGTTGGGGACTGTAGTCCCGGTGTTGGGTTGGTTTTAGTGTTACTGGCTTTATCTACTAATTATGCCATAGTCAGTCTGTTATCCGTGGAGGTGAGCGAACGCTCACCCCTAGCTGCTTTTCCTACAGGTACTGATCACCGGACGGACTAGGTTAGCTCTTGAAGTCCATGGAGCTTGGAGCGGAGTCTGGTCTTTACTTTTGTTGAGTCTAGTGACGGATGTGTACCTTGTCCACTTGTTGGAACGTTTTTGTATTGTAAATACTATTATTATTTTTGGTAATTAAATGGAAATATCAGAGTTTTATTCAAAACAGGTTTTAAGTGTTCATGTTTTAAATATTCGCGTCCCGAGTTCGGTTCGCTGAAATTGGGGCGTGACAGCTTGGTATCAGAGCTCGAGGTTTCAAACCTCGGACTGTCCGTCACTTAGGGGGGAGAGTCGAGTCAGTGTAGACCCGTCATGTCCTGAGTCTTGTTTGTGTTGTGCGTATGTTACAGTATTTTGTTGCTGGCATACTGATTGTGTGTGATTGCGTGAACTGTTTTTAACTGTCGCGGGTCGACTCAGGAGCGCTCCTGTAGTCGAACGTGACGGTGTTGATGTCAAGTCGGTACAACGTGGTTCGGGGACGCCTGAACCGGGTTGTAACTACGTGATGTCAAGGAACGAAGTTTTAAAATGAAAGGGTGAAGGTTTTAAAATTGTTGGCCCTGTGGGCATGTCTTGAACTTGATTGGCCCTATGGGCGTATGTTTGATTTTGGTTGGCCCGGTGGGCAAGGTTCGATTTTGATTGGCCCGGTGAACGGGGGTCGTCGTGTTGTGTGGGTTGGTTTGCCGTCGCTTGTTTGGTGCACGTCGGTGCGGTCTCGTTGAGGTCTCGTTTACTAATGCTAGTATATAAAGTACGTTTAGCTTGAGCGGTGTAGCGCTTTAGTGATAAGCACGTTAGTGTAAGCTTAAGCGGGTGGACGTTAGTGCTTTTGTACTGTCGTTTTTATTTAAGTTCGCAAACTGAACGTTTGCGTGTATCCGTGCAGAGGATACTGTTTATGGCTCGCGGTAAGCGGGGGCGACCATCAGGAACACGGGGCCAGGCACCCACGCGAGGCCGGCGGGGACGGTCAGCAGGGGCACCAGGGAGGGTGCCGACCGTCGAGCCCGCCGACTATGCGGAGGCACAGGGTACTCCTGTCGGAGAAGACAGGAGGAGTGATGCGGGGCCGTCTGCCGGCACCCCCAGTGTTCCGCCAGTCGCGGACCCTCCAGTGATGACTGCCCTGGATGAGCTTACCAGGACCGTTCAGAGTTTGGTGGCGATCATCGCCAGCCGAGAGTCGGCTTCGCCAGCACCAGAGGCAGCCGCAGTCCCGGTGAGGACCGCTCAGACAGAGGATCTTACCTCCCGAGCACTACTAGATTTCCTGAAGCTCGGGATACCTGTTTTTGTCGGGGAGCCAAATCCCGACCTGGCCGAGCGATGGATAGAGCAGGTCACACGAGACTTGGACACATCGGGTGTCGAGGATGGCCGTCGGAGAGTGTCCTTCGCGGCCCATCAGCTGAGAGACAGCGCCTACCACTGGTGGGGGCGGTTGAAGGACACGGTCGGATACGACTACAGCGTATTCCAGGAGGTATTCATGGCACAGTACTTCCCCGAGTCGGCTCGGCTGGAGCGACATCGACAGTTCTTAGACCTGGAGCAAGGGGGGATGACGGTAGGAGAGTACGAGGCCAGGTTCACAGCCTTGGCCAGATTCGCGCCTGAGATGGTGACAAGCGAGACGAACCGTTGCCTGCGGTTCCAGGACGGACTGAGGCTGGGCATCCGGAACCAGGTTCTCGCCTTGAGGATACGGAAGTATACCGACCTCGTGGACACCGCAGCTACAGTAGAGCAGGGCGCCAGGGATGCAGTCAGGAGCCGTGAGGTCCGACCTCGGCCGATCAGTTGGGCAGGGCCGTCAGACTCACGAGACTCGCGGAGGCAGAGGACCGCGGGATCCTTCCGACCACCGCCTCATCAGAGTGGATCGAGACAGCAGGGGTCAGTGGCATCAGTGGGGCCAGTCGCCTCAGAGAGGAGGCCATCAAGCTATCACTGCGGGCAGCCAGGCCACTTACTACGAGACTGTCCGACGAGGGGAGGAACCGCGGCAGTACCAGCTACTAGCCGGACAGGCCAGGGCTCGGGGTCGAGGGCTGACGAGATCAGCTGTTACCGATGCGGCCGGGCCGGTCACACTATGGCATGGTGCCGAGAGCAGTTGGGGGAGACATCAGTGCAGCGACCGCAGCAGTCGCGGACAGTACAGTCGCCCAGAGGTCGCCCTCGACAGGGTCAGCAGCCGAGATCATCACGGCCGTCTACGAGCGCACCAATTCCGAGACAGCAGCCGAGTCACGGGTATCCAGCAGCCAGTGCGCAGGGTCAGAGGCAGCAGGCCTCGCAGGGGAGAGTATATGCAGTCACCGACTCCAGAGCCCCAGGACCTAGCACGTACCGTGAGACCATCCAGGGTACGTGTTTGTTGTATCATTTATGGGCTTTGTTCTTGTTTGATACCGGGGCATCGCACTCTTTTATTTCGTCGGGTTGTGCTGAGAGGTTGGGGTTGAGCTTAGAGCCGTTGAGTCCACCCCTATGCCTGGACACCCCAGTTGGGGGTGGTGCATCGTTGACTAGAGTATGTCGTGCCTGCGAGATTAGAGTCGCAGACTGTCCTTGCCCTGGTGATCTTCTCGTGTTAGGGATGACTACCTTTGATGTGATTTTGGGTATGGATTGGTTGTCGAGGTACCGAGCCAACATCGATTGCTACAGACGACGAGTGACAGTGACAGTGGGCGGTACGAAGGTGACGTGCGTGCTGGGGAGTAAGAGTGGGGTCCTCCTGTCGGCGTTGTCCGCAGAGGAGGAAGTACCGGCTGTGCAGAGCCGAGAGTTACCGAGAGTGGTATGCGAGTTCCCCGAGGTCTTTCCTGAGGAGTTGAGCGGGCTGCCACCGATTCGTGAGGTGGAGTTCGGGATTGACCTAGTGCCGGGAACGGCGGCGATATCGATGGCGCCTTACAGGTTTGCGCCGGCAGAGTTGACTGAGCTGAAGCGTCAACTGGAGGAGCTTCAGCAGAAGGGGTTTATCCGTCCGAGTGCATCGCCGTGGGGAGCACCAGCACTCTTCGTGAAGAAGAAGAGTGGAGAGCTACGGATGTGTATAGATTACCGGAAGCTGAACCGGGTTACGGTGAAGAACCGGTACCCGATGCCGAGGATCGATGACTTGTTTGACCAGTTGAGAGGGGCGACTCACTTCTCGAAGATCGATCTGCGATCCGGTTATTATCAGTTGCGAGTCCGTGAGGGGGACGTCGCAAAGACTGCATTCCGGACACGCTATGGGCATTACGAGTTCCTGGTGATGCCATTCGGACTGACGAACGCGCCAGCAGCGTTCATGGACCTGATGAACAACATCTTCCTGCCGTACCTGGATCAGTTTGTGGTGGTGTTCGTGGACGACATCCTAATATATTCGCAGAACGAGGCGGCGCATGAGGCACATCTGAGGGCTGTTCTGACCCTACTGCGCGAGCACCAGCTATATGCCAACCGGGAGAAGTGCGAGTTCTGGCTCTCTGAGGTGAGATTCCTCGGCCACATCGTATCCCGTGACGGTATCCTGGTCGATCCGTCGAAGATCGACGCGGTCTCGAAGTGGGCACGGCCCACGAGTGTTTTCGAGATCCGCAGCTTTCTGGGATTGGCAGGCTACTATAGGCGATTTGTCCAGGATTTTGCACGACTAGCCGCACCGATGACTCTGTTAACGCGCAAGGGTGTTGGGTTCGTGTGGACAAATGACTGTGAGCATGCGTTCGCGGAGTTGAAGACTCGACTGACTACAGCTCCAGTGTTAGTGGTGCCCGAACGAGGGTTTGGCTATGATGTTTACTGCGATGCGTCCGGAGAGGGACTGGGTTGCGTGCTGATGCAGTCGGGCAGAGTTGTGGCTTATGGCTCCAGGCAGTTGAAGATACACGAGCGCAACTATCCTACCCACGACTTGGAGCTAGCAGCAGTCGTGTTTGCGCTAAAGAGCTGGCGATATTATCTGTACGGCGAGGGGTTTCAGGTGTTCTCAGATCACAAGAGCCTCAAGTACATATTTTCCCAGCGAGACCTGAACATGCGTCAGCGACGGTGGATGGAACTACTCGAGGAGTACGACTTCGAGCTACACTACCACCCAGGCAAGGCGAACGTTGTCGCCGACGCCTTGAGTAGGAAGTCGGCTCCGAGCCTCGCCAGCATATCTGTCCGAGAGTGGGACATGATGGGGGAGCTGAGCACATTCGGGCTTGAGCTAGAGGAGGTTACTGGCGGTGTTGCCATGTGCTCCCTAGTGGCTCAGCCCTCACTGCTTGCCCAAGTGTTGGAGGCGCAGAGGGAGGACGTCGAAGCATCAGAGATCCGCGAGAGAGTCGTCAGGGGTGACGAGGTGGTGGGCTGGCAGGACAGTACTGATTGGGGACTACGGTACCGCGGGGGGCTGTTCGTACCAGTTAACTGTAGAGATGCCGTGTTACGAGAGGCACACCATTCGCGTCTCGCAGTGCATCCGGGGGGCACCAAGATGTACCGTGACCTCAGGAGGCACTACTGGTGGCGCGGCATGAGGAGAGCAGTCGCAGAGTTTGTGTCGAGATGCCTTGTCTGTCAGCAGGTGAAGGCAGAGCATCAGCGTCCCGCGGGATTGTTACAGCCACTACCGATTGCTCAGTGGAAGTGGGAGCACATTACGATGGATTTCGTGTGTGGACTACCGAGATCGCCCAAGGGAAACGACGCCGTGTGGGTGGTAGTCGACCGGTTGACCAAGTCGGCCCACTTTCTGGCTATGAGGATGACAGACCCGGTCGACAAGTTGAGCAGTCTGTATATCCAGGAGATAGTGCGCCTCCACAGGGTCCCGGTGTCGATAGTGTCTGACAGGGATCCCCGCTTCACGTCCAGGTTCTGGCCGAGTCTGCAGAAGGCACTGGGGACAGAGATCCTACTCAGCACAGCACATCATCCTCAGACAGACGGTCAGTCTGAGCGTACCATTCAGATCTTGGAGGACATGCTGCGAGCATGTGTGCTGGATTTCAAGGGATCTTGGGAGACCCACCTGCCATTGGCCGAGTTCGCCTACAACAACAGCTTCCAGGCCAGTATCGGGATGGCACCGTTCGAAGCGTTGTATGGTAGGCCGTGTCGGTCACCAGTATGCTGGGCAGAGGTGGGGGACAAGAGTCTGCTGGGGCCAGATCTTGTCAGAGAGACGACGGAGAAGGTCACATTGATCCGCGATCGGTTGAGGACCGCGCAGAGCCGGCAGAAGAGTTATGCAGACAGGCGACGTCGACCTCTTGAGTTTGCAGTCGGGGATCACGTGTTCCTGAAGGTGAGCCCGAGGAAGGGGCTGGTGCGGTTCAGGCGCAGCGGGGGAAAGTTGGCTCCGAGGTACATAGGCCCGTTCCAGATCTTAGACAGAGTGGGAGTCGTGGCTTATCGTCTGGCGTTGCCACCGCAGCTTGGGAGAGTACATAACGTCTTCCACGTATCCCAGTTGCGACAGTACAACGCAGACCCCTCCCACGTCATCGAGTGGACTGATATCGAGGTGGCTGATGATGTCTCCTATGAGGAGCAGCCGGTTCGGATCATGGACACACGGCAGCAGATTCTGCGGGGAGGCAAGATTATCCGCTTGGTCCGAGTGCAGTGGAAAAATCACGGAGCTGAGTCGACGTGGGAACGCGAGGACGAGGTTCGCGCGAAGTATCCCGGCCTGTTCGACTCCCGAGGTACGTCTGTTTTAAATTTCGCGGACGAAATTTCTTTAAGGGGGGTAGACTGTAATAACCACTTCTGGTCAACGTCAGTCAAACCTGCGAAAAACAGGAAAATTTAAAAATTTTAAGACAGACACTTAACTTAACTTAAATTGACCCCGAGGGTCATGCCGGACTTAAGTTGACCCCGTTATCGACTAAAATGAGTTACGGGGGACTCAGGGCAACTTCCTGGTCATTTTGGGAAAGATTGATTTTTCGCTGGAAAAGTCACCCGAGCGACGTTTTGGTCCATTCGAGGACCGTTTTGGACCCAAAAAGCTTATCCGTCGTCGTAGCGGTCTTAGTTGGGCCGTTTCCTTGAAGCCCGTCCAGTTTAAAATTTTTTTGGGAAAAGTGCCCGTTCGGGGCCCGAAACGTCCGTTTTTCGCGAATCTGATTGGAAAATATCAACTAGATATTTTCCAAAAGGTTGGGACCCACCTTGACACTTGTCAATTATTTGGTGGTGTAATTTTTGGAGGGAAAAGGTGTGGTTGGGAAGTGTTGGCCGAACATGGGTAAAAAGGGGGGAGTTTTTGGAGTTAGTTGTTAGTTTTAATTAAATTAGAAATTAGAAGAGAGGTTTTAGAGAGAGAAGGAGAAGGAGAAGAAGAGAGAAGAAGGGAGGTTGAGCTAGGGTTTGTGATCGAGCCCTTGGATCGAGTCAAAGCAAAGAGCAATCCCGTTCCCCTCGTTCTCCTCTACGGTAATACCCGAACCGATTCTCGTTTTGATTATTTTCAAGAGCTAGGGTTTGGTTATAAACTAAGGCTTAGGGTTGTGTAGAGTGTGGGGAGGTGTTGGAGACGTTTTAGAGGTGTTTGGGGGTTTAATTTCACGTTTTCCGGTGACCGGAGGCTCGGGAGGAGCTCCGGCCACCGTGGGTGGTGGCCGGCCGGCCATGTGGTGGCTGGCCGGAGGTGGCAGCAGCCACCACTTGGTGGCCGAGCCCCTCCCTCAAACCCTAGGGCACGGCCAAGCCTCTTGGGTGGGGCCCACGTGCTCGGTTGCTCGGGTTTTAATGTTCGGGTGGTTTAAAACGTCCCCCGGACCACTTTATCCTTAATCGAATCGAAATTTGGAATTAAATTGGAGAAGTTGTAATTAACGGGTTTCGGGAAACTTTAAACGTTAATTAATTGACTTAGAAGTCGGAATTCAATTCCGTCAAGTGCGTTGGGTTCCTTGAAATATTCTAAGACCGTAGAAACGAAAACGGGGACTTTTGGAGCCCCGGAAGGCAATTAACCAAAACCGGGCAGATTCGCCATGTCGGGCGAATCTGGCCCTTACGGGTCCTTTATCGGCAATATCGAGTATTTGGGAAGTTTGGGAGTGATCGGCATTGTCGGGGTTACGTTTGGGCGTTAAGTTTATTAATTTTCGGTTTACTCGTACTAGTTTAAAAGTACTTTAAATTTGTGTTCTTTTAGATCGTGCTACGGACCGAGGCAAGGGGAAGCTCGGCGAGTGACTGAGTGTGCTTCGGGTGTTGTTGGAGCGCTTTTGGGATTGTATACGAGGTAGGGAAAAGTAGTCGGATCTCGGCCCTGATTAGGGAAAGTTAATAGTAGAATTGCATGTGACACCGGGGTGTCGTGGGTTGAGTAGATTTATTTAATTATTAGAAAAGCATGATACGGGATTGTAGCGTTTAAGAGAAAGGCATGTGACACTTAGTAGTGTCGTAGGAACAGAGAACTTAGCGATAATTGAATTACTGGAGGCATATGACCATGCCCGGAGGTTGTTTGTGAAACTAGCGATTTTAGGACCGTTGGAGGCATCGAGTATGCCGGAGGTTGTCGTGCGTTTTATTTAATTGTTGAGTTTGGGTGGCCTTGAGAGCCCGTATTTAATTGTTGAGTTTGGGTGGCCTTGAGAGCCCGTATTTAATTGTTGAGTCGGGGTGGCCATGAGAGCCGTGTATTTAATTTGGTGTCTTGAGTGGCAGCGAGTGCCCGTGGGGTTGTTGAACCCGAGTCTTGACTGTTGAGGTGTCTTGAGTGGCCTTGAGTGCCTGTGTGTTTGAACTTGCCTGTTATTGTGATTGTGGTTACCTGGGGTGGTGAGTTCTAAAGGTCGACAGCCTGATCCGACTTAGTGTCGATGAATTGCGAGTTCTAAAGGTCGACAGCCTGATCCGACTTAGTGTCGATGAATTGCGAGTTTTAAAGGTCGACAGCCTGATCCGACTTAGTGTCGATGAATTGCGAGTTCTAAAGGTCGACAGCCTGATCCGACTTAGTGTCGATGAATTGCGAGTTCTAAAGGTCGACAGCCTGATCCGACTTAGTGTCGATGAATTGCGAGTTTTAAAGGTCGACAGCCTGATCCGACTTAGTGTCGAGGAATTGCGAGTTTGAAAGGTCGACAGCCTGATCCGACTTCGTGTCGAGGAATTGCGATAGGTCGAACCCTGACCTGATTGAGATTGGTTACTGAGCAGCTGGTGTGCGATCCTTTGTGATCTTGTTTGGTGTTGTGTCGTTTCGTTCGAGTCCTTGAGGAGGTCGTCGATAGTTGTGTCGGGTTTACACTGTATCATCGAGTGTCGAGTCTGTTGAGGAAGGTGACGGCTTGTGGGTCAGTTGAGTACCTGAGTTGGGGACTGTAGTCCCGGTGTTGGGTTGGTTTTAGTGTTACTGGCTTTATCTACTAATTATGCCATAGTCAGTCTGTTATCCGTGGAGGTGAGCGAACGCTCACCCCTAGCTGCTTTTCCTACAGGTACTGATCACCGGACGGACTAGGTTAGCTCTTGAAGTCCATGGAGCTTGGAGCGGAGTCTGGTCTTTACTTTTGTTGAGTCTAGTGACGGATGTGTACCTTGTCCACTTGTTGGAACGTTTTTGTATTGTAAATACTATTATTATTTTTGGTAATTAAATGGAAATATCAGAGTTTTATTCAAAACAGGTTTTAAGTGTTCATGTTTTAAATATTCGCGTCCCGAGTTCGGTTCGCTGAAATTGGGGCGTGACATTAGGGGTTTTGTTTTGGGTTAGGGTTTGAGTCTGATTTAGGGGTTTAATAGTGATTCTAATCACTATTCAACCCCTCAATCAGATTCAAACCCTAATCCAAAACAAAACCCCTATATCTGATAATGAAACCCTAATTTTGTGTATGTATATGAATTTGATTTAGGGTTTAGATGTTGTTGCTTTTAGTCTTTCAACTCATGACTGTTTCTTTTAAAGGGTATCAAACCATGATTTATGATAGTGTGTTAATGCTTTTATTTTGCTTTAGTGTAAAGTTTTTTTTATGTATATCAATCTGATTTAGGGTTTTGATGTATATGAGTCTGATTTAGGGGGTTAATAGTGATTCTAATCACTATTCAACTTCTAAATCAGACTCATATACATCAAAACCCTAAAATCTGATAATCAAACCCCAACTCAAAATCAAACCCTTATTTTTTTTTTGTGAAGACTTTTTTGCTTTAGTGTTTCTTTTATTTATTTATGATTTATTAGGTTGCTGTTGTATTTATGGTTTCTGTTTTCATTGTTTAAGAGGTTCTGTTCTTTTTGCTTTATGGTTTAAATGTTTGGTTTTAGTATGAATCTGATTTAGGGTTTTGGTAGAATTGAGGGTTTTTTTTGTGTGTTAGGGCTTTGTTTGCTTTGGGGTTTATTTTTCTTTGATTTATGGTTTAGGGTGTTGTTAGAATTTAGGGTTTTTGTTGTATATGAATCTGATTTAGGGTTTAGTTGTAGTTGCTTTTAGTGTTTTAATGATTTAGGGTTTTATAAATAAGATCTGATTTAAAAATGGTTTTTGTATCAATCTGCTTTAGGGTTTTGTATGTATATAAATCTGATTTAGGGTTTTACTGTAGTTGCTTTTAATTTTTAATGATTTAGGGTTTTATAAATCAGATCTGCTTTAAAAATCAGATCTGTTTTCAAAATCAGACATGTTTTCAAAATTTGATATGTTTAAATTTCTAATTTGTTTTAAAAATTGGTTAATGACAGTTTGTTGAACTTTATATGCAGGGGATATTCCAAGGTGGTTCAGTCACCCAATCTGGTCAAGGTGCTCGACCAAAAGGCATAGTGATAGGAGAGAAAGGACGAGCACAATCAGCTGCCTCCTCAGGCTCTGGGAGCGAGGGAACAATTGTTGTGCAAAGTAAGAAAGCTGGGGAAGGTGGTAAGGATGTAGCAGCAGCTGCATCCTCAGGTAAAAAAAACTCCCTTCTATGGAAACAATTTGATTTGGTTGTAGATGGAAATTATTCTAGGGCTTATTGTAAGTATTGTCCTAAAAACTACCCTGCTGGTTCTAGTAAATATGGCACTAGCACTTTAAAATTGCATATAGAGAAGTGTGATAAGAACCCTGAGAAGATAGTAACTGATCTAAAGCAAGCCAAATTAGGTTTTCACAAGGTGGGAAAGGGTAAGGGAAAAGAGGGGGAATTAGTCGCTCAGCACTTTAATCAACAAGTGTGTCGAAGTGCCTTGACCAAAATGATAGTCCTTGATGAATTGGACTTTAGGTTTGTTGATGGGGAGGGGTTTCATCATTTTGTATCTGCTTGCTGTCTAATGTTTGTGATCCCCTCTAGATATACTATGATTAGGGATATTTACAAGTTATATGAGGCAGAAAAACTCAAGCTGTTTGAGTATTTCTGAAACTCAAAATTTAGAGTCTCTTTCACAACGGACACTTGGACAAGTGCCCAACAAGTCAATTATATGTGCATAATTGCACATTTCATTGATGATGCATGGGTTTTACACAAAAAAAAATTAAATTTCTGCCCAATAACTTCTCATCGAGGGGAAGATATTGGGAGAGCTGTTGAAACCTGTTTGAATGCATGAGGGTTAGATAACATAATGGCAATAACAGTAGACAATGCATCCCCTAACAAAGACGCCATAGAATATTTGAGGGTACAACTTAATCAAAGAATGTTGTGCTCTAATTTATTTGATGGTAGATTTATGCACATGAGGTGTGTTGCACATATTTTGAACCTGATCGTTAATGATGGTCTTAAGGAAGTTGATAGGTCTATAGAAAGGATAAGGGCTGCTGTGAGGTTCATTAGGCATTCTCCAATGAGGTTATCTAGGTTTAAAACTGTTTGTGTGCTGGCTAATTATAAAACCAAGCGGTTGCTGTCCGTTGATGTGTCCACAAGGTGGAACTCAACCTACCTTATGCTTCATTCAACTTGTAGGTTAGAGAATGCATTCCATCAATATAGCATGTTAGATCCTTGTTTGAATGCTGAGTTGGATTTTAAGGTTCGGAAAAAAATTGGGTCCAATTTAGGTAGGTTGACTCAATCTGATTGGGTTGTAGTTAAATCCTTGATGAAGTTTTTGGAAACTTTTTTTTGTGCAACCGTTAGAATATCAGTTTCCTCATATGCTACATCAAACGTGATATTGGATGAAATATCAGACATTAATTTGCTTATAAAAGAGGGTTTAGAAAGTGATAATTTAAGCATGCGAAACATGTCCTCTAGGAGGAATGAAAAATTCAACAAGTATTTTAGGGATTTAGGAATGTTGAATATGTTCACATTCCTAGCACCAATTTTTGATCCCCGGAAGAAGTTGAGTTATGTCAATTATCTTTTAGAGGACATGTATCCCGCTAAAGTTTATGCTAGTCTATCCCAATGTGTCAAAGTATCTCTTGATGATATGTTTGCACAATATAAAAATGAATTTGGTGTTGATGAGCCCGAAACACAACCGGACTGTTCCGATAGTGTTGTTGACAAAGTCTCAAAACACCGAAATTTTGAAAAATTTAAAAGGCTTTGTTCTTCACGTGTTGGTGCTCCTCAAAATGAATTGGAAACATATTTAAATGAGCAGCGAGCTACTGACAGTTCCGAATTCAAAGTGCTTTCATGGTGGGCAGATAATGCTCATCGATTCCCTATTCTTGCTAGGATGGCTAGAGATATTCTAGCTATTCCCATGACATCAGTTTCTAGTGAAAGTGCATTCTCTGCTGGCAGCAGAGTACTCGATGCTTTTAGGAGTTCATTGAGTACACGAGTTGTGGAAGCATTGATTTGAACACAAGATTGGTTGAAAGGTATTAATATTATTCAAACTTTAGCAAGTATGGAGAAGGATGAAGACTTTATTCAAGATGAGGAGGATGGTAATAACTCATCTTTTTTGTATCTGTTTTGATCTATTTTTTTTTTGCATTGGTTATAAATAATTGTTTTTGCATCTAATTTCCAGTAATTGATACGTTTTCCACCACAATTGGCGCTCCTATTCTTATGTGATCGAACTACCAAAAGTTGGTTAGTTACGAACTATATCATACTTGATCTTTTTTGCCTTCATTTCATTTTTTAATTTGCTATTGCTAATGTTTTCCTTATTTCATTGTGATAGGTATTGTTCTTGTAAGGAAAGCAAATGAAAGCTTCCTTTTTTTGAGAGCAAATGAAAGCTCTTGTTGGAAGCAAATGAAAGCTTCCAACTTTGTGAAGTCAATGACAATATGACACCACTGATGCTTGAAGACTAAGTTGTTTTTGTATTTTGTTTGGAATGTCAGATTTGTAAATGTGTTTTTGGTTGTAATTGTTAAGAACAAATGTGTTGTTATCTGATGAAGAAGTTTGAGATGTTTTTTATTTGAAATGAACAACTTTGATCTGTTTTGTATCATTTGAAATGAATATGTAACTTTAAATTTGAACTGAAGATGTTTGATATGTTTTTAATCATTTGGGCTTCTTTTTGGGCCTAAGCAGTATTGGGTTTTAAGTGGACCGGTTGAACCGGTGACATCACCGACCCGCCCGACCCTTTGCTCGGCCGGGTATCACACTACTAGGGTCGGTTTCGGGGTCGGCGCCGGTGTTGGTTTTGTCACCACCGAAGTGGTTGGTTTCGGTGGTGCTAGGGCTGGCCGGTGCCGGTTACCCGGCCGTGCCCAGCCCTAATTCAATTACATACAAATGAGTATCTTATCATCTTTATCTAACATAGACATCATTGTGATCATAGTTTACTCTCTCATTTGAAAAGTCTTGAGTTCGATTCTAATTAGTTGTATATTTATTATATTTTAGATACGTACTATGTTGTATTTTCGAAATACACTTTATTATATGATAGGAATTTGTATTTCCTTAATTCGTTACGTACGTTTTCATCATATATATATATAGGATAGCTTTAGTGTGCCAATAATATTGACAATGTAAGGTGGAGGGACTCCACCACTTTTATTTGTTTGTGTAGTGGTAAAAATTAAGTGCTTGTCATGATTAGGAATTTTCCTATAAGGAGTTAGTTCTCCCTTGTAATGTACGCTTGCAAGATTTGCAAAACTAAATAAAGAAAGCTTGTGTGTTTTTTGCATCCGTTGTTCTTCTTCTTCATCTTCATATTATCATCTACTACCATCCACCATCAACAAGATCGAGCAAGGAAGTGGTATCAGAGCCTGGTTGCCAGAGGTAACCTTCTACCTTCATGACTAGCTAATTTTCTGTTGAGGGTGGTAGGAAACTTTGGTGTTAATCATGCAAGAATTTTTATCTTGAAAAACTTTGTATGAGAATAAAATTGTCTTGGTGTCATCCTTGTATTCTCTGTTTACCCGCCATGGTGCAAGTATGTTTGAGAGAATTTTTGGGGATTGTTTGGCTAAGACAATTTTAGCATCTTTGATTTAGGGTTCTCCCTTATATCCCTTCGGGTAGATATTTAAACGATTCATCGTTTGCAAAGATGACCTACTAAGTTTTTCATGAGAATTATGCTTGTCTGATTAATACTTTAAGTAACCTACCAACCTCAACACTTTTGTGCTATAATTAGCATGTCTTTGTTTGAAGAAAATATGGACGATAATGATCGTCACCAAGAAGAATTAGTAAAGAATGCTGAATTGGAAGAATTTCCAAAGAAAATGGACCAACTTAATAGATGGTCTATTCCTAAAGAAGATAAAAGTAAAATTTACTCTATTGGCATGTTCGATTTAAAGTCTCGCATGGCTATCAAAACCATGGAACAGACAGTTAGAATGTCTAAACAATCTCAAACTATAAGACTTCTAAGTAAAAGGGATTTACAAAATTTTATAAACTATAAGTTTATCCATATCGGATTAATTCAAATTGCTTTTAAACCCTTGACCTTATTGGGTATGGATGCTAGCCTTATGGCTTATGTTAGAGATGGTAGATGCAACGACTTTAAGCCATCTTTAGCTGCTGCAATTGAGACCAGTCTCTGTCATGGACCGGTTTATTTTAATATTTCCCCAAATCTTAGTCTGTCCATAACGGATAGAAATATCTTAGATGCTATGCAACTAACCATTCAAACCCATGGTTACAATTTCAAACAAGGAAGTGAGGTGATTGCTATATCTTATAGAATATACTATAAGGTTCTGCAAACGCTAACCCCTAAAATCAGGCAAATTTCAGCCCCTGGAACTACTACTTTAGTCCAGACCAACCTTTTAACTTCTAATATAGCCACCAATAGGCTTATAAGATGGGATGAAATCAACTTTCCTTTAAAATGGTCTTTACCTCAGGAAATAGAGCCTGAACCTATAATAAATAGAGATATTGACCAAATAATCCAAACAACTGAGGGAGATATTGAAATAAAATTCAACCCTCAAAGATCTGTTACTCTTCCTAGATCTAGCTCTTCGAGGTATCCTGGAGAGACTGTTTATAGAGTCTCGACTCCTCAAGAATCCAGAGCCTCTACTTCTCAAATTAGAGAAGAGGATCTAGTGGAAAATATTAGAATCAGCGATAACCAAATTCCCCATGGAATTTACATAAAACCAAACTTATCAAGTAGGCAATCTCCTACTCAATCAGAAATGAGTTTCCATATTAATGATTAATATTAGTCCTGGAACTAGAAAACTCCTTAATAAAGAGTTTTATCACCCCAGACATACTAGTTTTCGTGAATGGTATTTCAAAAAATTCTCGAATGATGAGTTAATGAATTACAAGAATAAATATTATTCTCACATGGAAAACACTGGGTAAATTAAGACCTTTGTAAAATGGTTTATAAAACAATTTTTAGACCAAACCGAAAATGAGGTTCTTGTCCTTCAACGATCTTGGAAGACTAAAGCCTTAGGAGAATCTATTAGTTCTCCCTTCCCTCCGGAACAAGACATTGTCCTAGCTAATAATATCGAGGCAAGCGCCTACCTGAGCCTCCAGAAAACTGATTATACCCAGGTAACAATCAAGGAAATAAACACTTTAATCCGATCCCAAAATTATACCAATACCTTCCTTAATTGTCTAGGCAAACAAATTCTTTCTATAGAAGAGAACCTGTTTTCCTTAAGTCAAATGATTAAAGATCAACTTGATCAACACCAACTTATGATTGAGAAAATTATTAAGGAAAAAGAAACCAGGCTTGAAGTCCCTAAAAAGGAAGACCTTCCTTTAATACAACCTCCCACTCCAATCCAAGGTTTCAAAATGGAGACCAACACTGATTTTGTTCAGATTCTCGAACAAAAACTTAAGGCCATGAAGATTGGGGTCCTTTCTTATCAAGAGACTAATGGAGATTCGGAAAACGAATCTGAAAGTTCTAGTCAAGATCAGGATATAAATAAGATATCTGAAATGTTTGCTGAGCAGTGCGCTATAAATAATATTTATAGTCCAAGACCCGTAGAAAAACACTATTACAAGAGACCCTCTCCTCAAGATCTTCTGTTTGAAGAATCAGATCCCTTCCAAAATTCGTATTCTGGAAAGGCCATCTATGAATGGAATATTGATGGCCAAACCGATAAACAAATATTTGACACCATACATAGAATAATTATGTATTCGACCGTTTGTAAGCAACACGGCAACTCAGATAGTACAATTGCCTCGTTCATTACTACCGGTTTCGTAGGACAACTTCGGGGATGGTGGGACCATTACCTCACTGACACCCAACGCAAAGAAATCATTAGCCACAAAAAGATAGTTAAAATGGAAATTGGACCCTCCAATGATGAGAGAGTTACCACGGGAGAAGAGGATGCAGTATACACCTTGTGCCTGTCTATCTTGCACCATTTTGCAGGATCTACTGCTCCTATAGCAGAGAAAATTCAAACTCTCCTGCAAAATCTCCGATGTCCCTCCTTAACCCATTTTAGATGGTATAAGGATACTTTCCTGTCCAGGGTTTTTCAACTTAATAACCCTGATTCAAGTCATTGGAAAGCCAAGTTTATTGATGGCTTACCACATCTCTTTGCAGAGAGAGTTCGTCAATCTCTACGAACTCAAAACGATGGAATAAACATCGATTATCAAAATCTTACTTATGGTCAACTCACTACGAGTTGCATAAACGAAGGTTTAACTCTATGCAATGATTTAAAATTGAAAAATCAACTGAAAAGGCAAAGGGTTACTGAGAAACACCAAATTGGGGAATTCTGTGAGCAATTTGCTTTTGATCAAGGAAAAAAGATAAAAACCCCAAATCGTAAAGAAAAGGGTGTTAAACCTTATCGAAAAAGGCCCAAGTGGGCCGATAAACCCATCTACCATAAAAATAATTATAAAAGAAAAAATTATCGAAAAAAATCATATAATAAAGAAAAACCATTCCTTCCCAACCCGGGAAAAAGAAAAGCTAAAAAACTCGACATAAAATGTCACAAATGTGGGAAAATTGGTCACTACGCCAACCAATGTTGGACTAAAAAAGCAATTAATGAAATAGAAGATGACCAATTAAAATCACATTTAAAGAAAATTATTCTTTATCCCTCTGATGATGATGACTCTTCTTCTGAGGATGACCTTGATGTCATAAACGACTCATCCTCGTCTGAAAATTCGGACGATGGTGACAGAAACAGTTGCCAATGCAACGCTATAAATTACTGGAAGTCTATTGTTGAGATGAATGGTCTCAACGTTCTCACAGCAGATCAAGATAAAATTGTCACCATGCTTGATGATATCGGTGATCCCAACCTTAAGAAAAATATTCTTGAGACCCTTATAAAACAGAACAATATGAGCAACCAATCGCCTACCCGGGAAGAACCCTACCAATTAAGTGAAGTACTCCAACGGTTCCGTCAAGCAAGGGTTAAAGAAACCCCAACTTCTCTAAGTGACCTTAAAAGAGAGGTTAACCAATTAAAATCTGAAATAATTCAAATAAAGCAGAATAATACTGAGCTTTCCCAAAGAATAAGCATTTTAGAAGACAATCATTTTAATGATAATATCATTAATAATGATAGTAATACCACCCCAGATTATCTTAATCTAATAAGCCAAGTTACTTCACAGAAGTGGCTTGTTCAAGTATCTCTCGTTATAAAAAATGAATTCATACTTGATAACGAAATTGTCCTTGTAGACAATGGAGCTGATTATAATTGCATCCAAGAGGGAATCATCCCCACTAAATACTTTGAAAAGACAACTCAATCCCTAACGCAAGCCGGAGGAAAAGAGCTAAAAGTCAGATATAAGCTTTCAGATGCTCATATCTGCAATCAGGGTACCTGTTTACCCGCAGCTTTTATCTTGGTTAAAAATCTTACCCATAGGATTATTTTAGGAAATCCTTTTCTGCATGATATTATGCCAATTCTCAGGGTAGATAAAACTGGATTTTCCACAAATATCGGTGGAAAAGAGGTTAAGTTCCATTTCATTTGTGACCCTCAGACAAGAATGCTCAATGAAGTTAAAGATATTCTACTTGGAAAAGAAAAGAAAATATGCTTCTTGAAAGAAGAAATTCAAATTATGAACATAAATTCCCAATTAAAGCAGGAAAATATTCAGAAGAAAATAGAAAAAATTGACAGACAATTCAGGGAAGAAGTATGTAATGATCTTCCCACAGCCTTTTGGAATAGAAAAACTCATTCGGTTTCACTCCCATACATAGATAATTTCAATGAAAGTCAAATCCCGACTAAGGCTAGGCCAGCTCAAATGAATCATGAACAAATGGAGCTTTGTAAAAAAGAAATTATTTCTTTAGAAGAAAAAGGATTAATTAGGAAATCAAAATCTCCTTGGAGTTGCACGGCATTCTATGTCAATAAAGCTGCTGAAAAGGAACGAGGGGTTCCTAGACTTGTTATCAATTATAAACCTCTGAATAAGGTCTTAAAATGGGTAAGATACCCAATTCCTAATAAAAAAGATTTATTAGACAGGTTAAATGATGCCTTAATCTTCTCTAAATTTGACATGAAATCTGGCTATTGGCAGATCCAGATTAATGAATCAGACCGATATAAGACAGCCTTTACTGTCCCTTTTGGTCATTATGAATGGAACGTGGTTCCTTTTGGGCTAAAAAATGCCCCTTCCGACTTTCAAAATATTATGAATGAAATTTTCAATCCTTATTCTGAGTATATCATAGTCTACATCGATGATGTTTTAGTTTTTTCTAAATCCATAGAACAACATGAGAAGCATTTGAAAATCTTTAAAAATGCTGTAAAACATAACGGGCTTGTTTTATCCGCCCCAAAAATGAAACTTTTCCAAACTGAAATTCGGTTTCTGGGTCATAATATCAGCCAGGGGACAATAATCCCCATTGATAGGAGCATAGAATTTGCTTCAAAATTTCCTGATCGTATAACAGACACCAAGCAACTTCAGAGGTTTCTTGGTAGCTTAAATTATATTGCGGATTATTATGATAATCTTGCTCAGGATACGGCCATACTGTATTCAAGATTAAAAAAGAACCCTGAGCCTTGGTCAGAGGCACATTCTAACGCCGTTAGAAAAATTAAAGATAAGGTCAAAAGCTTACCTTGTCTCTCTTTGGCTAACCCAAAGTTTTTCAAAATTGTAGAAACGGATGCTTCTAACATAGGTTATGGAGGGATTCTTAAGAAAATAATCCCTAACACTTCAAAAGAGGTTTTAGTTAGATACACTTCGGGTAAGTGGAACCCGACTCAATCTAGATACTCGACTATTAAGAAAGAAATGCTTTCCATCATTAAATGTGTCACTAAATTTCAAAGTGATCTTCTCAACCAAAAATTCTTGCTACGAATTGATTGCAGCTCTGCCAAATCGATAATTGAAAAAGATATTAAAAATCTTGTAGCAAAACAGATCTTTGCAGGATGGCAAGCCCAACTATCAGCCTTTGAATTTGATATCGAATATATTAAAGGAGAGAATAACTCTCTAGCCGATTATTTAACTCGTGAATTTTTGCAGGGATTATGATGACCCCTTATAGGGGAGGCCGCAATAATAGCCGCGGTCGCGGATCAGGAAGAGGCAATGCACTTCTCCGCCCAGAACAGACGGTTCCTCTACTAGGGGACTTGTCAAATCTCAACAAACAGCCTAATAGGCAGATGCCCCCGTATCACAGTTCTCAAACGACGAAGGAAATTCCTTCTCAACGACCATCCTCCTCTTCAGCATTGGATCGATTCGAAGCAAGGAGCAAATCTCTTCCCCTCGTCTTCCTCTCGAGTAAGCACTAACCCGATTCTCGTTTCGTTTATTTTCTTGAAAGCTAGGGTTTAAGTTTTAAACTAATACTTAGGGTTGTGTAGAGTTTGGGAGGTGTTGGAGACGTTTTAGAGGTGTTTGGGGGTGTAAGGGCACGTTTTCCGATGACCGGAGGCTCGGGAGGAGCTCCCGGCCACCGTGGGTGGTGGCCGGCCGGCCATGTGGTGGCTGGCCGGAGGTGGCAGCAGCCACCACTTGGTGGCCGAGCCCCTCCCTCAAACCCTAGGGTCTCGGCCAAGCCTCTTGGGTGGGGCCCACGTGCTCGGTTGCTCGGGTTTTAATGTTCGGGTGGTTTAAAACGTCCCCCGGACCACTTTTTCCTAATCGAATTGAAATTTGGAATTAATTTGGAGAAGTTGTAATTAACGGGTTTCGGGAAACTTTAAACGTTAATTAATTGACTTAGAAGTCGGAATTCAATTCCGTCAAGTGCGTTGGGTTCCTTGAAATATTCTAAGACCGTAGAAACGAAAACGGGGACTTTTGGAGCCCCGGAAGGCAATTAACCAAAACCGGGCAGATTCGCCATGTCGGGCGAATCTGGCCCTTACGGGTCCTTTATCGGCAATATCGAGTATTTGGGAAGTTTGGGAGTGATCGGCATTGTCGGGGTTACGTTTGGGCGTTAAGTTTATTAATTTTCGGTTTACTCGTACTAGTTTAAAAGTACTTTAAATTTGTGTTCTTTTAGATCGTGCTACGGACCGAGGCAAGGGGAAGCTCGGCGAGTGACTGAGTGTGCTTCGGGTGTTGTTGGAGCGCTTTTGGGATTGTATACGAGGTAGGGAAAAGTAGTCGGATCTCGGCCCTGATTAGGGAAAGTTAATAGTAGAATTGCATGTGACACCGGGGTGTCGTGGGTTGAGTAGATTTATTTAATTATTAGAAAAGCATGATACGGGATTGTAGCGTTTAAGAGAAAGGCATGTGACACTTAGTAGTGTCGTAGGAACAGAGAACTTAGCGATAATTGAATTACTGGAGGCATATGACCATGCCCGGAGGTTGTTTGTGAAACTAGCGATTTTAGGACCGTTGGAGGCATCGAGTATGCCGGAGGTTGTCGTGCGTTTTATTTAATTGTTGAGTTTGGGTGGCCTTGAGAGCCCATATTTAATTGTTGAGTTTGGGTGGCCTTGAGAGCCCGTATTTAATTGTTGAGTCGGGGTGGCCATGAGAGCCGTGTATTTAATTTGGTGTCTTGAGTGGCAGCGAGTGCCCGTGGGGTTGTTGAACCCGAGTCTTGACTGTTGAGGTGTCTTGAGTGGCCTTGAGTGCCTGTGTGTTTGAACTTGCCTGTGATTGTGATTGTGGTTACCTGGGGTGGTGAGTTCTAAAGGTCGACAGCCTGATCCGACTTAGTGTCGATGAATTGCGAGTTCTAAAGGTCGACAGCCTGATCCGACTTAGTGTCGATGAATTGCGAGTTTTAAAGGTCGACAGACTGATCCGACTTAGTGTCGATGAATTGCGAGTTCTAAAGGTCGACAGCCTGATCCGACTTAGTGTCGATGAATTGCGAGTTCTAAAGGTCGACAGCCTGATCCGACTTAGTGTTGATGAATTGCGAGTTTTAAAGGTCGACAGCCTGATCCGACTTAGTGTCGAGGAATTGCGAGTTTGAAAGGTCGACAGCCTGATCCGACTTCGTGTCGAGGAATTGCGATAGGTCGAACCCTGACCTGATTGAGATTGGTTACTGAGCATCTGGTGTGCGATCCTTTGTGATCTTGTTTGGTGTTGTGTCGTTTCGTTCGAGTCCTTGAGGAGGTCGTCGATAGTTGTGTCGGGTCTACACTGTTTTTATCGAGTGTCGAGTCTGTTGAGGAAGGTGACGGGTTGTGGGTCTGTTGAGTACTTGAGTTGGGGACTGTAGTCCCGGCGTTGGGTTTGGTTTTAGTGTTACTGGCTTTTTCTGCTAATTATGCCATAGTCAGTCTGTTATCCGTGGAGGTGAGCGAACGCTCACCCCTAGCTGCTTTTCCTACAGGTACTGATCACCGGACGGACTAGGTTAGCTCTTGAAGTTCATGGAGCTTGGAGCGGAGTCTGGTCTTTACTTTTGTTGAGTCTAGTGACGGATGTTGTACCTTGTCCACTTGTTGGGACGTTTTTGTATTGAAAATACTATTATTTTGAGAAGTAAATGGAAATGTCAAAGCTTTTATTGAAAACAGGTTTCAAGTGTTCATGTTTTTAAAAGTTCGCGTCCCGAGTTCGGTTCGCTGAAATTGGGGCGTGACAGCTTGGTATCAGAGCTCGAGGTTTCAAACCTCGGACTGTCCGTCACTTAGGGGGGGAGAGTCGAGTCGGTGTAGACCCGTCATGTCTTGAGCCTTGTTTGTGTTTGTGCGTATGTTACAGTATTTTGTTGTTGGCATACTGATTGTGTGTGATTGCGTGAACTGTTTTTAACTGTCGCGGGTCGACTCAGGAGCGGTCCTGTAGTCGAACGTGACGGTGTTGATGTCAAGTCGGTACAACGTGGTTCGGGGACGCCTGAACCGGGTTGTAACTACGTGATGTCAAGGAACGAAGTTTTAAAATGAAAGGGTGAAGGTTTTAAAATTGTTGGCCCTGTTGGCATGTCTTGAACTTGATTGGCCCTATGGGCGTAAGTTTGATTTTGGTTGGCCCGGTGGGCAAGGTTCGATTTTGATTGGCCCGGTGAACGGGGGTCGTCGTGTTGTGCGGGTTGGTTTGCCGCCGCTTGTTTGGTGCACGTCGGTGCGGTCTCGTTTACTAATGCTAGTATATTAAGTACGTTTAGCTTGAGCGGTGTAGCGCTTTAGTGATAAGCACGTTAGTGTAAGCTTAAGCGGGTGGACGTTAGTGCTTTTGTACTGTCGTTTTTATTTAAGTTCGCAAACTGAACGTTTGCGTGTATCCGTGCAGAGGATATTGTTTATGGCTCGCGGTAAGCGGGGACGACCATCAGGAACACGGGGCCAGGCACCCACGCGAGGCCGGCCGGGACGGTCAGCAGGGGCACCAGGGAGGGTGCCGACCGTCGAGCCCGCCGACTATGCGGAGGCACAGGGTACTCCTGTCGGAGAAGACAGGAGGAGTGATGTGGGGCCGTCTGCAGGCACCCCCAGTGTTCCGCCAGTCGCGGACCCTCCAGTGATGACTGCCCTGGATGAGCTTACCAGGACCGTTCAGAGTTTGGTGGCGATCATCGCCAGCCGAGAGTCGGCTTCGCCAGCACCAGAGGCAGCCGCAGTCCCGGTGAGGGCCGCGCAGACAGAGGATCTTACCTCCCGAGCGCTACTAGATTTCCTGAAGCTCGGGATACCTGTTTTTGTCGGGGAGCCGAATCCCGACCTGGCCGAGCGATGGATAGAGCAGGTCACACGAGACTTGGACACATCGGGTGTCGAGGATGGCCGTCGGAGAGTGTCCTTCGCGGCCCATCAGCTGAGAGACAGCGCCTACCACTGGTGGGGGCGGGTGAAGGACACGGTCGGATACGACTACAGCGTATTCCAGGAGGTATTCATGGCACAGTACTTCCCCGAGTCGGCTCGGCTGGAGCGACATCGACAGTTCTTAGACCTGGAGCAAGGGGGGATGACGGTAGGAGAGTACGAGGCCAGGTTCACAGCCTTGGCCAGATTCGCGCCTGAGATGGTGACAAGCGAGACGAACCGTTGCCTGCGGTTCCAGGACGGACTGAGGCTGGGCATCCGGAACCAGGTTCTCGCCTTGAGGATACGGAAGTATACCGACCTCGTGGACACCGCAGCTACAGTAGAGCAGGGCGCCAGGGATGCAGTCAGGAGCCGTGAGGTCCGACCTCGGCCGATCAGTTGGGCAGGGCCGTCAGACTCACGAGACTCGCGGAGGCAGAGGACCGCGGGATCCTTCCGACCACCGCCTCATCAGAGTGGATCGAGACAGCAGGGGTCAGTGGCATCAGTGGGGCCAGTCGCCTCAGAGAGGAGGCCATCATGCTATCACTGCGGGCAGCCAGGCCACTTACTACGAGACTGTCCGACGAGGGGAGGAACCGCGGCAGTACCAGCTACTAGCCGGACAGGCCAGGGCTCGGGGTCGAGGGCTGACGAGATCAGCTGTTACCGATGCGGCCGGGCCGGTCACACTATGGCATGGTGCCGAGAGCAGTTGGGGGAGACATCAGTGCAGCGACCGCAGCAGTCGCGGACAGTACAGTCGCCCAGAGGTCGCCCTCGACAGGGTCAGCAGCCGAGATCATCACGGCCGTCTACGAGCGCACCAATTCCGAGACAGCAGCAGAGTCACGGGTATCCAGCAGCCAGTGCGCAGGGTCAGAGGCAGCAGGCCTCGCAGGGGAGAGTATATGCAGTCACCGACTCCAGAGCCCCAGGACCTAGCACGTACCGTGAGACCATCCAGGGTACGTGTTTGTTGTATCATTTATGGGCTTTGTTCTTGTTTGATACCGGGGCATCGCACTCTTTTATTTCGTCGGGTTGTGCTGAGAGGTTGGGGTTGAGCTTAGAGCCGTTGAGTCCACCCCTATGCCTGGACACCCCAGTTGGGGGTGGTGTATCGTTGACTAGAGTATGTCGTGCCTGCGAGATTAGAGTCGCAGACTGTCCTTGCCCTGGTGACCTTCTCGTGTTGGGGATGACTACCTTTGATGTGATTTTGGGTATGGATTGGTTGTCGAGGTACCGAGCCAACATCGATTGCTACAGACGACGAGTGACAGTGACAGTGGGCGGTACGAAGGTGACGTGCGTGCTGGGGAGTAAGAGTGGGGTCCTCCTGTCGGCGTTGTCCGTAGAGGAGGAAGTACCGGCTGTGTAGAGCCGAGAGTTACCGAGAGTGGTATGCGAGTTCCCCGAGGTCTTTCCTGAGGAGTTGAGCGGGCTGCCACCGATTCGTGAGGTGGAGTTCGGGATTGACCTAGTGCCGGGAACGGCGGCGATATCGATGGCGCCTTACAGGTTTGCGCCGGCAGAGTTGACTGAGCTGAAGCGTCAACTGGAGGAGCTTCAGCAGAAGGGGTTTATCCGTCCGAGTGCATCGCCGTGGGGAGCACCAGCACTCTTCGTGAAGAAGAAGAGTGGAGAGCTACGGATGTGTATAGATTACCGGAAGCTGAACCGGGTTACGGTGAAGAACCGGTACCCGATGCCGAGGATCGATGACTTGTTTGACCAGTTGAGAGGGGCGACTCACTTCTCGAAGATCGATCTGCGATCCGGTTATTATCAGTTGCGAGTCCGTGAGGGGGACGTCGCAAAGACTGCATTCCGGACACGCTATGGGCATTACGAGTTCCTGGTGATGCCATTCGGACTGACGAACGCGCCAGCAGCGTTCATGGACCTGATGAACAGCACCTTCCGACCGTACCTGGATCAGTTTGTGGTGGTGTTCGTGGACGATATCCTAATATATTCGTAGAACGAGGCGGCGCATGAGGCACATCTGAGGGTTTTTCTGACCCTACTGCGCGAGCACCAGCTATATGCCAACCGGGAGAAGTGCGAGTTCTGGCTCTCTGAGGTGAGATTCCTCGGCCACATCGTATCCCGTGACGGTATCCTGGTCGATCCGTCGAAGATCGACGCGGTCTCGAAGTGGGCACGGCCCACGAGTGTTTTCGAGATCCGCAGCTTTCTGGGATTGGCAGGCTACTATAGGCGATTTGTCCAGGATTTTGCACGACTAGCCGCACCGATGACTCTGTTAACGCGCAAGGTGTTGGGTTCGTGTGGACAGATGACTGTGAGCATGCGTTCGCGGAGTTGAAGACTCGACTGACTACAGCTCCAGTGTTAGTGGTGCCCGAACGAGGGTTTGGCTATGATGTTTACTGCGATGCATCCGGAGAGGGACTGGGTTGCGTGCTGATGCAGTCGGGCAGAGTTGTGGCTTATGGCTCCAGGCAGTTGAAGATACACGAGCGCAACTATCCTACCCACGACTTGGAGCTAGCAGCAGTCGTGTTTGCGCTAAAGAGCTGGCGATATTATCTGTACGGCGAGGGGTTTCAGGTGTTCTCGGATCACAAGAGCCTCAAGTACATATTTTCCCAGCGAGACCTGAACATGCGTCAGCGACGGTGGATGGAACTACTCGAGGAGTACGACTTCGAGCTACACTACCACCCAGGCAAGGCGAACGTTGTCGCCGACGCCTTGAGTAGGAAGTCGGCTCCGAGCCTCGCCAGCATATCTGTCCGAGAGTGGGACATGATGGGGGAGCTGAGCACATTCGGGCTTGAGCTAGAGGAGGTTACTGGCGGTGTTGCCATGTGCTCCCTAGTGGCTCAGCCCTCACTGCTTGCCCAAGTGTTGGAGGCGCAGAGGGAGGACGTCGAAGCATCAGAGATCCGCGAGAGAGTCGTCAGGGGTGACGAGGTGGTGGGCTGGCAGGACAGTACTGATTGGGGACTACGGTACCGCGGGGGGCTGTTCGTACCAGTTAACTGTAGAGATGCCGTGTTACGAGAGGCACACCATTCGCGTCTCGCAGTGCATCCGGGGGGCACCAAGATGTACCGTGACCTCAGGAGGCACTACTGGTGGCGCGGCATGAGGAGAGCAGTCGCAGAGTTTGTGTCGAGATGCCTTGTCTGTCAGCAGGTGAAGGCAGAGCATCAGCGTCCCGCGGGATTGTTACAGCCACTACCGATTGCTCAGTGGAAGTGGGAGCACATTACGATGGATTTCGTGTGTGGACTACCGAGATCGCCCAAGGGAAACGACGCCGTGTGGGTGGTAGTCGACCGGTTGACCAAGTCGGCCCACTTTCTGGCTATGAGGATGACAGACCCGGTCGACAAGTTGAGCAGTCTGTATATCCAGGAGATAGTGCGCCTCCACAGGGTCCCGGTGTCGATAGTGTCTGACAGGGATCCCCGCTTCACGTCCAGGTTCTGGCCGAGTCTGCAGAAGGCACTGGGGACAGAGATCCTACTCAGCACAGCACATCATCCTCAGACAGACGGTCAGTCTGAGCGTACCATTCAGATCTTGGAGGACATGCTGCGAGCATGTGTGCTGGATTTCAAGGGATCTTGGGAGACCCACCTGCCATTGGCCGAGTTCGCCTACAACAACAGCTTCCAGGCCAGTATCGGGATGGCACCGTTCGAAGCGTTGTATGGTAGGCCGTGTCGGTCACCAGTATGCTGGGCAGAGGTGGGGGACAAGAGTCTGCTGGGGCCAGATCTTGTCAGAGAGACGACGGAGAAGGTCACATTGATCCGCGATCGGTTGAGGACCGCGCAGAGCCGGCAGAAGAGTTATGCAGACAGGCGACGTCGACCTCTTGAGTTTGCAGTCGGGGATCACGTGTTCCTGAAGGTGAGCCCGAGGAAGGGGCTGGTGCGGTTCAGGCGCAGCGGGGGAAAGTTGGCTCCGAGGTACATAGGCCCGTTCCAGATCTTAGACAGAGTGGGAGTCGTGGCTTATCGTCTGGCGTTGCCACCGCAGCTTGGGAGAGTACATAACGTCTTCCACGTATCCCAGTTGCGACAGTACAACGCAGACCCCTCCCACGTCATCGAGTGGACTGATATCGAGGTGGCTGATGATGTCTCCTATGAGGAGCAGCCGGTTCGGATCATGGACACACGGCAGCAGATTCTGCGGGGAGGCAAGATTATCCGCTTGGTCCGAGTGCAGTGGAAAAATCACGGAGCTGAGTCGACGTGGGAACGCGAGGACGAGGTTCGCGCGAAGTATCCCGGCCTGTTCGACTCCCGAGGTACGTCTGTTTTAAATTTCGCGGACGAAATTTCTTTAAGGGGGGTAGACTGTAATAACCACTTCTGGTCAACGTCAGTCAAACCTGCGAAAAACAGGAAAATTTAAAAATTTTAAGACAGACACTTAACTTAACTTAAATTGACCCCGAGGGTCATGCCGGACTTAAGTTGACCCCGTTATCGACTAAAATGAGTTACGGGGGACTCAGGGCAACTTCCTGGTCATTTTGGGAAAGATTGATTTTTCGCTGGAAAAGTCACCCGAGCGACGTTTTGGTCCATTCGAGGACCGTTTTGGACCCAAAAAGCTTAGCCGTCGTCGTAGCGGTCTTAGTTGGGCCGTTTCCTTGAAGCCCGTCCAGTTTAAAAATTTTTTGGGAAAAGTGCCCGTTCGGGGCCCGAAACGTCCGTTTTTCGCGAATCTGATTGGAAAATATCAACTAGATATTTTCCAAAAGGTTGGGACCCACCTTGACACTTGTCAATTATTTGGTGGTGTAATTTTTGGAGGGAAAAGGTGTGGTTGGGAAGTGTTGGCCGAACATGGGTAAAAAGGGGGGAGTTTTTGGAGTTAGTTGTTAGTTTTAATTAAATTAGAAATTAGAAGAGAGGTTTTAGAGAGAGAAGGAGAAGGAGAAGAAGAGAGAAGAAGGGAGGTTGAGCTAGGGTTTGTGATCGAGCCCTTGGATCGAGTCAAAGCAAAGAGCAATCCCGTTCCCCTCGTTCTCCTCTACGGTAATACCCGAACCGATTCTCGTTTTGATTATTTTCAAGAGCTAGGGTTTGGTTATAAACTAAGGCTTAGGGTTGTGTAGAGTGTGGGGAGGTGTTGGAGACGTTTTAGAGGTGTTTGGGGGTTTAATTTCACGTTTTCCGGTGACCGGAGGCTCGGGAGGAGCTCCGGCCACCGTGGGTGGTGGCCGGCCGGCCATGTGGTGGCTGGCCGGAGGTGGCAGCAGCCACCACTTGGTGGCCGAGCCCCTCCCTCAAACCCTAGGGCACGGCCAAGCCTCTTGGGTGGGGCCCACGTGCTCGGTTGCTCGGGTTTTAATGTTCGGGTGGTTTAAAACGTCCCCCGGACCACTTTATCCTTAATCGAATCGAAATTTGGAATTAAATTGGAGAAGTTGTAATTAACGGGTTTCGGGAAACTTTAAACGTTAATTAATTGACTTAGAAGTCGGAATTCAATTCCGTCAAGTGCGTTGGGTTCCTTGAAATATTCTAAGACCGTAGAAACGAAAACGGGGACTTTTGGAGCCCCGGAAGGCAATTAACCAAAACCGGGCAGATTCGCCATGTCGGGCGAATCTGGCCCTTACGGGTCCTTTATCGGCAATATCGAGTATTTGGGAAGTTTGGGAGTGATCGGCATTGTCGGGGTTACGTTTGGGCGTTAAGTTTATTAATTTTCGGTTTACTCGTACTAGTTTAAAAGTACTTTAAATTTGTGTTCTTTTAGATCGTGCTACGGACCGAGGCAAGGGGAAGCTCGGCGAGTGACTGAGTGTGCTTCGGGTGTTGTTGGAGCGCTTTTGGGATTGTATACGAGGTAGGGAAAAGTAGTCGGATCTCGGCCCTGATTAGGGAAAGTTAATAGTAGAATTGCATGTGACACCGGGGTGTCGTGGGTTGAGTAGATTTATTTAATTATTAGAAAAGCATGATACGGGATTGTAGCGTTTAAGAGAAAGGCATGTGACACTTAGTAGTGTCGTAGGAACAGAGAACTTAGCGATAATTGAATTACTGGAGGCATATGACCATGCCCGGAGGTTGTTTGTGAAACTAGCGATTTTAGGACCGTTGGAGGCATCGAGTATGCCGGAGGTTGTCGTGCGTTTTATTTAATTGTTGAGTTTGGGTGGCCTTGAGAGCCCGTATTTAATTGTTGAGTCGGGGTGGCCATGAGAGCCGTGTATTTAATTTGGTGTCTTGAGTGGCAGCGAGTGCCCGTGGGGTTGTTGAACCCGAGTCTTGACTGTTGAGGTGTCTTGAGTGGCCTTGAGTGCCTGTGTGTTTGAACTTGCCTGTTATTGTGATTGTGGTTACCTGGGGTGGTGAGTTCTAAAGGTCGACAGCCTGATCCGACTTAGTGTCGATGAATTGCGAGTTCTAAAGGTCGACAGCCTGATCCGACTTAGTGTCGATGAATTGCGAGTTTTAAAGGTCGACAGCCTGATCCGACTTAGTGTCGATGAATTGCGAGTTCTAAAGGTCGACAGCCTGATCCGACTTAGTGTCGATGAATTGCGAGTTCTAAAGGTCGACAGCCTGATCCGACTTAGTGTCGATGAATTGCGAGTTTTAAAGGTCGACAGCCTGATCCGACTTAGTGTCGAGGAATTGCGAGTTTGAAAGGTCGACAGCCTGATCCGACTTCGTGTCGAGGAATTGCGATAGGTCGAACCCTGACCTGATTGAGATTGGTTACTGAGCAGCTGGTGTGCGATCCTTTGTGATCTTGTTTGGTGTTGTGTCGTTTCGTTCGAGTCCTTGAGGAGGTCGTCGATAGTTGTGTCGGGTCTACACTGTTTTTATCGAGTGTCGAGTCTGTTGAGGAAGGTGACGGGTTGTGGGTCTGTTGAGTACTTGAGTTGGGGACTGTAGTCCCGGCGTTGGGTTTGGTTTTAGTGTTACTGGCTTTTTCTGCTAATTATGCCATAGTCAGTCTGTTATCCGTGGAGGTGAGCGAACGCTCACCCCTAGCTGCTTTTCCTACAGGTACTGATCACCGGACGGACTAGGTTAGCTCTTGAAGTTCATGGAGCTTGGAGCGGAGTCTGGTCTTTACTTTTGTTGAGTCTAGTGACGGATGTTGTACCTTGTCCACTTGTTGGGACGTTTTTGTATTGAAAATACTATTATTTTGAGAAGTAAATGGAAATGTCAAAGCTTTTATTGAAAACAGGTTTCAAGTGTTCATGTTTTTAAAAGTTCGCATCCCGAGTTCGGTTCGCTGAAATTGGGGCGTGACAACCCATCACTATCAGAATAATAATCCTGATAGTTTCATTAACTTCAGCAAATGCCATATAAATAAAATCCTCCTTCCCAGAGAATGGGGGTTGAACCCCAATGGGGAAAAGGCCATTAGGGTGGCTGAAGGGAAATACATTTATTTTAACTATTGGGATTATGTAGAAGCTTTCTCCAAGGCATTCTACTACCAAAATCCTAAGAACAAACATTCTTGGTTCTTTTCTGTTAATCCAGAAATTCTGGAAAAACCAATCCCAAACTGGTTCTTCGAATGGTGGTCAAAATTTGGACCATCCTTGGAAATGCTCCCTCAGGAGGTCAATGACCTATATAAGACCTGGTATGATTATAGCCCCCTAACTGGAAACTTGCGAATGTTTGGGCAATGCCCATTTCTATTCATTACTAAATTCCAGATTCCATGGATTTGGCGATGGTCTTTTTCAATCACGGAAGACAAGCTCCAAATTCCAAGGCTGAGAAGAAATTTCTTCTTCAAATGGTAGGGCAGAATGCCCAGGGAAGATATTGAAGTCCTTAAAGAAAAAATCAAGAAAGTCATTAATAATGACAAGGCTACTATGCATCAGCAACCAGCCCATCAACACATGGAGTTGGCTAAGCTAAGAGAATATCTACAACGGAAATATCCGACAGAATCTGAAGGACAAATAACAGTCAGGGCCTTAGATTTCATGAAACAACAGTTCATGGCAGTCTTCCCAGAACAGCCAACAAATACAACCGGAGACGCAATGGAGACGTCTTCCCAAGGATCAATGAATCCAAATTCTTTTCAGATTCTTGCAGGGGAATCCCAAGAAGTAGAACCTGAGCCGACTCTTGGAGATTACTGGGACTCACTCATAGAAGCAGTCAGCCAGCAAACTCAAGGCCCCAGAGGGGGAACCTAACTATTTTAGCTAATAGCTAGACAGGTTCTAGATGGGGAGGTAAACATCAAGTCTTGTCCTTGCAATAATGCTGAAGACCAAGACAAAAATGGAGGAGATAGGAATCTACGTCTCATCTTTGCAATAATATTGAAGACATGGATAAAGTGGAGGTGATAGGAATCCACTATCTTGTTAAAGTGCTTTAGTGTGCCAATAATATTGACAATGTAAGGTGGAGGGACTCCACCACTTTTATTTGTTTGTGTAGTGGTAAAAATTAAGTGCTTGTCATGATTAGGAATTTTCCTATAAGAAGGAGTTAGTTCTCCCTTGTAATGTACGCTTGCAAGATTTGCAAAACTAAATAAAGAAAGCTTGTGTGTTTTTTGCATCCGTTGTTCTTCTTCTTCATCTTCTTCATCTTCATATTATCATCTACTACCATCCACCATCAACAAGATATATATATATATATATATATATATATATATATATATAGGATAGCTTTCAGGTACAAATTTCCTTAAAATACAAACGGTGCAAACCATGTAAATCTGTGAAAATAAAATGTAATTACAAATTATTTATGTAGATTTACATTTCCGATTTACATTTACGTTAGACTATCCTATTTTTGATTTACATAAACAAAACATAATATCTCTAAAATAAAATGTAATTACATTTTTTTCCGCAGATTTACATGATGTTCGTATATTTGTATCCTAAGAGTGGTGTGTATGTCACGCCCCAATTTCAGTAAACCGAACTCAGGACGCGAACGTTTTAAAAACATACAAACACTTGAAACTTGTTTTCATTGAATCACTTTAAAATACCAGTTTAGTTCAACAAAATAATAATTACGACTTAAAAAACGTCCCAACAAGTCGACCAAAAACATGGTATCCGTCGCTAGACTCAAAACACCCAGAAACCCGCTTCAAGCTCTTCAAGCTTCAGAAGCTCACCTAGTCCAGCCTACGAACGGTACCTGTAGGAAAAGCAGCTAGGGGTGAGCGTTCGCTCACCACCGCGGATAACAGACTGACTACGGCATAATTAGCAGACAACGCCGGTAACACCAAAAATAAAGTCAACACCGGGGAACACTGTCCCCAACCCAAGTACTCTGACTGAACAAACACCCACAGTTACCTTCCTTAACCAACCCAACACTCTGACATGCAAGTAGACTCGACACAACGATCACGACCTCTTCCAAGGACTCAAAAGAAACTACGCAACACCAAACAAGATCACAAAGGATCGCACACCAAACAAGATCACAAAGGATCGCCAACCAGCTGTTTAGTAACCAATTCTGTCTCTCGCCCTTTCCGATCCCAGTCGGTCCAGGCGGTCGACCTATCTTACAACTTCTCTGTCCTTCGCTCTTTACAACACAAAGTCGGTCCAGGCAGTCGACCTGTCTTACAACTTCCCTGTCCCTCGCTCTTTCCAACACAAAGTTGGTCCAGGCAGTCGACCTGTCTTACAACTTCTCTGTCCCTCGCTCTTTCCAACACAAAGTCGGTCCAGGCAGACGACCTGTTTTACAACTTCTCTGTCCCTCGCTCTTTCCAACACAAAGTCGGTCCAGACAGTCGACCTGTCTTACAACTTCTCTGTCCCTTGCTCTTTCCAACACAAAGTCAGTCCAGGCAGTCGACCTGTCTTACAACTTCTCTGTCCCTCGCTCTTTCCGATCCCAGTCAGTCCAGGCAGTCGACCTGTCTCAATAACCTCTCTCACTCAGGTAACCACAACCACACTCACAAGCAAGTTCAACAAACAGCAACAACACAAGTTCAGCACTCCACAGGCACTCATGGCCACACAAGACACCAATCATAAAACACGGACTCAATAGCCCTACGGGCACTCACGGCCACTCAACCCACCAACAGTAAAGACACGGGTTCAACAACCCTACGCGCACTCATGGCCACCCAAACTCAACAATAACACACGCTCGCAACTTACCGAGACTAACTCGTAAGCCAGCCAAGAATGCTCGCAACCCCCCCCCCCCCCCCCCCCCCCCCGAGACTCTAACTCGGTCAGGCCAGCCAGAACACCGACCTTAGTACACGGGCTCTCAAGGCCACCCAAAACTCAACAATAATAATACGGGCTCTCAAGGCCACCCAAAACTCGATAATAAATAACACGGGCTCTCAAGGCCACCCAAAACTCAACAATAATAATACGGGCTCTCAAGGCCACCCAAACCTCGATAATAAATAACACGGGCTCTTAAGGCCACCCAAACTCAACAAGAAATAGTACGGGCTCTCAAGGTCACCCAAACTCAACAAGAAATAGTACGGGCTCTCAAGGCCACCCAAACTCGACAATAAATGACACGGGCTCTCAAGGCCACCCAAACTCGACAATAAATAACGCACAACAACCTCCGACATAATCGATACCTCCAACAGTCCTAAGATCACTAGTTTCACAAACAACCTCCGGGCATGGTCATATGCCTCCAGTAATTCTATTATCGCTAAGTTCTCTGTTCCTACGACACTACTAAGTGTCACATGCTTTTCTCTTAAACGTTACAATCCCGTATCATGCATTTCTAATATTCAGTAACCTACTCAACCCACGACACCCCGGTGTCACATGCAATTCTACTGTTAACTTTCCCTAGTCAGGGCCGAGATCCGGCTACTTTTCCCTACCTCAAGGCGAAGAACACCCGCTACGTTCCCTAGCTGCTGACGTTCTGGCTCGCTACCTCCAGGCTTCACTTCGATCGAAGGCGGACGCTAAAGATAACATGAAATCCATAGTTAGAGGCGGTTCCCAAGTTAATTTAAAGGTCACGATTAATCTAGTTTAAAAACCGACAGTAGTCCCTTAAACTCGAGCGGGATAAAAGCGGGGTCACGGCGAATCGGGTTTGAGTACCCGAGCACCGAAACCGGTGCATGCAAGACACGGTCCCAATGCACGAATCCCGAGGTCCGATTCAGCGGTCCGCTTTTGTTCCTTTCTAAACCCAATTAGCAGTCCATTTTAACCAGAGTTCCAGATTCGTTCAACTGCTCAAATTCCGTTTTAAATTCGTTTAACGTATAGTTTAAACGTTCAGGTTCCCAATCTCAATCCAGTTTCGACCCAATAATCTTAACAAGAAAACCTTTTGCTCGACTCTGGTTTCGTTTTCCTTTTTGATTAAAACCGTTTTATTTCCAAAGTTGATTCTCGTTTTTAAACCCGTTTTCCTTTAAACTGATAGATTAAAACTCTTTTGTTTTGGTTTGCTTCTACTTCGATCTAACACCAACAGACAGAACTCAAAAGAAAACCCTAACTGCTTCTAAACAAATTTCTTTTCATTTTCCCCTTTTTACAGCTCGAAGATTTGAGTCCAGAACAATATACAAAAAGAACGGTTTTAACATTTTGAGACAGAAGAAAACAACGGGAAGAAGAAGCACGAGTTTCGAGTCCGATCGGCCAAAACCTCACAGCGGTGGGGGCTCACAGTACCGTGGTGGGCGGCGGCTGCCGGAGCGGCGGAGCACGGCGGTTCAGGTCCGGGTGAGGCCGGCGATGGAGGCTCGGGAGAGAGAGACGAGAGGAGCTCGGGTCGTGGGCGCGGCGGGGCGCGGCTGAGGATGTCTCCTCAGATCTGAATGAATCCGGCTGTAACTCGTCGGATCTGGCGAGCGCCGGCGGCGTTGGGGATGAGGACGGTACCGGCGGGGTCGGGTTTCAACGCAGAAGAGGAAGACAGGGGGAAAGGGGACGGTGGCGAGTCGTTACTGACGAGGTGAGGGCGGAGGCGTTGGCCGTGAGGGGAGGAGATCGGCCGGCGGCTCTGCGTGTGGTCGGAGACGGCGGTGGGACGGTCGATTCTGGACGGAGAAGAGGAGGGGCTCGGTGGTGGCGTGGTGGCTGGAGAGAGAGGGAAAAGGGGCGGCCGAGATCGACGTCAGCGAGAGGGGAAACAGATGAACGCCGGCGGCCTTTGGGGTTCAACTGAGACTGGAAGGAGAGGGAGGTGGACGTGACCGGAGCTTGAGGGAGGGTCGCCGGAAAGGATGAAGATGGGAGAGAGAGAGACGGGTGGGATCGGGAATCAGAAGAGAAGAGAAGTGAGGCTGCAAAAAAAATTAGGGTTCAAACCCTAATTTTTGACTTTTATACCCAAGCCTTCCACTGGCTTGGGCCTCTGATCGGGCCAGCCGGGATTGGGCCTCCGCGCTAGGCCTGGTCCGAGCCTGAACTTCCTTTTTTTTTTGACCCACTTGTTTACAAAATCTTACCTCCAAGTTTCGAATTCAGTTTACTATTCTTTTTTTAAAAAGAAGAAGTGGGTTTTTACAGTGTACTTGAAAGCTTCCCTATATATATATGTACTTATCTCTTGGTTTGATAATTTGGATAGGTTCCAAACTTTTCTCTTACATGATATTTAAGAACAATAATAATCCTTATTAAGAGGAGAAATCTAATAGAAACCCATATTATCCTAAAAACTGTGTGAACCAATCCTACTCACACAACCTTTAGATCCAACATTCTGTTAGTCTTAGTGCCCGTAGTTCAATCCTAAATGTCCAAATGTATATATCATCGTTAGCAATAAAATTAAAGCGGCTTTATATTACTTATGTGTTGGAGTAATATATCGATGTGTGCTCTGATCTATGCCCACCATGCGAATAGAACCATAGATCGAGATAGATCACACTCGATGGGTCCCTAGTCAACAAAGCTTCACTAGAAGCGACTAGTATGAAAGATGGCTCTTTATGGCTTACGTTCTGTTAGTCATTGGAATGGGATTCCGGAGTCTGATCATAGATATCATGTGGGACATGATATTGGACGACCCGCCCTGAATATGTGCCATAGATTAAGTCATGAACATATTCAGTGTTGTAGCTTGTCATGTATCCTTAGACCAAGGAGTCTTTGTGATCGCTATGTAGTCAACAACTGAGTTTGACCTGAGCCTAACGTTGTCCGTAACAGGGCTTCCATAACGGCCAGGATTGGCTTGGGGACGGGCTACATGAGTGACACGAAAGACGGCTAAGGGATTTATCCCTCATACTAAGGTATGGGAAAGATATCGGTTCTCGGCCACTTGATCGAGAGTGACTGGAAGAATAGCATGGCCATGCACATGATACTGGGTATCATATCTTCAGTCATCTCACATATCAAGGAACGGTGATTGAGAATAATAAGGATGACGGCTCTATGCCTTATCTCAATCAGGATATCAGAGATAAAAGGATAATGACAGGGACGACGGAAAGGTTAGAATCGACAGGGTCGATTCGTTATGTAGTGTCAGGCAATACTAAAGTCTCGTTAGTTGCCACTTAAATAGGATCAAGTAAAATGGGATTTTACGTTGATCTATTGACATGCATAAACCTAAGGGTCACACCGGAGGATGAAACTCATTGACACATTTATGGAGAATGGCCAAAAGGGAGTTGTCTCGGGACATGACCAAAACTGGGTTTTGGGTCATGTGCCCGTAAGTGAATAGGACTTTACGGATCGAGACAAGGCTTGGAGTCTTGGGATTGATCGCGTCGGATAATGTTGGACATTTCCGGTATGGAAGGCATGGAGGCGATGAGCGAATCACGGGACCTCGTTGGAAATGGTCACGGGCCATGTTCCAAGAGGCCCATGAAAGGCCCATGCAACCAAGGCCCATGGAACTAATTAATCAAGTCTTGATTAATTAGTACTAAGTAAGCAAGACAAGGATTAAGGTGTTGGTGATTCACCACCTAACCCAATCTTGTCTTGCCATACTTTGTCCTATTTACACCTTACTTGACACCATACTTGTCCCATGCCTTTAGTTGGACAAGTATGGGTTTTGTTATGTTTAAGTCATCTTTTTTCAACATAACAAACACAAGACAAGAATAGGAAACACATTTTCTCTCCCTCTTCCATGGCCATTTCGGGTTTGGCTAGTTTCCTCCTCCATTTTTGTGTTCTTGAGTCCTCAAAGAGAAGAACTACGTGGCTTTGATTCCCATGTGGATACGTAGGCGTCTTGGAGACTCAAGCCAATCATTCGTTAACCGGTGTTCTTGTTTTGGTAAGAACTAGTGCTGAATTTTTCTCTTGTTAATCCATTCTTTGTTAGTTGTTTCATGGTTCTAATGGTCTCTTGGTTTTCATTGATTTTCCGCTGCGAGTTGGTTCATCTCCAACCCTACCTCGAGACCCAACAGTGGTATCAGAGCCATGCTACCTTCGGGATTCACAAGACGGTGTTCAAAGTTTCGGTTTTGCTTGAAAGTTTCGTTTTTGGCATGTTGTTTTGCTAAATTGTTTGATAACATGTTTTAAATTATTGTTTATGGATTTAATGCATGTAAAATGAATTTTTGAAAATTATTTCAAATCTGGAAATTTTGAAAAAAATTTGATTTTTCGGGTCTCGGGAGCGGGACTCTCGGGGAGCCGAAACCGGGACCGAACGGGGCTCCGTTGGACGGAGCTAGGCCAAGCATGACCATTGGATGGTTGATATGCCAAGGCTAAACCGTTTTGTTAGTTATGACGAGTTTGGAACCGTCATGACGAACTCGAAGATCAAATGTTCAAAAGTTTCATTTTTGAACGGTTTCGATAAACCGAGCATCAAAAAATTTCGAAACTTGGCTATTAATTAAAACCGGAAAATCACATGATGTTTGATAACATGCTTGTTTGATAACACGATGTGTGATGTGATGTTGGCATGGTGTACATAATAGCCCCGAGCTCGATTTAATTATTTATCGCTTTTCACGGCCTGCGAGCCGTTAGAGTTAGCGTGTAATTATTCTTTCAAGGTGTGGTCGTCGAACCACTTGTTTGTAATATTTATTTATTCCCGACCTGCGAGTCGTGTATTAAATTGTAATATATTACTCAAGACGAAGAAAGGGCGAAAAGGTCATTTGGTGGCTTTTCGGGTGTTGGCATCGGCTTGGAGTCGGTGGAGCTCAAGAAGCTAGTGGGAGTTAGTTTAGGGGGCTATTATGTGCACATTTATCGCTTTATGCTTGGTTTAGTTTATGCATGATTAATTCTATGTGTTTTAGAATTGCATGCTTAACTTTATTTACCGAGCATATCACCTCACATGCAAAGATAAAATTGGAATTTTAATCCTTGTGTGTGAACCCTTAGAACCGTCATTGCATTGGATGTAGTTGAAGGGTTCAAAGGAAGAATTACATTGGATGTAATTTGAGGCATCATTGCATTTGGAATGTAGTTGATGTGCTCATCGCATCTAGGATGTGCCAAAGTTTTGAACACAACTGGACAAGTAAAAGCGGGTCATGTCCGATACCTCCCAATCATCAACACCTTACTACCTCCCCGTCCTATGGGTGTCGTGCGCATTAGCGGAGCATCCATGGGGAAGCGGGGTAGTAGGTTTGGACGACATATGTGGGTGTCGTGCGCATTAGCGGAGCACCTACATAGTGACGAGCCATAGTTGAAAATTGGTGGACCCGACTACGATTCTCGGCCTGAGGTTGAGCTAGGGTAACAGATAGGGTAAGTCGTGTACATAAGTACATACCCTAGCCAGGAGTCACATTGGATGTGATTGGATGGAGTCCTACCTACATAGCTCGATTAAGTGGTGAGCATTAGTTCAGCTTAATCGAGTGAATCAAGGATCTTGGTTTCAGATTCTAAAGGTTTAGAATCGATTGTTGGTGTTTAAGCTTGATCTTCATAAAATTTATTCAGTTTACTGATTGAATTTTATCTGTTGTAGATCAAATGGCAAATTCAGCGAACATTAATAGTTTGTCATTAAAAACCATTCTTGACAGGGTCAAGCTAAATGGGACAAACTATTTGGACTGGTACAGAATTTTGAGAATAGTCCTCAAGTCTGAACGCAAAGAATATGTCCTTGACAAGGCTGTCTCTAAGACCATATCAGAGTTACATGAAGTGTCATTAACTGCTGAGAAGAATATCTCAGGGATCTGGGATCCAAGGATATTCTGATGGTCAACAAGGGAATTGGAAGTGGCAAGGGCTGGGCCCATGCGCACTTGGCAGGAAAGATGAGACACCTGAGAATGTCTGCTTCTACTGCCAACAGCCTGGTCATTGGAACCGGGATTACAGGAAGTTCACGGCTGATCTGAAGAAGGGCAGTGGGACTGCGCCTTCATCAAATAGCCTGGATGATCTGAAGAAGGGCAGTAGGACTGCGCCTTCATCAGGAAACCTGGATGATCTAAGGAAGGGCGGTGGGATCGTGCCTTCATTCGGTATTAACTCTATAGAGCTACATCTCTCTACTTCCAAAGATTCATGGGTATTAGATACCATGACTGAATCTCACACATGCACTAATATATGGTGGCTGAAAGTAGGAGATATTTGGAAAGCACGAAATGGACCTCAGAGTTGTGGCAACTGCTGTAGGATCCATGAGTCTTGCTTTGCGAAGAGGCCTTGTCTTAGTATTGTATAATGTATATTGCATACCTACTTTTAGTAGGAATATTATATCTGTATCCGTGTTTGACAAGGAAGGATATAATGTTAATATTGGAAATGGAGTTTTCAATGTTCTATGCAATGATATGTTTTATACCAGTACTGACATGGTTGGAGGATTGTACATATTAGATATGGGTAACAATGCCTCAAGTTCTATATATTCCGTTAATACCAAGAGGTCTAAATCCAACGATTTAAACCTAACTCTGTTATGGTACTGTCATTTGGGTCGCATAAACAAGAAGCGCCTATCAGCACTTCAGAAGTGCGGGCTTTCAGGTTCATTCGAATTCCATTCGATCGATAGGTGCAAGGTTTGTTTGATGGGCAAAATGACTAAAGTGCCCTTTATCGATCGCGATGAAAGGGCGGGTGAATTATTGGGGCTGATACACTCGAATGTGTGTAGACCAATAAGTTCACTTGCCAGGAGGGGTTTTAGCTACTTTATCACATTTACTGATGATTACAGTAAATATGGTTATGTCTATTCGGTGAGACATAAGTCTGAAGCTTTTGATAAATTCAAAGAGTTTAAGACTATAGTAGAAAACCAGCTTGACAAAGGTATTAAGGCACTTCGATTGGATCGAGGTGGAAAATACTTGACCACAGAGTTATTAGATCATCTAAAAGAGAATGGGATCCTTTTGGAATGGACTCCTCCTAGGTCACTGTAGTTGAAAGGTGTAGCCAAACGGAGAAATCGGACATTGTTAGACAATGGTCTGTTCCATGATTAGTTGGACTGATCTCCCAATCTCTTTTAGGGGTTTTGCTCTAGAGACGACCGCATTCATAGTGAATCGGGCTTCGACGAATGGTGTGGAAGGGACACCATTTTAAAAATGGTACGGGATGATGCCCGCTTTGTCCTTCCTAAAGATTTGTGGTTGCGAGGCTTATGTGAAACATTTGGTTTCGACTAAGCTCGAACCAAGATCTGAGATATGCACTTTCGTGTGGTATCCCAAAGCAACAAGGGGATACTATTTCTACAATCCCAGTGAGAACATGGTGTTCGTCGCTTGGGGTGGGGTCTTTATGGAAAAGAAGTTTTGTTTCCAAAGACGTCATTGGGAGGACTGTGCATCTCGAAGAAATTCAGGATGGTACAGATCTGTCTAAACCAATTGGCAACCCAGTAGAAAGGAGCCAGAGATTGTCGTAGAGTAAGAACCAATTCCTGTTACAATTCCGGAAGGTCCAAGGCGATTTGAAAGGATCAATCTTCCACCTCCAAGATATGGTATCCGGAGGTGACAATGAAGTCATGGTGGATCACGATGATCCAGCCACCTTTCAGGAAGTCGTGGATGGGCCCAACTCCGAGTTATGGCTGGGAGCCATGAGGGAGGAAATGCAATCCATGTCGGACAACCGAGTCTGGGAGCCGGTTGATCCCATCAATGGTGTGAGGACCATAGGATGCAAATGGATCTTCAAGGTGAAGATGGACATGGACGGCAACCCTCTGACCTACAAAGCTCAACTGGTGGCGAAAGGTTATAGGCAGATCCAATGGATTGACTATGAGGAAACCTTCTCCTTAGTGGCTGTGGTCAAAATCGATCCAAATTCTTCTTGACATAACTGCGTATCATAATTACGAGATATGGCAAGTGGATGTCAAAACCGCTTTCCTAAATGGAAATTTGACTGAGTACGTTTGTATGTCTCGGCCCAAAGGTTTTGACGATCCGAAGAATAAAGGAAAGATTTATAAGTTGTTGAAATCCATTTATGGATTGAAACGAACTTCTCGGAGTTGGATCCTTCGTTTTGATGAAGCTGTAATTGGATTTGGCTTAATCAAGAACGAGGATGAATCTTGCGTTTATAAGAAGGCTAGTGGGAGCAATATTACCTTTCTGGTTCTCATTGAAAACGACATCCCAACCTTGCACGAGACTAAAGCTTTGTTGAGGAAGTGTTTTTCAATAAAGGACTTAGGCGATGCTTCTCATATCTTAAGGATTAAGATATGTAGAGATCGCACCAAGAGGGTCTTGGATTTAAGTCAGGGAACCTATGTGAACAAGGCATTGAGTAGGTTCTTAATGCTCGATTCAAAGAAAGGACTCTTACCCACTAGTCATGGCATTCATCTCAGCAAGACTCAGTGTCCTAAGACACCTGATGAGCTGAAAAGGATGATGAGAATCCTATGCGCTTGGGGGAAGGATCGATCATATATGCCATGACATGTATGAGACCAGACGTCTCGTAAGCCTTATGTTGTACCAGTAGACATCATTCTAACCCGGGGGAAAGATGATGTTGAACTAGTTGTCGAAGGATGAGTAGACGCTAGTTTTCCAAGACAAATCCAGATGACTTTAGAAGTCAATCAGGATATGTGTTTACGCTGAATGGCAGAGCTTTAGCTGGGAAAGCGTAAAGCAAGATACCATTGCCGAATCTACGACAGAGGCCAAGTACATGGATGCTGCAGAGGCAGCTAAGGAGGCTATGTGGATTTGTAAATTCATGGCAGGGCTGGGTGTAATTAAAAACCCATCCAGTCCGGTGAATCCATTTTGCGACAACACAAGGGCCATTGCGCAAGCTAAAAGCCTAGATCGCATAACAAATCCAAACATGTACTGCGGCGCATCCACCTCATCAGATAAATACTGAACTGAGGTGAAGTGAAGATAACCGATATTGCAACAGATGATAACATAGCCAACCATTTGACTAAGGCAGTGTCACTGCCTGAACATGTTAGACATGTAAAGTCGATGGGGACATATTGGAGTTTAGATTGGAACTAGGGCAAGTGAGAGATTGTTAGTCTTAGTGCCCGTAGTTCAATCCTAAATGTCCAAATGTATATATCATCGTTAGCAATAAAATTAAAGCGGCTTTATATTACTTATGTGTTGGAGTAATATATCGATGTGTGCTCTGATCTATGCCCACCATGCGAATAGAACCATAGATCGAGATAGATCACACTCGATGGGTCCCTAGTCAACAAAGCTTCACTAGAAGCGACTAGTATGAAAGATGGCTCTTTATGGCTTACGTTCTGTTAGTCATTGGAATGGGATTCCGGAGTCTGATCATAGATATCATGTGGGACATGATATTGGACGACCCGCCCTGAATATGTGCCATAGATTAAGTCATGAACATATTCAGTGTTGTAGCTTGTCATGTATCCTTAGACCAAGGAGTCTTTGTGATCGCTATGTAGTCAACAACTGAGTTTGACCTGAGCCTAACGTTGTCCGTAACAGGGCTTCCATAACGGCCAGGATTGGCTTGGGGACGGGCTACATGAGTGACACGAAAGACGGCTAAGGGATTTATCCCTCATACTAAGGTATGGGAAAGATATCGGTTCTCGGCCACTTGATCGAGAGTGACTGGAAGAATAGCATGGCCATGCACATGATACTGGGTATCATATCTTCAGTCATCTCACATATCAAGGAACGGTGATTGAGAATAATAAGGATGACGGCTCTATGCCTTATCTCAATCAGGATATCAGAGATAAAAGGATAATGACAGGGACGACGGAAAGGTTAGAATCGACAGGGTCGATTCGTTATGTAGTGTCAGGCAATACTAAAGTCTCGTTAGTTGCCACTTAAATAGGATCAAGTAAAATGGGATTTTACGTTGATCTATTGACATGCATAAACCTAAGGGTCACACCGGAGGATGAAACTCATTGACACATTTATGGAGAATGGCCAAAAGGGAGTTGTCTCGGGACATGACCAAAACTGGGTTTTGGGTCATGTGCCCGTAAGTGAATAGGACTTTACGGATCGAGACAAGGCTTGGAGTCTTGGGATTGATCGCGTCGGATAATGTTGGACATTTCCGGTATGGAAGGCATGGAGGCGATGAGCGAATCACGGGACCTCGTTGGAAATGGTCACGGGCCATGTTCCAAGAGGCCCATGAAAGGCCCATGCAACCAAGGCCCATGGAACTAATTAATCAAGTCTTGATTAATTAGTACTAAGTAAGCAAGACAAGGATTAAGGTGTTGGTGATTCACCACCTAACCCAATCTTGTCTTGCCATACTTTGTCCTATTTACACCTTACTTGACACCATACTTGTCCCATGCCTTTAGTTGGACAAGTATGGGTTTTGTTATGTTTAAGTCATCTTTTTTCAACATAACAAACACAAGACAAGAATAGGAAACACATTTTCTCTCCCTCTTCCATGGCCATTTCGGGTTTGGCTAGTTTCCTCCTCCATTTTTGTGTTCTTGAGTCCTCAAAGAGAAGAACTACGTGGCTTTGATTCCCATGTGGATACGTAGGCGTCTTGGAGACTCAAGCCAATCATTCGTTAACCGGTGTTCTTGTTTTGGTAAGAACTAGTGCTGAATTTTTCTCTTGTTAATCCATTCTTTGTTAGTTGTTTCATGGTTCTAATGGTCTCTTGGTTTTCATTGATTTTCCGCTGCGAGTTGGTTCATCTCCAACCCTACCTCGAGACCCAACACATTCACCATAATGCCACATCATCACCCCAATTCAACAAAAACTCACGCCACTTTCTTACTTTCTCACACAAGCAAGGGCATAATTGTAATAGCATGGTGTCATGTGGACAAGTGTCCATTTTTTTGTTCAACAATTCATTAATTTAATCATTCCCGCTTCGTTTCAACTCCGATTAGCTTCAAACTTGCGCCAATATTTTTCTTTTTCCAAGGGCTTTAAATCAAGATCAGTCATGAATATATTTTGAAGCACGAAAATAAAAATTTATATTGGGTGATAAAAACAATGTTTAGTGTTGATAAATCTTCACTAATAATTTTTTATATCGGGGTATCAAACCAGTGCTAAATAGTGTTTAGTGTTGATAAAACTAGTGCTTAGTGTTCATAAAAAAACATGTGATGATGTGATAAAAATCATGTTCGATTTTGAAAAATGAAGTGATAAAACTAGTGTTCAGTGTTGATAAATCCAGTGTATAGTGTTGATAAACCCAGTGTATAGTGTTGATAAAAATTACCCAGACTTAACTTTTTTTAAAATCAGCCCTGAAATAAGGGTGATAACCTAGAGTTTAGTGTTGATAAAAAAACATGTGATGGGATGATAAAAACACATGTAATTTAATGATAAACATAGTGTTTGGTGTTGATAAAACTAGTGCTTAGTGTTCATAAAAAAACATGTGATGATGTGATAAAAATCATGTTCGATTTTGGAAAATGAGGTGATAAAACTAGTGTTTAGTGTTGATAAACCCAGTGTATAGTGTTGATAAACTCAATGTACAGTGTTGATAAAAATTACCCAGACTTAAATTTTTTTTTAAAATCAGCCCCGAAATAAGGGTGATGACCTAGAGTTTAGTGTTGATAAAAAAAACATGTGATGAGATGATAAAAACACATGTAATTGAATGATAAACATAGTGTTTAGTGTTGATAAAACTAGTGCTTAGTGTTCATAAAAAACATGTGATGATGTGATAAAAATCATGTTCGATTTTGAAAAATGAGGTGATAAAACTAGTGTTCATTGTTGATAAACTCAGTGTATAGTGTTGATAAAAATTATCCAGACTTAAATTTTTCTAAAATCAGCCCCGAAATAAGGGTGATAACCTAGAGTTTGGTGTTGATAAAAAAAAACATGTGATAGGATGATAAAAACACATGTAATTGAATGATAAATATAGTGTTTAGTGTTGATAAAACTAGTGCTTAGTGTTCATAAAAAAAACATGTGATGATGTGATAAAAATCATGTTCGATTTTGGAAAATGAGGTGATAAATCCAGTATATAGTGTTGATAAATCTATTGCATAGTGTTGATAAACTCAGTGTATAGTGTTGATAAAAATTACCCAGACTTAACTTTTTTTTTAAAAATCAACCCCGAAAATAATTTTTTTCCGTGCTTCAAAATATATTCATGACTGATCTTGATAGAAATTCTTTGAAAAAACAAAACTAATGTCGCAAGTTTGAAGCCAATCAGAGTTCAAACGAAGCGGGGAAAATTAAATTAGTGAATTGGTAAAAAAAATATATGATGGTTTTACTAAAAAGCCCTTACCCCTTACTAAAAAGTGTTTTTTTTGCAGTCAACAAGTCAAGCACTCAATTGCATCTCATCCATCCATTCTTAAAATGAATGGCTTGGATTGGTTTACACAGTTCTTACGTTAAGGAGTGGTTTCTATTTGATTTTTTCTCTCCTTATTAATTACCTCATTTATTATTTTGAAGAGGCAAAAGGAGAAGGCCTAACCTTAGCAATTACACCTAAGCCGTGCTTTAATTAGCATTAAATGTGTTAGCAAAAGGGAAATTTCATAAAGTATGCCTCATAATGGTATAAATTTGTTTTCTATGCTAGTATAGTTCAAAATTTGAAAAATATGCTTTTCAATTAGTTTAGGACAATAATACCCTCATTCTAATTTAAACAAGATAATTCATATTTTATTAATTCATTTAAATCTATTTTCAAAATAAATATTCACTTCTTAAATAAAATATTTTTAAAATTTTAAAATTTATTAAAATTATATTTTATTTTCTTAAAAATCAAATTATTTTGACAAATATTTTTAAAAAGATAATTCAACGATGATGTTTCAAACAAAAATATTATACTTCATTATTTTTTTCCAGTTTTATTAATTATTAAACTCCTATTTAAATTTATATTTTTTAAATCGGATTATTTTGAAAAATATAATATGAAAGATAATTCAATTTTATAAACTTTTGAAAAATAATTTCGATTTTATAATAAAATATATTTTATATAATTTTATTAGTAATTCGTAGTTTATTTTCTAAAATTTAATTTGAAAAATAAATTAAAAATTAAAATATTATTTTAATAATTAATAAAATATATTATAAATTTAATTATCTTTAAAAGTTATTTATCAACGTAATCTGTTTTTTATATAAAAAGAAATTAAGATCTGATTTTAATAATTAATAATATAGAATAATATTTTTTATATAAAAAAATATTCTTTCCCTTTATATATTCGTATATTAGAAAAAAAATATTTTGTTAATATTAGTAATTATAAAAATCAGATTTGAATTTATTTTAAAAACAGAATACTCTGATAATAATTTTAGAAAGATATTTAAATTTATAATATATTGTATTAATTATGAAAATCAGATTTTAATTTATTTTTCAAATTATATTAAAAGTAAAATATGAATTTAGTAATTAATAAATTTTATTTTTTTAAAAATACATTTTGTTCAATTTTATTAGTTACTACATTCATATTTTATTAATTATGAAAATCTGGTTTGAATTTATTTTTATAAAACTTAATTATCTTTCAAATTATATTTGTCAAAATAATCCGATTTATAAATTTATAAATTAAAATAACAATTTAATAATTAATAAAACCGAAAAAAAAATAATGAAGTATAATATATATATTTGAAAAATTATCGTTGAATTTTATTTTTAAAAATATTTATCGAAATAATTTGATTTTTAAGAAAATAAAATACAATTTTAATAATTTATAACTTTTAAAAAATATTTTATTTAAAAACTGAATATTTATTTTGAAAATAGATTTAAATGAATTAATAAACTATGAATTATCTTGTTTAAATTAGAATGAGGGTATTATTGTCCTAAAACAATTGAAAAGCATATTTTTCAAATTTTGAACTATACTAGCATAAAAAACAAATTTATACCATTATGAGGCATATTTTATGAAATTTCCCTAGCAAAATGGCTATGAACGTGCCCATCCTTCATGTATGGCTTTAATTAATCGACACTAATATATTAATTAATAATGAGAAATTAAAGTACGGACCATCAAAATAAATAAAGGAAAATGTCAAATGAAAATTAAATATTTTTCGGTAAAAAAAATACGGGCAAGGCAGATAGTCAAGCCTCAACGTGCAACCACACGTATGGGCATAGAATAATGCATGCACATGTTAGGACTTGAAGTGATAAGTTTATTATATAGTTCTATTTTTAAACACTTTGTCAAAAGGGAAACCCTATTTCTTAGTTTTTTTAATAAACAAAATATTATTAGAGATCCCGTTTCTAAGTTGAAAAACAAGGATTAAATGATATAATTCTGACTGGGATCAAACAAAAACCTTGTCAAGAACAACAAAACACAAGAATAAAGAATAAAAAAACAAAAAATAAACCCTATATTAACCTAAAATCAGCGCCTAAACGAGTCCGAGCTTCCTCACGCCACACTCCCACACTACTGTCTGGAGAGACATAAATCCGCAAACTGACAATCTAAGAATCAGATCTCCTGCAGGCGCGGGATAAATGATTATGCTGCTTCCTCAACACTTCATCTCTTTTTTATGCGGCTTGCCCGAGACGAGGAAACCACCGGTGCTTGAGGCTCAAGGAACAGGTAAACCCCAAGATTAACTAAGCCTTGAACCTTAGAAGATCCTGATTTGAGAGGGTCGGGAACAATGGAACCCAAGAACTCATCCTCATAGACTTCATACTCTTGAGACATAATCGGAGATTTATTCATAATGGGATTATACTCCGAATCACTGTCATCTAATTCCAGTTGGTCACCTTCTTTTGAGGCAAAATCCTCTAATTGACTATCATAGATGTACCAAATAGAAGCTTTGTGACTCATAACTTTGAGTAATTTCTAGCAATCGAACCTTGATTGTCGTTCTCTACTAATAGATCTTGGCTTTACTGTTAGTCTTAGTGCCTGTAGTTCAATCCTAAATGTCCAAATGTATATATCATCGTTAGCAATAAAATTAAAGAGGCTTTATATTACTTATGTGTTGGAGTAATATGTCGATGTGTGCTCTGATCTATGCCCACCATGCGAATAGAACCATAGATCGAGATAGATCACACTCGATGGGTCCCTAGTCAACAAAGCTTCACTAGAAGCGACTAGTATGAAAGATGGCTCTTTATGGCTTACGTTCTGTTAGTCATTGGAATGGGATTCCGAAGTCTGATCATAGATATCATGTGGGACATGATATTGGACGACCCGCCCTGAATATGTGCCATAGATTAAGTCATGAACATATTCAGTGTTGTAGCTTGTCATGTATCCTTAGACCAAGGAGTCTTTGTGATCGCTATGTAGTCAACAACTGAATTTGACCTGAGCCTAACGTTGTCCGTAACAGGGCTTCCATAATGGCCAGGATTGGCGTGGGGACGGGCTACATGAGTGACACGAAAGGCGGCTAAGTGATTTATCCCTCATACTGAGGTATGGGAAAGATATCGGTTCTCGGCCGCTTGATCGAGAGTGACTGAAAGAATAGCATGGCATGCACATGATATTGGGTATCATATCTTCAGTCATCTCACATATCAAGGAACGATGATTGAGAATAATAAGGATGACGACTCTATGCCTTATCTCAATCAGGATATCGGAGATAAAAGGATAATGACAGGGACGACGGAAAGGTTAGAATCGACAGGGTCGATTCGTTATGTAGTGTCAGGCAATACTAAAGTCTCGTTAGTTGCCACTTAAATAGGATCAAGTAAAATGGGATTTTACGTTGATCTATTGACATGCATAAACCTAAGGGTCACACCGGAGGATGAAACTCATTGACACATTTATGGAGAATGGCCAAAGGGGAGTTGTCTCGGGACATGACCAAAACTGGGTTTTGGGTCATGTGCCCGTACGTGAATAGGACTTTACGGATCGAGACAAGGCTTGGAGTCTTGGGATTGATCGTGTCGGGTAATGTTGGACATTTCCGGTATGGAAGGCATGGAGGCGATGAGCGAATCACGGGACCTCGTTGGAAATGGCCACGGGCCATGTTCCAAGAGGCCCATGAAAGGCCCATGCAACCAAGGCCCATGGAACTAATTAATCAAGTCTTGATTAATTAGTACTAAGTAAGCAAGACAAGGATTAAGGTGTTGGTGATTCACCACCTAACCCAATCTTGTCTTGCCATACTTTGTCCTATTTACACCTTACTTGACACCATACTTGTCCCATGCCTTTAGTTGGACAAGTATGGGTTTTGTTATGTTTAAGTCATCTTTTTTCAACATAACAAACACAAGACAAGAATAGGAAACACATTTTCTCTCCCTCTTCCATGGCCATTTCGGGTTTGGCTAGTTTCCACCTCCATTTTTGTGTTCTTGAGTCCTCAAAGAGAAGAACTACGTGGCTTTGATTCCCATGTGGATACGTAGGCGTCTTGGAGACTCAAGCCAATCATTCGTTAACCGGTGTTCTTGTTTTGGTAAGAAATAGTGCTGAATTTTTCTCTTGTGAATCCATTCTTTGTTAGTTGTTTCATGGTTTAATCGTCTCTTGGTTTTCATTGATTTTCCGCTGTGAGTTGGTTCATCTCCAACCCTACCTTGAGACCCAACAGTGGTATCAGAGCCGTGCTACCTTCGGGATTCACAAGACGGTGTTCGAAGTTTCGGTTTTGCTTGAAAGTTTCGTTTTTGGCATGTTGTTTTGCTAAATTGTTTGATAACATGTTTTAAATTCTTGTTCATGGATTTAATGCATGTAAAATGAATTTTTGAAAATTACTTCAAATCTGGAAATTTTGAAAAAAAATTGATTTTTTGGGTCTCGGGAGCGGGACTCTCGGGGAGCCGAAACCGGGACCGAACGGGGCTCCGTTGGACGGAGTTAGGCCAAGCATGACCATTGGATGGTTGATATGCCAAGGCTAAACCGTTTTGTTAGTTATGACGAGTTTGGAACCGTCATGACGAACTCGAAGATCAAATGTTCAAAAGTTTCATTTTTGAACGGTTTCGATAAACCGAGCATCAAAAAATTTCGAAACATGGCTATTAATTAAAACCGGAAAATCACATGATGTTTGATAACATGCTTGTTTGATAACACGGTGTGTGATGTGATGTTGGCATGGTGTACATAATAGCCCCGAGCTCGATTTAATTATTTATCGCTTTTCACGGCCTGCGAGCTGTTAGAGTTAACGTGTAATTATTCTTTCAAGGTGTGGTCGTCGAACCACTTGTTTGTAATATTTATTTATTCCCGACCTGCGAGTCGTGTATTGATTGTAATATTTTACTCAAGACGAAAAAAGGGCGAAAAGGTCATTTGGTGGCTTTTCGGGTGTTGGCATCGGCTTGGAGTCGGTGGAGCTCAAGAAGCTAGTGGGAGTTAGTTTAGGGGGCTATTATGTGCACATTTATCGCTTTATGCTTGGTTTAGTTTATGCATGATTAATTCTATGTGTTTTAGAATTGCATGCTTAACTTTATTTACCGAGCATATCACCTCACATGCAAAGATAAAATTGGTTTTAATCCTTGTTTGTGAGCCCTTAGAACCGTCATTACATTAGATGCAGTTGACGGGTTCGAAGGAAGAATTACATTGGATGTAATTGGAGGCATCATTACATTTGGAATGTAGTTGATGTGCTCATCGCATCTAGGATGTGCAAAAAGTTTTAAACACAACCGGACAAGTAAAAACGGGTCATGTCCGATACCTCCCAATTCTCAACACCTTACTACCTCCCCGTCCTATGGGTGTCGTGCGCCTTAGCGGAGCATCCATGGGAAGGCGGGGTAGTAGGTTTGGACGACATATGTGGGTGTCGTGCGCCTTAGTGGAGCACCTACATAGTGGCGGGTCATAGTTGAAAATTGGTGGACCCGACTACGATTCTCAGCTAGGGTTGAGCTAGGGTATCAGATAGGGTAAGCCGTGTACTTAAGTACATACCCTAGCCAAGAGTCACATTGGATGTGATTGGACGGGGTCCTACCTACATAGCTCGATTGAGTGGTGAGCCTTCGTTCAACTTGATCGAGTGAATCAAGGATCTTGGTTTCAGATTCTAAAGGTTTAGAATCGATTGTTAGTGTTTAAGCTTGATCTTCATAAAATTTATTCAGTTTACTGATTGAATTTTATCGGTTGTAGATCAAATGGCAAATTCAGCGAACATTAATAGTTTGTCATTAAAAACCATTCTTGACAGGGTCAAGCTAAATGGGACAAACTATTTGGACTGGTACAGAATTTTGAGGATAGTCCTCAAGTCTGAACGCAAAAAATATGTCCTTGACAAGGCTGTCTCTAAGACCATATCAGAGTTACATGAAGTGTCATTAATTGCTGAGAAGAATATATCAGGGATCTGGGATCCAAGGATATTCTGATGGTCAACAAGGGAATTGGAAGTGGCAAGGGCGGGGCCCATGCGCACTCGGCAGGAAAGATGAGACACATGAGAATGTCTGCTTCTACTGCCAATAGCCTGGTCATTGGAGCCGGGATTACAGGAAGTTCACGGCTGATCTGAAGAAGGGCAGTGGGACTGCGCTTTCATCAAATAGCGTGGATGATCTGAAGAAGGGCAGTAGAACTGCGCCTTCATCAGGAAACCTGGATGATCTAAGGAAGGGTGGTGGGACCGTGCCTTCATCCGGTATTAACTCTATAGAGCTACACCTCTCTACTTCCAAAGATTCATGGGTATTAGATACCAGGACTGAATCTCACACATGCACTTATATATGGTGGCTGAAAGTAGGAGAGGTTTGGAAAGCACGAAGTGGACCTCAGAGTTGTGGCAACTGCTGTAGGATCCATGAGTCTTGCTTTTCCTAGAGGCCTTGTCTTAGTATTGTATAATGTATATTGCATACCTACTTTTAGTAGGAATATTATACTTGTATCCGTGTTTGAAAAGGAAGGATATAATGTTAATATTGGAAATGGAGTTTTCAATGTTCTATGCAATGATATGTTTTATACCAGTACTGACTTGGTTGGAGGATTGTACATATTAGATATGGGTAACAATGCCTCAAGTTCTATATATTCCGTTAATACCAAGAGGTCTAAATCCAACGATTTAAACCAAACTCTGTTATGGCACTGTCATTTAGGTCGCATAAATAAGAAGCGCCTATCAGCACTTCAGAAGTGTGGACTTTCAGGTTCATTCGAATTCCATTCGATCGATAGGTGCAAGGTTTGTTTGATGGGAAAAATGACTAAAGTGCCCTTTTATCGATCGCGATGAAAGGGCGGGTGAATTATTGGGGCTGATACACTCGAATGTGTGTAGACCAATAAGTTCACTTTCCAGGAGGGGTTTTAGCTACTTTATCACATTTACTGATGATAACAGTAAATATGGTTATGTCTATTCGCTGAGACATAAGTCTGAAGCTTTTGATAAATTCAAAGAGTTTAAGACTAAAGTAGAAAACCAGCTCGACAAAGGTATTAAGGCACTTCGATTGGATCGAGGTGGAAAATACTTGACCACAGAGTTATTAGATCATCTAAAAGAGAATGGGATCCTTTTGGAATGGACTCCTCCTGGGACACTGTAGATGAAAGGTGTAGCCAAACGGAGAAATCGGACATTGTTAGACAATGATCCGTTCCATTATTAGTTGGACTGATCTCCCAATCTCTTTCTGGGATTATGTTCTAGAGACGACCGTATTCATAGTGAATCGGGATTCGACGAAGGGTGTGGAAGGGATACTATTTTCAAATGGTACGGGATGATGCCCGCTTTGTCCTTCCTAAAGATTTGTGGTTGCGAGGCTTATGTGAAACATTTGGTTTCGACTAAGCTCGAACCAAGATCTGAGATATGCACCTTCGTGTGGTATCCCAAAGCAACAAGGGGATACTACTTCTACAATCCCAGTGAGAACATGGTGTTCGTCGCATGGGGTGGGGTCTTTATGGAAAAGGAGTTTTGTTTCCAAAGACGTCATTGGGAGGACTGTGCATCTTGAAGAAATTCAGGATGGTACAGATCTGTCTAAACCAATTGGCAACCCAGTAGAAAGGAGCCAGAGATTGTCGTAGAGTAAGAACCAATTCATGTTACAATTCCAGAAGGTCCAAGGCGATTTGAAAGGATCAATCTTCCACCTCCAAGATATGGTATCCGGAGGTGACAATGAAGTCATGGTGGATCACGATGATCCAGTCACCTTTCAGGAAGTCGTGGATGGGCCCAACTCCGAGTTATGGCTGGGAGCCATGAGGGAGGAAATGCAATCCATGTCGGACAACCGAGTCTGGGAACCGGTTGATCCCATCAATGGTGTGAGGACCATCGGATGCAAATGGATCTTCAAGGTGAAGATGGACATGGACAGAAACCCTTTGACCTACAAAGCTCAACTGGTGGCGAAAGGTTATAGGCAGATCCAATGGATTGACTATGAGGAAACCTTCTCCCTAGTGGCTATGGTCAAAATCGATCCAAATTCTTCTTGACATAACTGCGTATCATAATTACAAGATATGGCAAGTGGATGTCAAAACCTCTTTCCTAAATGGAAATTTGACTGAGTACGTTTGTATGTCTCGGCCCAAAGGTTTTGATGATCCGAAGAATAAGGGAAAGATTTATAAGTTGTTGAAATCCATTTATGGATTGAAACGAACTTCTCGGAGTTGGATCCTTCGTTTTGATGAAACTGTAATTGGATTTGGCTTAAACAAGAACGAGGATGAATCTTGCATTTATAAGAAGGCTAGTGGGAGCAAGATTACCTTTCTGGTTCTCATTGAAAACGACATCCCAACCTTGCACGAGACTTAAGCTGGGTTGAGGAAGTGTTTTTCAATTAATGACTTAGGCGATGCTTCTTATATCTTAGGGATTAAGACATGTAGAGATCGCACCAAGAGGGTCTTGGATTTAAGTCAGGGAACCTATGTGAACAAGGCATTGAGTAGGTTCTTAGTGCTCGATTCAAAGAAAGTACTCTTACCCACTAGCCATGACATTTATCTCAGCAAGACTCGGTGTCCTAAGACAGCTGATGAGCTGAAAAGGATGATGAGAATCCTATGAGCCTAGGGGCAGGATCGATCATCTATGCCAAGACATGTATGAGACCGGACGTCTCGTAAGCCTTATGTTTACCAGTAGACATCATTCTAACCCGGGGGAAAGATGATGCTGAACTAGTCGTCGAAGGATGAGTAGACGCTAGTTTTCCAAGACAAATCCAGATGACTTTAGAAGTCAATCAGGATATGTGTTTACGCTGAATGGCAGAGCTTTAGCTGGGAAAGCGTAAAGCAAGATACCATTGCCGAATCTACGACAGAGGCCAAGTACATGGATGCTGCAGAGGCAGCTAAGGAGGCTATGTGGATTTGTAAATTCATGGCAGGGCTGGGTGTAATTAAAAACCCATCCAGTCCGGTGAATCCATTTTGCGACAACACAAGGGCCATTGCGCAAGCTAAAAGCCTAGATCGCATAACAAATCCAAACATGTACTGCGGCGCATCCACCTCATCAGATAAATACTGAACTGAGGTGAAGTGAAGATAACCGATATTGCAACAGATGATAACATAGCCAACCATTTGACTAAGGCAGTATCACTGCCTGAACATGTTAGACATGTAAAGTCGATGGGGACATATTGGAGTTTAGATTGGAACTAGGGCAAGTGAGAGATTGTTAGTCTTAGTGCCCGTAGTTCAATCCTAAATGTCCAAATGTATATATCATCGTTAGCAATAAAATTAAAGCGGCTTTATATTACTTATGTGTTGGAGTAATATATCGATGTGTGCTCTGATCTATGCCCACCATGCGAATAGAACCATAGATCGAGATAGATCACACTCGATGGGTCCCTAGTCAACAAAGCTTCACTAGAAGCGACTAGTATGAAAGATGGCTCTTTATGGCTTACGTTCTGTTAGTCATTGGAATGGGATTCCGGAGTCTGATCATAGATATCATGTGGGACATGATATTGGACGACCCGCCCAGAATATGTGCCATAGATTAAGTCATGAACATATTCAGTGTTGTAGCTTGTCATGTATCCTTAGACCAAGGAGTCTTTGTGATCGCTATGTAGTCAACAACTGAGTTTGACCTGAGCCTAACGTTTTCCGTAACAGGGCTTCCATAATGGCCAGGATTGGCGTGGGGACGGGCTACATGAGTGACACGAAAGGCGGCTAAGTGATTTATCCCTCATACTGAGGTATGGGAAAGATATCGGTTCTCGGCCGCTTGATCGAGAGTGACTGAAAGAATAGCATGGCATGCACATGATACTGGGTATCATATCTTCAGTCATCTCACATATCAAGGAACGATGATTGAGAATAATAAGGATGACGACTCTATGCCTTATCTCAATCAGGATATCGGAGATAAAAGGATAATGACAGGGACGACGGAAAGGTTAGAATCGACAGGGTCGATTCGTTATGTAGTGTCAGGCAATACTAAAGTCTCGTTAGTTGCCACTTAAATAGGATCAAGTAAAATGGGATTTTACGTTGATCTATTGACATGCATAAACCTAAGGGTCACACCGGAGGATGAAACTCATTGACACATTTATGGAGAATGGCCAAAGGGGAGTTGTCTCGGGACATGACCAAAACTGGGTTTTGGGTCATGTGCCCGTACGTGAATAGGACTTTACGGATCGAGACAAGGCTTGGAGTCTTGGGATTGATCGTGTCGGGTAATGTTGGACATTTCCGGTATGGAAGGCATGGAGGCGATGAGCGAATCACGGAACCTCGTTGGAAATGGCCACGGGCCATGTTCCAAGAGGCCCATGAAAGGCCCATGCAACCAAGGCCCATGGAACTAATTAATCAAGTCTTGATTAATTAGTACTAAGTAAGCAAGACAAGGATTAAGGTGTTGGTGATTCACCACCTAACCCAATCTTGTCTTGCCATACTTTGTCCTATTTACACCTTACTTGACACCATACTTGTCCCATGCCTTTAGTTGGACAAGTATGGGTTTTGTTATGTTTAAGTCATCTTTTTTCAACATAACAAACACAAGACAAGAATAGGAAACACATTTTCTCTCCCTCTTCCATGGCCATTTCGGGTTTGGCTAGTTTCCACCTCCATTTTTGTGTTCTTGAGTCCTCAAAGAGAAGAACTACGTGGCTTTGATTCCCATGTGGATACGTAGGCGTCTTGGAGACTCAAGCCAATCATTCGTTAACCGGTGTTCTTGTTTTGGTAAGAAATAGTGCTGAATTTTTCTCTTGTGAATCCATTCTTTGTTAGTTGTTTCATGGTTTAATCGTCTCTTGGTTTTCATTGATTTTCCGCTGCGAGTTGGTTCATCTCCAACCCTACCTTGAGACCCAACATTTACTTCATATGAACGACTCACAAACTTGGGGTTGGAACGTAGTCGACGATCTCTATTATTCGAGTCCCCCAAATCATGCGGCCCACTCAAAGACTGAGCTGAGATTTATAAAGTTTATGCAAAACTTACTCGCAGGTCTTTACCAACTGGAAACGGGTTCGCCACATACGATTTCCCCTTAATCTGACCTCGAGTAACCGGTGGGAAATTTACTTGATCTCCAAAGTACAAGTCAAAATGATTAACTGAGCCCCTACTTTTCCCTGGCTCACCAAATAAACTCGACCCCTTTAGAACATCATAAACCTTTACATTCTGAATTATGACCTTGAATTATTTATTCTGAATTATTAAGTCCATCACTTCCAAAACCATTATTGTTGGAGATCGTAATATGATGAAGTTTGAATCTAGTTCTTCTGAATTTTCATCCTTGCGAATTTTGATCACAGTCCTTACCGACTTGGAATATCCCCGTGCAGATCGTCCGTACTCTTGCAGCGGAGGCGCGTTTATACCGTGGCTCCGAACCCGAGTAGTGGCTGGCCCGTGGACTTGAGGCAAGGCTGGAGTGGAGGTCTACCCTTGATAGCGTATTGGAGCAGGCGTTTGTGGACGACGACCCCCCACTCTAGGAGGATGGAAGAAACAGGTTTCCAACCGACGTAGCCCCGGGGTCCAGCTGGTTTGAGAGGGACCGGAGGGCGTGTTCGGATCGCCAAGAAGCCTACCACCACCATATCTCCTCGCGATTATTCCTTCGCGACATGTGAGAGCCATGAATCTTTTGGCACATAGTCTGGGCATGTTCTCTTGCAGGGTTTCGAAGATCCACCACCAACAAGATTAGACCCCCTTGTTCCGAGGGGGGTGGGAGAGCCCGAGTTGAAGGCGAAGCCATCGGAGAGGAGGATGTCCTAGAGGCAGCAAGTTGGACTTGCGCATAGTACAAAGACGGACGACGTCGTTCTATGGACGAGGTGGGGGACCAGAGACAGCCGGGAGACCAGGGTTGGCTATGGTGCCACGTGCGCCATCATCAGAGAACGACCTAAAGATAAAGGCGATGGGAGAAGAACGGAGACCAAGTGCCTTTTGAAGGACATCATTCTATGCTCTAGTTTTGAGAAAATCGTGGATAGATATGACGAGACACCAACAATGATCGATGGTACGACAATCGTATGATCAGAGAGGACAACGCAACCGGGCATAGGCTGAAGGTAATACAAAATTCTGGAAATATGGAATAAATTGAAGAATCGTTTTTAAAAACAGAAAAACAAGTAGAAAGTGTTTGAGTAAAAGTGAATGGAAGTTTGAACCGATAAGTACATCCAAAGGTCAGAAGTTGACCTCTCTATAATGCCACTTCCTTTAAGGTAAATTTGCTCTAAAAACTCTTTCAAAATCATTCTCTCTCTTGGTGTGCTCTTCATGAACAATAAAAATGCTGTAAAGCTCATTTCCTGAAGTAACAAACAAACAAACAACTTGACAGCATAGATTCTTCATAAATAGGCACCTTCCTCCCCACCCCTACCCATTACCCACCAAAAGTTATGGCAAAAACAAAACAAAATACTTGAAGAAAACATATAAGACTGGAACAAAATCTATATCATGATTCTTCAAAAAGAAAAAAAAAAAGGCTAGTCCCTGATTCTAAGGCAGGTCAATAAAGTCTCTTCATTGGATCTGAAGCTGCAAGCGGTTTCCCAGAAACCCAGAAAAAAAAAATTGTTTTTTTATTATTTTATATTTGTTTGCTGTTGATATTTTTCAAGCTTACCCATAAAAGCACAGTCACCTATTCACAAATCTGAGAAGTACCCAATTCCCAGAATTGTGCAAGAATCAATGGGTCGGTCTTGTTTTCCCAAAACTCTGCTTGCTTCACTGTTGCTGCTCTCTACCTTATCTCATGGTACCAAATGTTCATGATATTGTGATCTTAACAAATATGATCCTTTTGTTAATTTTGGTTGTCGTCGTTGTTCTCCTTCTTTTTATCTTCGCTCTTCTGCCTCCGATTGTAATTCTCCCCCGGAGTGTATTGTTTGGTGGAATAAAACCCGTTTTTTTTGCTGATAAAAAAAGCAACAAATATGATCATTTGATGTTGCCCTTTTGTTTGATTGTGTTTGTCTCTTTCTCTGTCTGAAGGATTTGGTAGAAACTTGATGGAGAAGACTGTTCACTATGAAGATTCTCCTGGTCCTGTTGAGGTTTTATTTCCCTTCTTTTGCTCTTCTCTCTGCCTTTGGTTGTTGTAGATTTTGAGGGGTAGTTTGGGAATTAATGTTTGTTTTGATTGATAGGGAGATTCAAGGATGATGATTGAAGTTATGGATTATGCACCACCAGAGGCTAACAAGAACCCAAGAAGTGATTTCGTCCTTACTCCTCCTCCACAACCACAAGGCTAGTTTTTGGATTATATGTAGATTTGTGGTCCGAACTACAAATACTTATAAGGTTTGGTGTTGTTAACTGTGATTGTAGCAGTTTCTTTCCTCAATTGTATGTATGAATAAGATTTCAATTCATTTTTTTTTGCTCTTGATCGGCTTTATCAACTTGTTTCCGTGTATGTCATATATAAGCATGACTATTGAATCAGTGACGCTGTATCTGATGGAGGTACTTCCATATACACGTTCCCGAAAAACTTTTGTAGCGAAAACGTGATCTGCTTGTTTTTTTTTTTTTGGAGCGAAAGGTGCAGTATCATTTAATAATCATGATTATATAAATATGCATCGAAAAACAAGCTCATTGACCACTGGGAGGGGGTCAGAACTAATGAACAATGGTTCTCTAACCCTTTTAGTATTATAACCGCCACCGACGGTGTTTTGATGACTCATAGGCAATGATAGAAGACGAGTAGAGAGACTAGAAGACCGGAGATCTAGAGGGACCTTAACGGTAAAATTGATGGGGGAGGCAACGCATCATACAGGGACCCCTCCCAGGTCCAGTCCCTGATGCATGTTTCATACCCATTCCTCCTGGCGGGGCTGCTTGCCTGCCCTGACTTGATCCTCCCGGGGTCCCCGATCGCCGACCTTTTGAGGGTACCCTGGCCAACCCCTAGTCCAGCCGCTCCGGATAATACCGCCCCCGTTGCTCCCCCTTCCGCACGAGCTCCTGCATCCTGAGCGGAAAGTCGCGGCGGAAACTCTAGACGAGAGACATGAAGCTGAGGTGGAGCCCTACTGGTCCATCCCTGAAACTCCAACCGAGGAAGCGTGGGAGTCCGGGGAGCTTTGGTCAACTTCAAAGGACCTAGCGGTCCAAAACCCAGGGGGGTTAGGTAGGCTGCCCGTCTCCCCCCAGTCTGTGGCATACCGTTTGACCTGCTTCTCCCTGTCATATTCTAGCATGAAATATCCAAATCGAGGTGGCCCCCGAATCGCCCACGTACAGTCCTTCAGGATATGGCCTAGCCGACCATAGTTATAGTAGAAGCTCAGAAGCTTTAAGTACGTGAGCTCCACACTGATAGGCTTTGGAAACTCTGGAAACTAGAGCACCAGACCCTTTCTCAGGGGCCTTTCCATGAGGTGCCAGAATCAGACCTTGGCGGTCCCTCCCCAGCACATGCCACATTGGTCACATGAGACAACTACACACATCCCCAGGGCATCCCCGATAGAGATACCCGTCTCTCTCGTTCGAACCAGGGGTGGTAATCCCCTAACATGGACCCATAATTGTACTCGGTCCAGAGTGGGCAACTCCCGAGCGCACGAGTCCAAGTCCACAAGCAATAGGACCCGACCATCGAAGCACCAGGGCTCATTACCTCGGACCCACGCTCTAGATTCCGACGACCGAAAGTAGAAGCCGAACAGTCCCGACCCTATGTCTTTGACCACTAGCCCTTCCGCATCCTTACCACATGCATTGGTAATGATGCGGAGGAGCATGTCCTTCCGTGGGGGTTTTGGTGACCACAGCCAACCTAGCAGTCCCCACTGTTGGCGAGCTAATGTCGTTGTCGTCGTCGCTCAAGACTTCGGGACCACCACCTCAATCTCTTCTTCATCGTCCAAAGAGCAGGACGAAAACCTGTCCTATAGACTCTCCAGAGAAGTCTGGAGGTCGGCCTCATTGGAAGTCCCAGCCGAAGGGAATTCCTCTATAAGAAGGTGTTTCGACCGATCCCGGGTCATCCTTGGTGGGGTAGTCAGGGCCGCCGGTATGATTTAAAAGTTGACCGGGTTGGGGAGACACCGCTCTAGCCCTAAGGCCAGGGCCGTCGTTCTTGGAAGCTCCTCCATAGGTGTCTTCCCTTTCGCCGGATCTCTCCGCAATGCGAGAGGTCCCTCGGGGTTAATCCCCACTTCAGCAGATGTAGGGATGACTACATGTGCCCGCGTAATTTTTGGAGTTGGAGCCCGATCTATAGTAGTGCCCAGCACTAACCTCCTATCCGTCTCTTCCCTATTCATCGTATGACATGTGTCCCTACCATTGAAAAAATATTTATCATCAGAGTCGTCAACGATCAGAATGAATCTGATTTTTAATAGTAAAAAGATATTGTCTTTCTATATACACATCTTTCGTTCTCTCTTTACACCAACATTTTTCTCTACCTCATTCTTCTCTTTCAAATCTTTTTTTCTCTAACGGTCAAATCCTCTTCAAGCGAAATGTCAAGAAACGCTTAAAACTTCCGCCGGCTACTCAGCCTTTGTGATTATCCTCTTTCAAATGAAGATGATTTCAAAGGATTTTTTGGATTCCTCGTGGGCTCAAGAGAAATCATCTAAGTGCCTAAGTCTCAGTCACAAAATAATTCCGATCATGCCTCATCCTAATCTATCTTTAGCGGTCTTACCCCACAAACATTCTCATCTCATGAACAAGACGAGCAGGTCAACATGTTATCCGATAGACCAGGGCAGAAGACTTTCTTGTTGGTTTCATCACTCACTCGACTCCTAAAGAAGGAATAACAAGCTTGAAAACAAGTTTGAAGGGTTGTTGAACAAGAGTATTGCAAATATCACAAAGTCCTTCAAATGGTTGAAGGTCATTGGTGCAAAACAACCCGTAATGTGAAAAGATTTAATGGTTATTTTTTGTAGTGAGCCTCATGATCAGTTGTACGTCAAGAACTTGATAATGTATGAAATGAAGAAAACACCAAAACGCTTCATGTATAGGGCCTCAAGGCAAGAGGTCTTTTTTTTTGGTCGCGAAAAAAAATGATTTTATTCAACCCAAGTAATTACAATCCAAAGAAGAATTACAAAGGGGTGAAAAGAGAAGGACCCAAAGGCCAAGAGATTATAAAGTAGACATATAATAAAGATGGAGTGTGTGTGTTGGGAACCCAAAAGGATTGGGAAAATCAATACACACTCAAACTTATGACCAAGAAACGAGACGCTCATGCCTACCGAGAAACACCATAGCACTGTCGGAGACCAAACAACGTGCCGGAGAGAAGAGAGACGTTGACAGAACTGACACCAAAACAGGCCACTGCTAGAGATTGAAGCGCACCTAAAAGCATTAGAGGTAGCCGAGAGGCAAGAGGACCACCAAAGGGCCAATACCTAGAAAAGAGCTGTCAAGCCTGGAGAAGGCGAAGACCTCAAGAAGAAAGGACAAAGACAAGTAGCAGCCAACACCACAGGGGCAACGAAAAATAAAGACGAATCTCAAGCCTTAAGCATCCATTGGACGAGACGACGTTCCCGAGGTCCAGCACCACAAAAACCAAAAAGTGACGAACAGATTTCGCGCCTCGAAAATGACCAAGGTTAGAGCACGACGAGGGACGGTGAAGGCAAAAAAGGATGTAAACGACATGGCATGCGGAGAGGTCCAGACAAAGAGAATGGATGGAAAGAGAGGCCGGAGAAACGACATAGAAGGGACGAGACAGATCTGACGGAGTAAGATCTGACAAAGGCCGAACACCAGAAGAACTAGAGGAGTAGGACGGCGGAGCTTGGAGGAGAAACGGTGTCACGCCCCAAATCCGGTATTGACCGGACTCGAGACGTGACGTAAAGATAATACAAAAAAATAACAACAAAAGTGTCTCAAATCCAATATAACTCTCCTCATTTAATTTCCATCAAAATATCTCAAGTAAAAAGCTCCATAATAAATCCTTTAAACATAAGGTTCATGACCAAAAATAAGACCATAAACGTCTCTAAAGATAAAGGCACCCGGACTATCCTGAAGCTCCCGAACCTCGAATCCACTACACATCAAGCACGCCTGTACAAACAATAAATAAAACAAATAGGGGTGAGCTTACGCTCAGTAGGGAAAATCATAAACAGTTTAACCTCCAATTTAATAATAAGAATTTCTTTAGCCCTACAATACATAGTGTAATTAATACTTTTAATCCAAAATGATGCGGTGAAATAGGCAAGATAAGAACAATATCACATTCTTAAGGATAACGGTAACTTTCAGGAGAATAAATGAAAAACGTTGTAAAAATTCGATAACTACTAAAATGGGATCACGTGAATATCACGCCAACAACTCAAATCCTCAATACTCCGATCCACGAATAGGTTCTTGTGTCATATCGGATCCCATACTCCGATCCACAAGAGTATTCGTGTCATATCAGATTTTTCCTCGGTCCAGAGGAGGCACATACATCGGGCTACCGATAACAATCCCTGAGGGACACTTATCGTCGTGATTCTCAGAAATGCCCCCAAAGGACCATATGTCATAGGGAACCAAGGTAATGCTCCCGCAGGAAGCATACACTCGGGTGAATCAATAAGTAACCGTTCCCCGCAGGGTAAAGCATCAATATCCCGCAGGATCAACCAACCAATGCCCCGTAGGGTCCACCAATCAATATCCCGCATGATTAATCAACCAATGCCCCGCATGGTCTTCCAATCAATATCCCGCGGGATTAACCAACCAATGCCCCGCAGGGTCCTTCAATCAATATCCCGCAGGATTAACCAATCAATGCCCCGCAGGGTCCTCCAATCAATATCCTGCAGGATTAACCAATCAATGCCCCGCAGGGTCCACAACCAATATCCCGCAGGATCAATCAACCAATGCCCCGCAGGGTCCACAACCACTATCCCGCAGGATCAATCAACCAATGCCCCGCAGGGTCCACAACCACTATCCCGCAGGATCAATCAACCAATGCCCCGCAGGGTCCACAACCACTATCCCGCAGGATCAATCAACCAATGTCCCGCAGGGTCCACAACCACTATCCCGCAGGATCAATCAACCGATGCCCCGCAGGGTCCACAACCAATTAATATCCCGCAGGATTAACCAAACAAGAGACTAACATATCAACACATCGTGCAATCAAACTTAGAAATCCACAGATTCACCAATACACACCACAAGGGATTCATACCCACAATTACACTTACCAGTATACTTACCAACCACGTTCCATCGGTCTATCACTCACCCGATCATACCCTTTGTCACTATCAACTACACTCAATCATTCATTCAATCATTCATGCAATCATTCATTCATATACTCTTCCAAGCATTCATTCAATCAATCAATCATCCAAACATTCAGTCGATCATTCAAGCATACAATTTATCTAGTTTCATTAAACCCTTAATTCATCTTGAAACTAAGCAAGCATCGCATGTGAGGCAACCACAACCAATCCCACGGCTCATCGCAGCCTTTCTACCAGTAAAGCAATTTCCCAAGTATTGAAAGCGAATTAAACTAGTTATTCACACCCTATGCATAAATACTAGACCCGTCCAGTTATTAATAATTGAAAGACGATTATTCTAGTTATTCGCATCCTATATGCAATCTAGAACCTTTCCAATTTTATTAACCTAATAGGCATACTAAAGTGTTAAATTACAAGAGGAGTTTAGTACTTTCCCTACCTCAAGGTCTTCCTCTAATAATACTCCTAGCTGCTGACGACCGGGCCAACTCCGTTTTCTCGGGCGAAGTCCAATTTCTCGGGCGGAGTCCAAGTCTGGGTTTTTAACAGTTATACGTCCAATAAGTTCCGGTGGCCGAAAAGTCCTCAGAATTGTCCACATTGCCTTAAATTAACCATTTTATTTAAGTCAATAAAGATAATTTAATTAATTAAACAAATATGATTTTTAAAATAAATAAATCTTTAAAACCGGTTCGACCCGGATCCAGGCCCAACCCGGACCTGACCCGGAACCAGCCCGAACCCGGCTCAGACCAGACCCAGACCCGGCTCCGACCCAGGTCCGGACCCGAGTCCAGAACTGGTCCTGGAACTTGGGTCTGGCCCGAAGTCAGGTCCAGCCCGAAGCCAGTCTGGGCCAATGCCCGAGTCTCGGTCCAGAACCATCCGGCCCAACATCCTGCCTGGCCCAAGGCCCGGTCCACCCTGCACAATCCAGCCCACTTTGCTCGACCTGAGCTGGAAACGACGCCGGCGAAGCAAAAGTTGCTCCGGCCGTCGTCCACGGCGTCAGGGAGCTCGAGGGGGGAGGAAAAAGCGGTGGAGATGGTTGTGGGGCTTCTGGCGATGCCGTGGGTGGGCCGTGGGTGCTCGGAATTGCAGCCCTGAGCCTCCTCGCGACGGATCTGACGGAGGTGGAGCTTGCCGGCGATGATGCTGTCTGGAAACACTCGAATCGAGCACGGAAAGAGTGAATCCGGTCGATACGAGGTCGGGGAGGAAGAAGGACGGCGTGAGAAGTACGAACCCGCGGTGCTCTTCGATGTCGGCGCGGTGATGACTCGTGCTCGCGAGTGAAACCCAGGCGTGAGTCTCAGGCGACGAGGTAACGATTTTGAGGTCGGCGTCGAGCGATGGAGGAGGAGCGAGGGAGAAGCGGAGAAGCTGTGAGTGGAGAGCGTGGGAGGGAGAGAAACGGGAGGACGGGAGCTCAGATCTCTTGCGAGGCGCGCGAGAGCGAAGCAGAAACAAGAGAGAAACTGGATCTGACCTCGGGAAGCGCGCGGCTGCGATGAAGAAGACGAAGGGTTTAGGGTTGGGTGCGTTTTGGGCTCGGGTGCGTGCGTTTTAGGCTTGGGCTCGTCCTCTGATGGCCCAAGTCCAGTTCAGACCTGCCTAGCCCAAACCCCCTCTCTTTTCTTTTTTCTTTTTTTTTCATTTTCCTTTTCAAACTTGCTTGTTGCAAAAACTCACCCACACGTTTCAGATTTCAAACACATATCCTTTTTAAAGTAAGTGGGGTTTTACAAACGGTTCGAAGAGGGAAGGAGATAGAGAGGAGAGGGGAGGAGCAACGACCTCCAAAAAGCCCAAGGAGACCTAAAGGCCATTGCCAACGAAGCTTAACGAATGGACTTTCTTCTTTTTAGAGAGAGAGAGAGTGGCCAACTCTTGCTGTTGTAATGGACCGTTTTCCTCTATAGTGGGAAGAGATTTGAATGAAGCCTGAATGGACCGGAACTACGGTACTTAAGGCGAGAAGATGGTGAAATTTGATGGTTATGATTCATAAAAATCGTACCAACAATTACACTCGCAAGATCAAGGTTCTGGTTCGCAACCAAAATGGTCCGCACACCCGGTTGCAAGATCATCATCTCCATCCCCTGAAAGTGTCCACAAGATCATGAGGTGGTCAAAAGGAATCCAGAAAATAAAATGTTTAACGACTACAATCAAATGACACTCATGATGAAGATGGAGAATATCGAGCAACAAGGAATAATATTCGAATAACACTAATAGGAACATAAACACTCATTTGGAAAATATGGAACAAGAAATGTCCAAGCAAACCGAAATTCTATATTCATTAGAGAGAATCCTTGTTGTTATTGCTTGTGTTGAATCCAAAACCATGTCTTGTGGTATTTTTTTATCAGCAAAACAAATTGAATTCATAGCCTCTTTTGAGGAAAAAGAGGAGAAATTACAAGGTACAATACAAGAGATGGGTTGCCACAAAGAGAAACAACATACCCAAGAAGTATAAACCCAACAACAAGACAAACAAAGATACTTGGAAACCAAGAAAGCCAAAAGTTAAGTGAATACAGAATCTTGCAGCCCAAGAAATAACACAAGGGCATATAAACATCAAAATCAACAAAGCTTTCAACCCAAGAAACTTCAAAAAACCACATGACTTGTTGTCCAAACAACAACAAAAGCCTTAGGAATTTCAGAATAGATGCAGCGATGATCCGAGAGCTTTTTAATAATGCAGAACCAAACCTTCAGTAAACTAAAAGAGCAAGCCAAACTGTTAACTTATCACACATCAGCTTCAACTGAGTAACAAAGGTCATGATAGTAGATTAGGAAGGGGAATGCAACAGAGAAGGACCTGCACAGAAATACTCAACCCAAAAATACCCCCACACAAGTGCAAAGAGAAAGATAAGAGAGAAACCCACCCTCAAGGAGCCACCTAATATAAACCCAATCAAAATCAGACCTCACAACAGAAAAAAATCAACCCAAGGTGAACCAACCCAACGCTCCCCCTTACCCAAACCCAATAACAGCCAAAACCAGTCATAATAAGAACATTTTCTACATAACCAAAAGCCAGAGAACACCTTAAACAAGGTCCAATCAGGCAGCAATAACAGATGCATTGCTATCAGATGATCTCTGAAATGTAACAAGATGAGGGTGAAGAGAGCCAAGCATATTAGGAGAAGAAAGTAACCCTTTTTTTTTATTTTAGCCCATTCCCAAGAGTAAGACTGATTTTGTATTTTGAAGGAGTGGCGAAATGATATCGTACGACGTTGGAAGGACCCGTAAAGCCAAAGGAAGGCACAACATCATTAGGGGCCGGTAGCCAAGGAGACTAATGAGCCACTAACACTATCATGGTAAGGGACATACCATTAGTCGAGACCCAAAAACGGCAGGGGTAAAAAGCCCCACTGAGACCCATTATATGTGACATACGTGGAGACGAGGAGTCGGGGAACGCCAAAAAAAGTGAGGGATCGGCTGAAGCAAAGAAGAGCACGACATGAGAAGATTATCAGGGGAACATAAAGAATGGAAGGGAAAAGGGAAAGAGGAGCTGGTGACCACCTTGGTTGTAGAGACTATAGAAAGTCGACGGTAATGAAGGCATCCAGATTTAGGGCTTGTAGGTAAGAAGGTTTAGAGAGAGTTTCACTTTCTTTTTTTCTAAAAGAGCTTTAAAATTATCTCCCTAACTTCTACATAAGTAAGGTCTTAAAACCAAAAATGTCACGCCCCAATTTTAGAGAACCGAACTCGGGACACGAACATTTTAAAACATAAAAACGCTTGAACCTGTTTTGAATAAAAGCTTTGGCATTTCCATTTACTTCTCAAAATAATAGTATTTACAATACAAAAACGTCCCAACAAGTGGACAAGGTACAATATCCGTCACTAGACTCAACAAAAATAAAGACCAGACTCCACTCCAAGCTCCACAAGCTTCAAGATCTAACCTAGTCCGTCCGGTGATCAGTACCTGTAGGAAAAGCAGCTAGGGGTGAGCGTTCGCTCACCTCCACGGATAACAGACTGACTATGGCATAATTAGTAGATAAAGCCAGTAACACCAAAACCAAAACCAAAACCAAAACCAACACCAACTCAAGTACTCAACTGAACCACAACCCGTTACCTTCCACAACAGACTCAACCTCAAACTCGCAAAGTAAAACAAACACAACCAACGATGACCTTCCCCAAAGACAAGAACACGGATCAGGCTAGCCGAAGAATGCTCAGAACCTGCCGAGCCTCGTACGCGGTCAGGCCAGCCGAAGAATGCTCGTAACCTGCCGGGACCCGGTCACGGATCAGGCTAGCCAAAGAATGCTCATAACCTTTCGGGATCCGGACACGGAACAGGCTAGCCGAAGAATGCTCAGAACCTGTCGAGGCTCGAGTTTGGTTAGGCCAGCCGAAGAATGCTCGTAACCTGCCAAAATCCACACCACTCCCCGACACACAGTCGGTTCGGGCAAACACAAGCAAGTTCAACCAACAGGCACTCAAGGCCACTCAAGACACCTCAACAGTCAAGACTCGGGTTCAACAACCCCACGGGCCATCATGACCTCCCAAAACACAACCACTTAACTCACGGGCTCAACAACCCCAAGACACCAATAATAACACACGGGCTCTCATGGCCACCCAAACTCAATAACAAACACAAGGGCTCTCATGGCCACCCAAACTCAACAATAAATAACACGGCTCTCAAGGCCACCCAAACTCGACGATAAATAACACGGCTCTCAAGGCCACCCAAGACTCAACAATAAATAGCACGGGCTCTCAAGGCCACCTAAACTTGACAATAAATAACACGCAACAACCTCCGACATAATCGATGTGTCCAACAATCCTAAGATCACTAGTTTCACAAACAACCTCCGGGCATGGTCATATGCCTCCAGTAATTCAATCATCGCTAAGTTCTCTGACCCTACGACACTACTAAGTGTCACATGCTTTTCTCATAGTTACTAAGTTCCCGTAACATGCTTTTCTAATAAACGCTACAATACCGTATCATGTCGTTCTAATATTCGATAAATCTACTTAACCCACGACACCCCGGTGTCACATGCAATTCTACTGTTAACTTTCCCAAGTCAGGGCCGAGATCCGGCTACTTTTCCCTACCTCAACCGAAGAGCACCCGCTACGCTTCCTAGCTGCTGACGTTCTGGTTCGCTACCTCCGGGCTTCACTTTGATCGAAGCCGAACGCTAAAGATAACACGAAAGCCATAATTAGAGTCAGTTCCCAGGTTAATTTAAAGGTCACGATTAAACCAGTTTTAAAACCGACAGTTGTCCTTTAAACTCGAGCGGGATAAAAGCGGGGTCACGACGAATCGGGTTTGAGTACCCGTGCACCGAAACCGGTGCATGTTTCCGAGGCACGGTTCCCGAGGGACCGATTCAACGTTTCTCTTTCACTCCGTTCTAAGTCCGGTTACCAGTTCAAACCCGAACGTTCAACCGTTCAAAACCATTTTTAAACCCAAATTGATTTTAAACTCTCTCCATTTTAAAGCCATTTTCTTTTCCAATTTAAACCCCTTTTCTTTTCTTTTTCTTAAGGCTGACTTTTCATTTTAATACCTCTTACTTTTCAATTTAAAACCCGTGATTTTGATCCAACCAAAAATCCGATCCAAAGATTTTATGTTTCAAAACAGTCCAGATCAATAACGATTTTACGTCCGAAATACAAAGGTCGAACTTTATTCCAAATCTGATTTTGATTTTAAAACTCAACCTAAACCCTTTTTCCACATTTAATCAGATCTAAATTTGTTTTGAAACATATTAACAACACCTTAAAACACCAGTCTTTGAATCAAATCAGATTTTATCCCTTTTTGAAATTAAATCCTTTTTGTTAACCAAAACTGATTTTCGTTCTTAATTTAGTTATCTTAGCAGTTCAATACTTCTGTTCCAGAAGAAACTGGATCTACAAGGGTTCGGCTTCAACAAAGCCCAGATCAAGAAACTTCCGGGCATAAAGAAGATAAACGAAGGAGAAGATCGGGAAAGAAATCCGGCCGACCACCGGCGGCGCCGTTGCCGGCCGAAGCTCCACGGTCGGAAACTCACCGTAGGAAAAGGGAACACGACGGGGAAGTGGTTGAGCACGGCGGAGACGGCTCTCTGTAGCGGATGTGGACGGCGAGGGTTTCGGCAACTCTCTGGGAAGAAGAACGACGAAGAAGAAGCAAGGTGGTGATGGGAGAGAGCTCGGCGAGGTTTAACCGGTGGCGTGAGGGCGGCGCGTGTGATTCTGGAGCAGAGCAAGGGCGGCGAGGGGTCGGAGATGAGGGAGGAAGGGGCGGCGAGTTTGGGTTCGAGGGGTTCGGCCCCGATCCGAGTGGGGAAAGGAGACGGTGACGACGTGGGGGTGAGGGAGCTAGAGGTGGTGGCGTGAGGACGAGAGACGGTGGCGGCGTGGCGTGGCTGATGGAGAAGACGGTCGGGAGAGGAGAGAGGATCGGGTTCGAAGGGGAAAGGGGAAAACGGCGCTGAAGAGGGAGAGTTGGGGTAAAAAACCCTAAGATGGGGTATAAATACCACGGGCCTGGGTCAACTCTGGGCCGGGTCAAATTTTGGGCCGGGTCTGCCCTGTGCAGCCCAACTCTCTTTTCTTTTCTTTTTTTTTTCTTTTTTTTTACACGACTAAAGAATTAAAACGAATTTCAGCCTCGTCTTTACCCGAACCGATTTAGATTTCAACCTCGACGTTCCGAACGATTAAAATTTAATTAAATTAACCTTTTTACCGAAGCGGTCTTCACAAAAAAGATGCTCATTCACAATCTAATTATAGCAACTTGAGTTCTAATAAACTTTTGGGTTAATTCTATAACTCTCAAGGAATTATTGATACCTCAGATGAGATGAAGGAAGCCGCAGCCTTGCATTTCGAAAGTCATTTTTCCAGGAATTTGATGCTTAGTTTTCTCTGGAGGAGATCAAGTCTGCTATTGATGCCTGTGGAAGTGAGAAGTTCCCTGGACCAAACGGGTGTTTGCTTAAATTTTATAAAACTGCATGGAGTATTATCAAGTATGATTTGAAAAGTTTCATGGATGAGTTCCATTCGGAAATCTTGGAAAGGTTTTAAATGTTATGTTTGTCACCCTTATTCCTAAACATGACCAAGCTGAATTCCTGAATGACTTTAGGACAATAATTCTGATCTCCGCCCCCTATAAGATCATTGCCAAGGTCTTGGCTTATCGTTTGAAACTTTTTATGTAAAACCTCATCAATGACACCCAAAGTGGGTTCGTAACGGGCAGACAACTTGTAGACAGAGTTCTTATCGCCTCTGAAGTAATTCATATGGTAAAGAGAGTGAAAGTAAAGGTTGTTCTATTGAAGCTCGATTTTGAAAAATCCTACGACAAACTTCATTGGGGTTATATTGATGAAGTTTTAGATCAAATGCAATTTTCTCCACGTCGGAGGTGTTGGATGCAGGGTCTTTTCCATGCCTATTTATATGTGTTGATGAATGGTGTTCCTAGTCGTGAATTTCCAATGCTCAACGGTATTAAGGAAGGGTGCCCACTCTCCCCTTTCCTTTTCCTTATCGTTGTTGAAGGGCTCCACAAAATTCTAGAGCTTGGAAAGTCTGAAGGTTGGTTTAGGGGTATTGAGGTTGGTAATAATTTATCTATATTGCATCTTAATTTTTCTGACAATACCCTTGATGTGGACGAAAAATGCATCGTTTTCGATGTTTTTAAGCCCACATCTTAAGTTTTTCGGTCCCGGGAATAGGTTGTTTAATGCATTTCTTCCACCTTTCGTGCAGTAAGCCCTGACTTTAGAGTTTCCAAGTATTCAGAGCGAAACAAGGGTATTTTTCAGAATATATGAACCGAGCAGTTGCAGGACAGAAGCCCGAGCCAAGAACTGGCATTTCCCCTCGGATCCTCACAGCCACACGGACCGTATGGAAAACCGGGCCGGAACATAACCTGTTTCGTGCGACCTACCGGGCCGGAATGAGGCCCGTTCCATGCGAATAACCGGGCGCCTGGAAGGGAAAAAGACCAGAGCTCTCTGATCGGATCCGGTATGGGATACGGTCCGTACCACCTAGAGGGCCGGAACGTGACCCGTTCCGTGCCTCTTAGAGGGCCGGTATGGGGCGCGTTCCGTGCCACGCTCCGTGCTGCGCGTGCTCCAGCCCTGCGTTTTCAGAAACCCTATATAAGGAATTTAAACACATATTTGAATGGTGACGAATTTTAGGAGCAAAAAGAGGAGACTTGGAGCTAGGGCTTGGAGCTTGAAGGAAGAGAAGTGTGTAGGATTGAAGCAAACTTGGGTTTTCATTTCTTTAGTTGGGTATTGTGTATCAAACTCAATTACATTATGTTTATCAATAGTTTTTCTTCATCAATTTGCTTGTTCTTCTTCTCCACCATGAGCTAAATTTCTTATTGATCTAGGGCTAGGGGAAGAAATATGATTAATTGATTCAATGGGTTTGTGATTATTTTGTGCAATTTGTGTTTAGGGTATTGTTTGCATAATTTGGTATTAATGCTTCATCGAACTGGCCATTTGATAGTTGATTAGGTTTTATCATTCAACAATCGAAAGATGAGAATGACTAAAAGGACTAAGGATTGTGCAACTCGGGTTTAAATCTAGTCTCTAGTAAAGTTAGGTTAACACGAGTGTAACAGCTATAGGTGTACAAACCCGAAAGTTAGAGGAGTTCACGAATCGTAATGTTGTATGTCTTACTGCACCTAGATTAGAAATAACTAGGTGGTCATATTATACTAGAGACCTAATTCGATCGAAAGATGCTTAGGAACAGTCGAGAGAACTTCTGTTACCTTTAAACTTACCTTATTCGCACATGTAAACACAAACCCCTACGAATTAATGATCATATTGTGACCGCGTTAAAAGTCCTAGATCGCCTTTTCCCCTGAATTTTACGAACACTTGAACTTTGTTTTCATTTTATTTTAATTCGCTTTGCAACTTGTTATTTAAAATTTTCAAAAAAAAAAAACAACCATTTTCAAGATACAGATTAATAACGGATTATAAATCGAGTGACTGTTTTATTGCTCCCTTGGGTACGATAACCGGACTTGAACCGAAATACTACTTGACGACCGATGCGTTGTTAGTCTTAGTGCCTATAGTTCAATCCTAAATGTCCAAATGTATATATCATCGTTAGCAATAAAATTAAAGCGGCTTTATATTACTTATGTGTTGGAGTAATATATCGATGTGTGCTCTGATCTATGCCCACCATGCGAATAGAACCATAGATCGAGATAGATCACACTCGATGGGTCACTAGTCAACAAAGCTTCACTAGAAGCGACTAGTATGAAAGATGACTCTTTATGGCTTACGTTCTGTTAGTCATTAGAATGGGATTTCGGAGTCTGATCATAGATATCATGTGGGACATGATATTGGACGACCCGACATGAATATGTGCCATAGATTAAGTCATGAACATATTCATTGTCGTAGCTTGTCATGTATCCTTAGACCAAGGAGACTTTGTGATCTCTATGTAGTCAACAACTGAGTTTGACCTGAGCCTAACGTTGTCTGTAACAGGGCTTCCATAACGGCCAGGATTGGTTTGGGGACGGGCTACATGAGTGACACGAAAGACGGCTAAGGGATTTATCCCTCATACTGAGGTATGAGAAAGATATCGGTTCTCGGTCGCTTGATCGAGAGTGACTGAAAGAATAGCATGGCCATGCACATGATATTGGGTATCATATATTCAGTCATCTCACATATCAAGGAACAGTGATTGAGAATAATAAGGATGACGGCTCTATGCCTCATCTCAATCAGGATATCGGAGATAAAAGGATAATGACAGGGACGACGGAAAGGTTAGAATCGACAGGGTCGATTCGTTATGCAATGTCAGGCAATACTAAAGTCTCGTTAGTTGCCAGTTAAATAGGATCAAGTAAAATGGGATTTTACGTTGATCTATTGACATGCATAAACCTAAGGGTCACACCGGAGGATGAAACTCATTGACACATTTATGGTGAATGGCCAAAAGGGAGTTGTCTCGGAACATGACCAAAACTGGGTTTTGGGTCATGTGCCCGTAAGTGAATAGGACTTTACGGATCGAGACAAGGCTTGGAGTCTTGGGATTGATCGCGTCGGATAATGTTGGACATTTCCGGTTTGGAAGGCTTGGAGGCGATGAGCGAATCACGGGACCTCGTTGGAAATGGCCACGGGCCATGTTCCAAGAGGCCCATGAAAGACCCATGCAACCAAGGCCCATGGAACTAATTAATCAAGTCTTGATTAATTAGTACTAAGCAAGAAAGACAAGGATTAAGGTGTTGGTGATTCACCACCTAACCCAATCTTGTCTTGCCATGCTTTGTCCTATTTACACCTTACTTGACACCATACTTGTCCCATGCCTTTAGTTGGACAAGTATGGGTTTTGTTATGTTTAAGTCATCTTTTTTCAACATAACAAACACAAGACAAGAATAGGAAACACAACTTCTCTCCCCCTTCCCTTGCAATTTCGGGTTTGGCAAGTTCCCACCTCCATTTTTGTGTTCTTGAGTCCTCAAAGAGAAGAACTACGTGGCTTTGATTCCCATGTGGATACGTAGGCGTCTTGGAGACTCAAGCCAATCATTCGTTAACCGGTGTTCTTGTTTTGGTAAGAAATAGTGCTGAATACTTCTCTTGTGAATCCATTCTTTGTTAGTTGTTTCATGGTTTAATCGTCTCTTGGTTTTCATTGATTTTCCGCTGCGAGTTGGTTCATCTCCAACCATACCTCGAGACCCAACATGCGCTTGCCGCGCCCTTTTGTGAGTTAATTCTCAGGGCGTCAAGTGAATGGCGCCGTTGCCGGGGAGCAACTAAGGCAACACTTTATATTTCTAATCTGTGTTGAGACTGTTTCACTTATTTTTATTTTTATTTTGTTTTTATGCACTTGCGATCTCACCAATCTCCGAGTTTATTTACTGCAGATCTTGAAGAGGTTGAGAGGAACGCTAGGCTATTGAGAAGGGATAGGAAAACAGCTACAATGAGCCTCCCACCTGAGAACGACCCGAATGACCTGATCAATCAGTTGAGGCAAGAGGACACAGAGTAGCACACGCCACAACCTCCTACTAGGAATCAACAAGCAACTGTGGGGCAGCAAGGGAACGGTCTCCCTATGATTGAAGCAGCACCAAGACAAAGGGTGCTAATGGAGTACGGTACCCCCTTTTCTATAGGGGGTGGATCAAGTATTGCAACCCCAACAATTGCGGCCAACCAATTCAAGATTGATAGCTCACTCTTGCATTTGCTAAAGAGTGACCCGTTTCATGGGAATGCGCACGAGGATCCTTTGGACCATCTGACAACATATTTAGAGATCTGCACTACATTCAAGACTAATAGAGTCACAGAAGAGGCAATACGGCTAATAGATTTTCCTTTCTCATTGAAAGATAAAGCGAGTCATTGGATAAGATCCTTTCCAGTAGGAAGCATCAGAACTTGGGATCAGCTGACACTATTATTTCTGAACCAATACTTCCCTCCAAAGAAAACAGTGCAGCTAAGAGCATCAATTAATTCATTCAAGCAACAAGATGATGAGTCACTGGTCGAGGCATGGGAAAGGTTTTCAGGTTACCTGAGGAAATGTCCCCATCATGGCATCCCCTTGTGGTTATACATGCAGACTTTCTATGCGGGATTGAATCCAGGAAGTCAAGCTCAGTTGGACTCCGTAGCGAGTGGGTCTTTTGTACAAAGAACACCAGAAGAAACTGTCGAACTCTTGAATTTGATGGTATCCAACAATGCATGGCACTCTGAAAGAGGAGCGGTTCAAGGCACAGTCAACGCAGTAGACTCCTCGATGATGCACAAGATGATGGAGCAGATGCAAATTATGACACAAAAGGTGGATCAAATACAAAGGCAGTTTGGTCACTCCGATCAAATGGCCGATCCATCACAGGAGGAAACTGTGAATTACTTGGAGGGCATGTCTAAAGCCAAGATTGATTCGTTGATGAATGACCCATACTCGGCCACTTATAACCCAGGGTGGAAGAACCACCCCAATTTCTCATGGAAACCTCAGGCACAGAATTCAACCCCCCTGGTTATCCACAAAGATCTCAAGGGCAGTGTTATCAACAGAGGAACAAAAATCAACACTATCAACAGAATACCCAGAATGTCAATCCCCAAGAGTCTTCCTCAAGAATGGAAAAGATGATGCTCACACTCTTGACTCAATTTGAAGAAAAGAATAAGAAAGACGAAGAGAAGAATAAGAAAGATGAGGAAGAGAAAAGGATGACCCACGCTCATTTCCAAGCTCTGGAGACTCAGATGGGGAAATTATCCCAAGCTATGCACATGAGAACACATGGAAGCTTACCCAGCAATACTGAGAAGAATCCTAGGGAACGATCTCATGCAATAGCTTTGAGGTCCGGGAAGCAGCTAGAAGGACATGTGGCAGAAGAGGAACCAGAGGTAGCGAAGACTCCAAAGCAAGAAGACAATGTTGAGGAACTGGAACAGAATGTAAGCTTGGAGCCTACTGAGGAGAAAAGGCCCGCCAAAGGTAAGAAGGTAAGGGAGTCCTTGGTTGAGACAGAAACGAGGACTCCACCTCTTCCTTTTCCCTCTGTGTGCAAGAAAAACAAATTAGATAAGCAATATTCTAAATTTATGAAATGTTTAGGAAGTTAGAAATCAATATACCTTTTCTTGACGCTATACAGAGTATGCCAACTTATGCTAAATTCCTTAAAGATATTATTACTAATAAGAGAAAATTAGGGGAACATGAGATAATGAATCTTAGTGAAGAATGCTCTACTGTATTACTCAATAAGTTACCCCCTAAACTTAAAGACCCAGGTAGTTTCACCTTGCCATGTGAGATGGGGAAAATATCTTTTGCTAGAGCCTTATGTGACTTAGGACCAAGCATAAATTTGATGCCCTTATCCGTCTTTAGGAAATTGTGATTAGGAGAGGAACCTACACCAACATCAATAACCCTACAATTAGCAGATAGATCCATAAAATATCCAAGAGGTGTTATTGAGGACGTGTTAGTCAAGGTAGAAAATGAAGTTCTTCATGATAATGTGCCATTTGGTTTGTAGAGAAAGAAAAAAGAGCAAATAAGATAGAAATCTCTCTTGTACCCAAGAAATTTTAATGGGTAAGAAAAAGAATACAAAATCAAGAGAAGAGAAACGAAAAGGTGAAATAAAAGGGGCATAAAGAAAGAAAAAAATTAGCCCAACAAGTAGACTCAAAAAGAGTGTCTAAGGAATGGTTTGGTGAAGACTTGTGGTGAAAGTAAGCGGGATGTGTGAAAAGTGGTTAGGGGTGTGAGATGAAGCATGTTTGACACGTTTTATTTTATGAGCTTCGTGTTTTAAATCCGTTCCATGCCCTTTGCCTAGCCATACATTACAAGCCGAATATAAGTCCTTTTTTATTCTTGATTGCCATGATTTCTCACGATTAGTGGAGATGAGATTAACCAGTAGCATATGAATCTCAAAGATCCGTGTAGTAGGTAAAAGAGGAAGCTCTCTAGTAAAGTGAACGAGGGGGTGCTCGTTAGGAGAGTCGGTCTTTAATGTGAGTAGCAACTTCCTTATTTGCATTCAACGGTTTATGTGTTTTCTTGAACTTTGCTCGATTTTTGTGGTGTGTAATTCTGAGAAAGCTCTTATGATCAACAAGCACATTTTAACTCAGTCATCACCAAATTTGCGTAACCTTTTTGCATGCTGCATCTTTATTTTACCATGCTTGAATAAAGGAGGCCCGGACTCCTCCTATCGAGGTGAACCTCGGGGTTTAACCGGGACATATCCTACTATTTTGTTAGTTTAATTTTCTCGGGACGAGAAAAGCTTAAGTGTGGGTGTTGATGTGGACATAAAATACATCTATTTTGGATGTCATTAGCCCACATTTATGTTCTTTTTAATCCCGAGTTAATATAAAATGATGCATTTTACTCTCATTTTGTGTAATTGGTCTTATTTCAGAGTTCGTCAAGCAATTGGAGCAAAAAGGGGTGAAACGGAAGCGAAACGGAGCCAAATTGGAAGCTGGTCAGAAGTGTCAGTAAGGTACACCAGTTCTTTGCATGGAGTGCAAAGAAGGAGTGCACCACTTGTTGCACGGCGTGCAACCTGGTGGTGCATCCAAATCAGAGAAAAAAAAATCTGCACCGGAAAGTTACACGCCGTGCAAATAACCGGTGCAACTTAAGATGCACCCTGAAATGCACGGCGTGCATGCGACAGTGCAGACGTCAAAAACGCGAATTCCAGCTGCGTTTCCCGTTTTTTATCAGATTTAACTCAACATATAAAAGGGATATTAGGTCATTATATTGTGGATCACGAAATTGAGGAGGAGAACACACCTTGGAGCTTGGAGAATTCAAAGAGAAGATCGAAAGCAAGAGATTAGAACATCAAAGGTTTTGTGTAGATTGGATTCAAACTTGATATTTGTATTACTCTTTATCGTTTAATATGAATTTCAGTGATTTATTCATCTCCTTTTGTTCTTATTCCTGTGCTATGAACTAAACCTATATTGATCTAGTGCTAGGGGAACGATGTGATGAATTGATTTAACTTATTTCGGTTATGCATTTGTTAAACTAGTATTAGGATATCGTTTATTTAATTCTGTTCGTAATGCTACATTGCCTTGATCACGTATATGTATGATTTAATCTTGTTAACCAACAATTGAGAAATGAGGTTAGGAAGAGGAAAAAGGATTTAAATAGCTCGGGTTTTAATATAAGCCAGGATATGGTTATGCTGACACGAGTGCAATAGCCAAAGGAGTAAAACCCGAAAGTTAGAGGAATTCATAGAATATAATGCTTTATACCGCTCTACACCTAGATTAGAGATAATTAGGTGGACCAAGTATGTTAGGGTCCTGATACGATCGAGAGATGGTTAGGACTATACTTAGAGAATTCCCGTTGCCCTTAGAATAGTATTAGTTGCAAATGCATACCGAAATCCGTTAAGTCATTCATCACATTCGAACCCCGCTAATGTCCTAGATCGCCTTATTATCTCTGATATACAATCTCGCTGTGACTTTGTTCTTCGTTTCTGATCATTCATATATTCTCATTACTTGCATGAATTTAATATTTTCTGAAACAAAAACCAAACATCGTTATAGGAATAGCTTGACCATCGAATTAATTAACTAAAGTGTTTGTCTAATTGCTCCCTTGGGTACGATATCTAGGACTTAAAACCCGAATACTACTTGACGACCGGTACGCTTGCCGTACCATTCTGAGGGTTAAATCTCGGAGTGTTAGTAGGCACATATCTAGAAGTGTTCATGGATGATTTTTCTTTGTTTGGTTCCTCATTTGATACTTGCTTAAGTAATTTGGATGTTGTATTAACAAGGTATGAGGAATCAAATCTGGTGCTTAATTGGGGAAAATGTCATTTCATGGTTACACAGGGAATAGTCTTAGGACATAAAATTTCCTCAAAAGGAATTGGGGTAGACACAGCTAAGGTGGATGTAATTGAGAAATTACCTCCACCTGATTCAGTAAAAAGAGTAAGGAGTTTTTTTAGGACATGTAGGTTTTTATCGTAGATTCATAAAAGGGATTTTCAGAACTATCTAAACCATTAAGTAATTTGCTTGTTAAGGATGTTCCTTTTGTATTTGATGATTCTTGTCTAACTGCTTTTAAAACTCTTAAAGATAAGTTGGTAAATGCACCTATTATGGTGAACCCCGATTGGTCTCTGCCTTTCGAACTCATGTGTGATGCTAGTAATCTAGCTATTGGCGTTGTCCTAGGACAGAGAAAAGATAAGGTATTCCATACGATTTACTACGCTAGTAGAGTACTGAATGAGGCTCAGGTAAATTACGCTAAAACTGAAAAAGAATTATTTGCTGTAGTATTTGCATGTGAAAAATTTCATTCCTATTTAATCTTGTCTAAGGTAATAGTGTATACTGATCATGCTGCCCTGAAATACTTGCTAAGTAAAAAGGATGCTAAGCCTCGATTACTGCGATGGATTCTTTTGTTGCAAGAATTTGATCTAGAAATTAAAGATAAGAAAGGGGTAGAGAATGTAGTTGCTTATCACCTGTCTAGGATTGAAAATCCTTACGAAGATACTAAATTGCCTATAAATGAAGAGTTCCCTAATGAACACCTCTATAAAGTAGTGACCAAAAAGCCCCATAGTTTGCACATTTTGCAAATTATTTGGTTTTGGGGATAGTACCCGGGGATCTAACATCCCACCAGAAAAAGAAATTTATACATGATGCAAAAGATTATATATGGGATGATACTCTTTTGTTTAAGGTTTGTGCAGATCAAATGATAAGGAGGTGTGTACCCGACTCTGCAATCCAAGAGATCCTTTTTCACTGTCACGGGGAGAAGTAGGAGGGCATTTTGGTCCTACCAGAACAGATCGTAAGGTGCTTCGGTCAGGTTTCTATTGTCCCACACTATTTCATGATGCCTATGTATATGTCAAATGTTGTGATCGATGCCAGCGCACAGGTAATATCTCTAGGAAGCAGGAGATGACAATGAACATCTCCCTTAAGGTAGAGTTATTTGACCTTTGGGGAATTGATTTTATGGGACCTTTTCCACGCTCAAATAGTAATGAATACATTCTTGTAGCTGTGGATTATGTATCCAGATGGGCAGAAGCAGTGGCTTTGCCTACTAATGACCATAAACCGGTATTGGCCTTTTTAAAGAAAAATATTTTCTCCCGGTTTGGTGTACCTAGGGCAATAAATAGTGATGGTGTAAAACACGTTTGCAACAAATATTTTTGGAAACTCTTAGCTAGCTATGGAGTCCACCATCGACTTGCCACACCTTATCATCCTCAAACTAGTGGTCAAGTAGAAGTGACCAATAGGGAACTAAATAGTATCTTGGAAAAGACCGTCAATGCATCTAGGAATGATTGGTCTACCAAGCTTGATGGTGCTCTCTGGGCTTACAGAACTGCATTTAAAACACCTATTGGTGGTTCATGTCACGCCCCAATTTCAGTAAACCGAACTCAGGACGTAAACTTTTAAAACGATAAAATATTTTGAAACCTTTTACATTAAATCACTTTAAGATCCCCGTTTGTTCAACAAAATAATATTTACAACTTAAAACACGTCCCAACAAGTGGACAAAAGTGTGGTATCCGTCGCTAGACTCAAAATAAACCCAGAATCCCGCTCCTAGCTCTTCAAGCTTCGGAAGCTCACCTAGTCCCACCTACGACCGGTACCTATAGGAAAAGCAGCTAGGGGTGAGCGTTCGCTCACCACCACGGATAACAGACTGACTACGACATAATTAGCAGACAATGCCGATAACACCAACAACAACCTCAACACCGGGAACACCATCCCCAACTCAAGTAACCCGACCGACACCCACACACTGATACTTTCCTCAGCCGACTCAACACTCGGACACGTAAGGTAGACCCGACACAACGATCGACGACCTCCTCCAAAGACACGACAGACCACCACGCAACACCCAAGATCACAAAGGATCGCACACCAAACAAGATCACAAAGGATCGCACTCCTGTCAGCTGATCAGTGCCGGTTGCTAACCGGCTGGGCTCGAGCCTGCCCCACGTGCTTTGCCGATCCCTGTCAGGCTCCAGGCAGTCGACTTGTTGGCGATATATACAGCGCTGCTTTTCTGATAGCTAGTCGGTAGGGGAGCTGCCCTCTCATCGCCTAAAAACGCTCACAACCTTCCGAGACTCGAACTCGGTCAGGCTAGCCAAAGAACGCTCGCAACTTCCCGAGACTCTAACTTGGTCAAGCCAGCCAAAGAACGCTCGCAACCTCCCGAGACTCGAACTCGGTCAGGCCAGCCAAAGAACGCTCGCAACTTACCGATCCCTGTCAGGTAAGCCAGCCAAATTCCACACCACTTCCCGACACACAGTCGGGTCACTAACCTCGGGCAAGCACAATCACAATCACAAGCAAAGTTCAACAAGCAGCAACAACACAGGTTCAACACTCCACAGGCACTCATGGCCACCCAAGACACCAATAGTAAAACACGGATTCAACAACCCCACAGGCACTCACGGCATCCCAAGACACACCAACCATAACTCACGGGCTCAACAACCCCACGGGCACTCACGGCCTCCCAAGACACACCAACCATAACTCACGGGCTCAACAACCCCACGGGCACTCACGGCCACCCAAGACACACCAACAGTAACTCACAGGCTCAACAACCCCACGACACTCATGGCCACCCAAGACACTCCAACAGTAACTCACGGGCTCAACAACCCCACGGCACTCACGGCCACCCAAGACACACCAACAGTAACTCACGGGCTCAACAACCCCACGACACTCACGGCCACCCAGACACAACAGTAAAACACGGGCTCTTATGGCCACCCAAGACACAAAATACACAATCAAACTCCGGCATAACCAATCCCTCCAACAGTCCTAATATCAACAGTTTCACAAACAACCTCCGGGTATGGTCATATGCCTCCAGTACTCCTAATCTCGATAAGTTCGCAATCAACCTCCGGGCATGGTCATATGCCTCCAGTAATTCTAATAACGCTAAGTTCTCTGCTCCTACGACACTACTAAGTGTCACATGCATTTCCAATATTCGCTACGTTCCCGTATCATGCCTTTCTAATATTCGATAAACCTACTTAACCCACGACACCCCGGTGTCACATGCAATTCTACTGTTAACTTTCCCTAGTCAGGGCCGAGATCCGGATACTTTTCCCTACCTCGTGCGTGTTCTCCAAAAGCCAACCAACGAGCTCCGGTGTGATCTCAGTCACTCACCCAGCTTTCCTTTCCCTCGGTCTGTAACACGATCTAAAAGAACACAATTTTAAACGCTTTTAAGCTTTCAGGCAAAATGCTGAATTTTAATAAACCTGACGCCCAAAAGTAACCCCGAAAATGTCGATCACTCCCAAACTCCCCAATTACTCGACATTGTCGATATTGGATCCGTAAAGGCCCGATTCGCCCGACATGGCGAATCTGCCCTGGTTTTGGAAATGCCCTTCCGGGGCTCCAAAAATTCCTGTTTTCATTTCTACGGTCTTAGAATAATTCAAGGGTTCCTAGGCACTTGACGGAATCGAATTCCGACTTCCGAGTCATTTAATTTGCGTTTCAAGTTTCTAAAACCCGTTAATTACAACTTTTCCAATTTAATTCCAAATTTCAATTCGGTTGTGGATAAATGATCCGAGGAACGTTCTAAACCACCTGAACACTAAACCCGAGCACCCGAGCACGTGGGCCCCGCATGGCCACAATCGGAAAAATTCCCTTTTCGCCCCAAAACGTTCCTAACGAACTCCAAACCTCAACCAATCATCTTTAAACCAAACTTAAACAAAACCCAACCATATTTGAATCGTTTAAACTCAAACCCTAAAATTCGAACTTTCCAAAACGAAAATTGGTTAGGTGCTCACCGTAGAGAATGACGGTGTGAACTCGATTCTTCTATCGTTGAGACGATCCACCGGTCGGATGATCGAGAAACGTCACAAATTCCCCAAGCCTCTTCTCTTTTCTCTCCTTTTCTCCTAACTCATTTTCTCTCTCTAAAACCTACCCTTTTCTTCTTCTTTTTTTTGAAATGGACGTGTAAGTCATTCTTTCCCTTTTGTTTTATTTAAAAAAAATAACAACTAACACTTTAAAAAGCAAACTAACCATCAAGTAGTCTTGTCTTGTTTTATCCATTAAACCTAACACCACCACATTGGTGACATGTGGCAAGGTGGGTCCCACACCTTTTGGAAAATATCTACTAGATATTTTCTAATCAGATTCGCAAAAATCGGACGTTTTGGGCCCCGAACGGGCACTTTTTCCAAGAAATTACGAAACTTCACGGGCTACAAGGAAACGGCTCAACTAAGACCGCCACGACGACGGCTAAGCTTTTTGGATCCCAAACAGTCCTCGAATGGACCAAAACGTCGCTCGGTTGACTTTTCCAACGAAAAGTCAACATTTCCCAAATTGACCAGAAAGTTGCCCTGAGTCCCCCGGAACTCACTTTGTTCGATATCGGGGTCAACTTACGTCCGGTATGACCCCCGGAGTCAATTTTAGGTTTAATTAAGTGCCTGACCAAAAATTTTAAATTTTCCTGTTTTTCGCAGGTTTGACTGGCGTTGACCGGGAGTGGTTATTATAGTTCACCTTATAGACTTGTGTATGGGAAATCCTGTCATTTACATGTTGAATTTTTGTGCAATTAAATTTCTTAACTTTGATCCCCTAGCTTGTAGTTTAAACAGAGTTGTGCAGATAAATGAATTGGAAGAATTCCGATCTCAAGCCTATCACAATGATGCGGTATACAAGGAGAGAACAAAGGCATGGCATGACAAGAACATCAACCCCAGAGAATTTAAAGAAGGAGACCGAGTTTTGCTTTATAATTCTAAACTCAAGCTCATAGCTGGTAAGCTCGTTTCAAAGTGGAGTGGGCCTTATCGGGTTATGAGGGTTCTCTCTAAGGGAGCCGTCTAGATAACCGACGGTAAAGGGGCCCCATTTTTAGTGAATGGGCATAGAATCAAGCACTACTACGGTGGTATGATTGGTAATCAGGAAGTATTTTTCCTGCAAGAGCCTGAAGTTGAGGTGTAGAGGCGTCATAGGCCGCCTTTAAGTCGAGCCAACGACTTTAAACAAAGGCGCTTCTCGGGAGGCAACCCGAGGGTGTATATTTAATTTTTGTTCTGATTAAGGATGTATTTCACTGCAGGTGCCAGGATTTGGGATCTGAAGGCAACAAGACAGGTAGAAGCCACTGATCTGATCCTCAGAGCAATACGGAAAGGGCCTCTAGAAGGGCCTCCCGGAGACACGGACTGGGTGACAAAAAGAGCCTCGCTAAGGCCCGCCAAGGGCCGCTAGAAGGGCTGGATGAAAGCCCGGAATGGGTGAGGAGGAGGGCCTGAGAGAGGAATGGTCGGGCTGTCAAACGGGCCGCCTAGAAGCCCGTTCCGGATGTCTTTCCGTGTCGTGCCAATGGGCCTCCCTTCACCTAATACCCCTTTCCTACATTACCTTACCACCACTCATTTATCCCCCACCTCATCTCCTTCGTCTCAACTCATCCAAACCCTCATCTCACTCACCTCATACCTCCAAGCCCTAACCTTCATCTCCACAGCTCCAATCCTCCAACCTCAATCACCTCCCAACCCTACTTCACTATCCATAACCCTTCATCTCAGTCCGGCCGCTCCTCACACCTAGGGAAGATCACAAGCGCACGCAAAGGAGCACGGACCGTGTCGGTATCCGGCGCGTCAGGAAGCCAGTTCCGGTCTGCATTCCGGGCCATCCCAAGGACCACTCTGGCACGCTTTCTGGCACTTACAGAGACCCATTTCGTCCATCATTCCGGCCCGCTCAAAAGCGCGTCCCGGTTCGCAGACAAGCCCCTCCTATGACACGTTCCGTGTAGCACCCCGGCCCTCTGAGAGACCCGTCCCATGCTGCAGTCTGGCCCGGCAAAGGCCCGTCCCGTGCTGCATTCTGACCCTCCAAGAAACCTGTGTCGTGCCTCATTCTGTGCAGAATCAGTGAAGAGCAGAAGTTTGAAATGTCAGATATAATTGGCTACCAAAGGAAGAGAACTCGAAAGGGTAAATCAGGGGAAGGATCAAGCTCTCAAGCAAGGAATCAAGAAGCCCCGGAGCAACCTGAGCAACCTGTGGAATCTTGGATTGACACGAGTCCAATGGCACAGCCTCCTCTTTCGCTTGACGCGGATATAGGTACCCCTGGCATCCCTTGCCTTATTTTCAATGGTGGCATTATACGGAACACACGACTCGAGCTTCTAAAGGGGGGAGAAATAATGACCCCCAAGTTTATCGATTTAGGCTTTGTCCAAACAGGCCTCCAGTGCAGGGAAGAGTTCATCAACCGGTTGGAGAGAGTCGGTTGGTCAACCCTTCAAACTTGGCATCCTCGTTCTTATAGGAACTTGACACTGGAGTTCCTGGCGTCATTCAGCATTCAATTGTCCTATGGCGACATGCCAGTGTGTTTCCGGTTATGTGGACGATGGTTCCGACTCTCCCAAATAGATTTCGGGATAGCTCTTGGTTTCACTCCCTATGATGGGGACATACCCGACCCACCCACAGTAGGGGAATGTTGGGCACATATTTCAAAACCGGGGGATGTCTTTAACAACAGTCCGAACGCTACTCGATTGAAATCCCCGGTGCTGAGATATTTCCACAGGGTTTTTCCGTACACCATTTTTGGTAGGGGAGACAATGATCATACTCTCACACATAGGGAAATAAGAATTGTGTACTGTTTCGAGGTGGGAAGAAGAGCCCCATTTGAATTTTTTATCATGGAGTATTTGGAGGCACAGGCCAAGAAGAAGGATGGAAAAATTGGATGTGCCGCTATAGCTACACAATTGGCACAATATTTCGGACTGTGGGATGATCCTCAAGAAGAAGCTATCCCTCTCCCACCTTAGGGAGATTATATAGACAGAGTCATCTTCAACAAGAAAGAGCTATTTGATGGGGTTGGGGGAAATCCGACACAAGAGGAGTGAATGACGGCTATGCATGAGGAGATGACTATGCTCCGGGCTGAGGTAGATGACCTGAGACAGGGGCAGGGTAGGCAGGACAAGACTCTGCAAGACCACTACACTATTCGCTGATATTCGGTACGTCTGAGAGCAAGTGGATACCTGGAAGGATATGTCGGGCCACATTGATTGGATTAGGCAGCATATGGAGTCATCTTGGTACCAGTCCCGATCTGGGGGATCCTCGAGGGACCAGTGAGACCCGCCCTAAAGGCGGGTCATTTGTGCATCCTTTTGTATACAGGTGTTGAGTTTCTCCATTGTTATTTTTATATGCATGCTGTGTGTCTAACTGATTTTCTATGTTGTCAGCAGTGCTTAGGCGTCATGGTTATGAAGGAGCTCTACCTTTTTATTTTTTTGTGTTTTAATGTGTTTTCTGTTTTTGAGTCTGTGTCTAGTAGGTGCTCTGCCGATCAGTGGCTTATGGAGCAATCCTTGAGTGGCTTCTGTGGCCACCCTTTTCGTCGAGCTAACAACGTTAAACAAATGTGCTGGTTGGGAGGCAACCCAACACACGGCGTGGGGAGCGAGATGAGAGCAGCGGAGCAGATTTTGGTGCCAAACCTCCTGGAGGTTTTCTCGGGCAAAGAGCTCTCCATCCATCCATGCACGAGGATATCCACCGTCAGTGCAGTTCACGTAGCGGTTCTTCGAGGGGCAGTATCTCTTCCCCTCCTATTTTATATTGTCTATCGCTATTTTTTTCCCCGTATGCTATCTGGAGGCCATGAGTGCCTGATTTTCCGTGCTGATAAAAAAAGCATATAGGGTTGTGTGAACTGTTTGTACCTGCTGATAATAAGTGTGGGGTGTTCATTCGTTACTTATCCATCATGTCCATGTGTAGATATGTGTTTAGAGTTGCACTGGGGACAGTGCTGAGTTTCAAGTGTGGGGTGGGGTATGCCTTGCATTGCATTGTGTTTTATTTTGTGTGTTTTGTTTTGTGTGCTCATGCATCATTTCGTGTCATAAAAACTTCGAAAAATACAAAAAAAATAAAATAAATCAAAACTATATTTTCTGGTGATATGTGAGTATAGTGTAGATGTTCTTAAAATTTCGATGATTGAACTGTCGTAAATGCTAATTTCGTTGCATGAGTTAAAGTTGTATATGGGCATAAATGAATCGAATGAGTATGAAAGCACATGCATTATGATTAGCTCGTTCACTTGTGTGTCAAGTGTTTGCTAGAACTAGGGTTGATTTTCCTTGATTCGTATGCATGGTAAATTGAGTCTAGAACTACATGTATGACCCATTTGAGGCGAAATAAGAATAAGGAACATGGTTAATTAAGAAAATGATTTTAGGCCATCTATGGACCGTTTGGGCCAAAATTGCCTATCGTTGCATAATTATATCTCTTAGTCACCCCATTTGAGCCTTAGCCTGTCGTTTCTGACCCGAATATTACAATCCTATGTGACTTTCGTTTCATTTCTATATCTTCATGATTGTTTGAACTCATATCTCTTGGCTTAGGTGCTTCTTTGAGAGGGGTTATTGTTTGGGATGTTGAGTGAGCGAAAGAGGAAAAAATGTATTTATATGCCATTGGGTTGTATTGAGAGAAATTATTATAGCATTACCCCAAAAAGAAGAAAAAAAATTTAGCCTTACACCATAGAAGAAAGAAATCAAGAATGGAAAAAGAGGGACAAGTAGACAAATTTATATCCCTAGCAAAAAAATAAGTGTGGGGTAAGGCATAATGATGGGTTGGATGATGGTAGTGAAAGTTTGGATAGCTAAGGGAATAAAAAGAAAAATGAGCAAAATTAGTGCTACACTTAGTTATTCAGTAAAAGGAAAATGGTGGTAGAGAATGCAAATGGAGAATGGTGCATTAACGGGGTTTAGGATGTGTGAAATGTTCTAGGGTGTGAGTTGAAGCACTTTTGTCACGAGGTATTATATTAGCTTCTTTTCATATTCCTTCCACACCCTTTGTCTAGCCTTACATTACAAGCTTATTTAAAGACCTTTTTTTATTCTTAATGACCATGATTCCTTACAATTAGTGGAGATGGGTCTAGCATGATAGCATATGAATCTCTAAAGTCCATGTAAAGGAAAAAACAGAAACACCCAGTTATTGTGATTGAAGAAATGCGAGTTTACAGAGTTAATTATTAATGTGAGTAGCATCACACTGTGTTGTATTCATTAGTCTATATGCTTCTTTGATAAATGTGATTTTTGTAGCATGTGACGACTCTGAGAAAACACTTATGATCCACTGTGCATGATTACTCAATTGTCACCTATTTTCGTACTTTTGCATGCATCATGTAATGTGTTTTAGGAATGCATTAGATTTAGGTTCATGCATTGCACGTGCCTCTTTACTTTTTATTGTTTTGAATAAAGAAGGCCCGGACTCCTCCTATCGAGGTGAACTTCGGGGTTTAACCTGGACAAATCTTTGGTTTTTTAGGGTTTAGGGTTTAGGGAGATGGTTCTAGCTTATTTAAGTGTGGGGTGTTGATGTGGACGAAAAATGCATCGTTTTCGATGTTTTTAAGCCCACATCTTCAGCTTTTCGGTCCCGGGAATAGGTTGTTTAATGCATTTCTTCCACCTTTCGTGCAGTAAGCCCTGATTTTAGAGTTTCCAAGTATTCGGAGCGAAACAAAGGTATTTATCATAATATATGAATCGAGCAACTGCTGGACAGAAGCCCGAGCCAAGAACTAGCATTTCCCTTCGGATCCTCACAGCCACACGGACCGTATGGCAAACCGGGCTGGAACGTAACTCGTTCCGTGCGACCTACCGGGCCGGAATGAGGCCCGTTTCGTGCGGATAACCGGGCGCCTGGAAGGGAAAAAGACCAGAGCTCTCTGATCTGATCCGGTATGGGATATGATCCGTATCACCTAGAGGGCCAGAACGTGACCCGTTCCGTGCCTCTTAGAGGGTCGGTATGGGGCGCGTTCCGTGCTTCGCTCTGTGCTGCGCGTGCTCCAGCCCTGTATTTTCAGAAACCCTATATAAGGAATTTAAACACATATTTGAAGGGTGACAAATTTTAGGAGCAAAAAGAGGAGACTTGGAGCTAGGGCTTAGAGCTTGAAGGAAAAGAAGTGTTTAGGATTTAAGCAAACTTGGGTTTTCATTTCTTTAGTTGGGTATTGTGTATCAAACTCAATTACATTATGTGTATCAATAGTTTTTCTTTATCAATTTGCTTGTTCTACTTCTCCATCATGAGCTAAATTTCTTATTGATCTAGGGCTAGGGGAAGCAATATGATTAATTGATTCAATGGGTTTGTGATTATTTTGTGCAATTTGTGTTTAGGGTATTGTTTGCATAATTTGGTATTAATGCTTCATCGAACTGGCCATTTGATAGTTGATTAGGTTTTAGCATTCAACAATCGAAAGATGAGAATGACTAAAAGAACTAAGGATTGTGCAACTTGGGTTTAAATCTAGTCTTTAGTAAAGTTAGGTTAACACGAATGTAACAGCTATAGGCGTACAAACCCGAAAGTTAGAGGAGTTCACGAATCGTAATGATGTATGTCTCACTACACCTAGATTAGAAATAACTAGGTTAGGTGGTCAGATTATACTAGGGACCTAATTCGATCGAAAGATGCTTAGGAACAGTCGAGAGAACTTCCGTTACCTTTAAACTTACCTTATTTGCACATGTAAACACAAACCCCTGCGAATTAATGATCATATTGTGACCCCGTTAAAAGTCCTAGATCGCCTTTTCCCCTGAATTTCACAAACACTTGAACTTTGTTTTCATTTTATTTTAATTCGCTTTGCAACTTGTTATTTAAAATTTTCAAAACAAAAACCAACCATTTTCATGAAACAGATTAATAACGGATTATAAATCGAGTGACTGTTTTATTGCTCCCTTGGGTACGATAACCGGACTTGAACCGAAATACTACTTGACGACCGGTGCGCTTGCAGCGCCTTTTTTGTGAGTTAATTCTCAGGGCGTCAACCCTATTATTTGTGAGAGGCGATATTGCTGAATTATGTCGATTAAAATCTGCTTTGTTGAATTTTCAATTGATCTTGGGTTTGAAGATAAACTTTTCCAAGTCCAAGGCTATCTTGTTCAACGCTTCTTTGTTGTCCAGTTCTCAAATCGAGGCTTTCTTGGAGTGAACGTCTGGTGCCTTGTCGATGCCTTACCTTGGTTTTAGCCTCGGTGCATCTCCTAAACATGTATCGACTTGGGATCCCATTATAAAGTCGTATCGACAATCCTTAGATGTTTGGAACTCTAGATATCTCACAATAGCTGACAGGGTTATGATGATCCAAAGTACATTTTCAGGCCTTCTATTGTTGTGTATGGCCCTGTTGAAAGCCCCAAGAACTATAATTTGGACACTAGAAACATGTCAACGCTTTTTTCCTTAGGAAATCTTATGGCTCTGGTAAAGCTCTTCACAAGGTGAATTGGGCTCAAGTTTGTAAACCAATGTCGCAAGGGGGCTTAAGGTGAGGTCGTTTAGAGGAAATAAATGATTCCCTATTGGCCAAGTGGTTCTAGCGTTTGTCCACAGACCCTAATTCTATCTGAAAGTCCACTATTTGTGCTAGAATGGGAGGGCCTTCTTCGGCCTGGGATCTAACTAATATGGATTGTTGGGGAAGCTCTTTTATGTTCCACCATATTTTGAATCTGGCCTCAGGCCCTGTTTTCAGTTCTATGTTTGGGAATCAGGGCCTATTATAGAGAGTGTGAGATGGCAGCCGAGTAAGGTTTTGGTAGGATTTATGGTTTGGTGACACCCCGCTCTGTTATCGTTTCCCTCTATTCTACGCTGAGGTGGCGAATAAATTGAGTCTGGTTGCAGACTGTTGGGTAAATGGAGTTTGGAGGATTGAGCCCCATGGATTCTTATGGGATTTGGAGTGTGCTGAGAAGAATTCGTTGCTCCTTTTATTGGCTCGGTTTTAATTATCTTCAAATGTGGAGGATCAAATTATTTGGAGGAATAACAACAATGGTTTCACGGTATCTCAAGGGTACTCTATCCTGTCAAGTGAAGATAATGTTCCAAAATCACATAAAGTAATTATTTTCAAGGTGGATTTTGAAAAAGGTTATGATCACATAATTGGGAAGCACTTCTGAGTATTCTGAAAACAATGGGTTTTGGTCAACTATGGATTTCTTGGATGGAAATGTGCATCAAAGCCTGGTCATCTGTTTTGATAAATGGCTCTCCATCTGATGATTTTCGAGTTTTGAGAGGCCTTAGACAAGGTTGCTCTTTATCTCCTTTATTACTTGCATTATTAGTTGAGAGTCTTCATCAGCTTATGGTTAAAGGGATACAGAATAACATGTTTGCTGGCATCAAACGCAATAATCAAGGGCCTGAGATATCCTACCTCCAATTTGCAGATAACACCCTCATATTCATTGAGGCAGGTATTCAACAGGCTATAAACCTCAAACACACTCTCAACTGTCTTCAAAAGGCCACTGGTTTAAAGATCAATTTTCAGAAGTCCAAAGTTCTTATTCTAAATGCTTCATCAGTATCTAACTTGGAGATCACACAAATCTTGGGATGCTCAGCTATGGAGATCCCCTTTGATTACCTTAGTTTTCAATTGGGAGCTAATCCAAGGAAAAGAAGACGTGGGTTCCTACGATCAACAATTTCAAAAAGAAGCTGAATTTGTGGCAGGCCAAGTCCAGATCTTTTGGTGGTAGGATCACTCTGATCAAATCTTCACTAAGCTCCCCTCCATTATATTACATGTCTCTGTATAAAGCCCCTAAGTGTGTCATCCTTGAGATCGAGAAATGGCAGAGAATATTTTTGTGGAATGGTACCATTAATAAAAGGGTCCTACACAAGATCAGATGGAATTTGATTTGCAGACCAAAATCAGTGGGTGGATTGGGGATAAAGAACTTACATATCATGAACAAAGCTTTACTTGCAAGGTGGTGGTGGAGATTTGCTCTGGAAAGTGATTCTCTCTGGAAAAATTTACTCTGTGCAAAGTTTGGCTGGGAGAGTGATTCTTGGGACCTTTCAGAGTTCTTATTGCAGAATGGTCAAAGCTTCATAAGTCATGTGGAATCTCTTTTACTGTGTCCAAAATTATCTAATGCCATTGGAGCTATAGGGATCCATTGGAAGCTAAATTCTGGGAATAGGGTACACTTCAGGGAAGATAAGTGGCTGCTGGATATCCCTCTTAAATATCAATTCCATAGACTTTATCTTCTGAGTACTCAGAAATCAGGTTTGATATCTGCATTTTGGTCTGATTTAAATTGGATTATCACCTTCAGAAGACACTTGAGGGCGTGGGAAAAGGATCAATTCCATTTGTTTTGTGATGCTATCAATGCTAGCAGCCTAAATGGGGGAAATGATGTTGCTTCCTGGGTACATGATCATAGGGGATTCTCTGTGCATAAGATGTATGAGCTTCTAGATGAGTCTTGGGATACCTCTTTGGATTGGCCTACACTGCTTTGGGCTCCCATCCTCCCTCCCAAAGGGGCTACCTTTGCTTGGTTGTTGTGTGTGCAAGGTGTGCCTACAAAATGTTTCTTACTTGCCAGAGGACTGTACAATGGCAATATTTGGAGCCCCTTGTGTAGTAAAGACCCAGAGGAATTGGATCACCTTTTTTTTGTTGCAAGGTTACTGTAGTAGTATGGGATTTATGTCTTGAATGGTGGGGATTTAGGACAGTTATCTCTGATTCAGTTTTAAGTTGGTTTTTGGCTTGGGATCAATTGGCTCCTTCCAAAGCTAGGAAGAATTGGTCCATGCTTTCTTCTCTAGTCATCTGGAGAGTATGGATCAGTAGAAATCAAGCATTCTTCCATATCAGGCAACTGTCCCCCCCCCCCCCCCCCCTTAAGGTGCAAAATGATTCTTATCAATTGCTATGGGCAAACTTTAAAGAAGGGCAGTCCTTTTCCTTTTTATCTTGGATAAATGATCCCATAATGTGCTCTACAGTAAAGGCAAAGAGGTTTTGATGGGGTTGTCTTGGTGCCTTGCATCCTAAGGCACATTCACATGGCTGCAATTTCTTGGTTCTGAGGGTTTTGGGCTGGGTTGGGTTTGTGGGTGGGTGGAGGAGTATTGTGAGTTTAGTTGTGAGGTAGGTTTATAACTTGGGAAAGGGCTGAATTCTCAGTGTGTGGGGATTTTGTTGCTGTGTAACTGTGTGTGAGGGTAATTTTTTCTAGTTTTGAGTGTCTGTTTTGTGCTGTGGGTCTTCATGATTCTGTGTTGTCGGGAGCTTCTTGAGGTTTCTCAACTGCGTGTTATAGGCTTTTTGGAGCTCAGTCATTAAAGGCCTCCCGCTCTTGTGGGGGTGATCTCTTCGGCTATGCAATTTCAATCACAGTGCTTGGGTGATCAATCTCCAAGGGATGGCTACAGTTTTGAGTGGTAATCGTTTTCTGCTGGTGGTAGTATTACAGTTAAGGTCTTTGGGTATGTGGTGAATGTTTCTTGAGGTAGGATTATGTATTGCTTAGACTTTGGGGTTGTCTTGTGTTTTCAATGCTCTTTTACCTCCGGTTTTGGACAGCTCATTTTGATAGGAGGTGTAAGGTGTTGTGATGAACTAAGAGTAAACTATGTTGTTAGGTTTTGGTGGGTTTGGGTACAAATGTGTTGTATAAGAAAGGTTGAGTTTTGTTGGTTTTGGGTAGAAAAGTGTTGTATAAGGTTGGCTGACCTAACGTGTGGGTTAAGCTAGGTTAGGTTTAGGGACACACTTGTTCCTTTTGTTTGTAATTGCTCTTGGAGGGTTCGCCCCTGGTCGAATCTTCTTTTTCAAAGATTGGGTTTATAAATTTTAAAAAACTTGCTGATAAAAAAAATAGCATTTAGACACTATTTTGAGCGGTCATTAGCAATTTGTGTCTTTTAGTTTAAGTTTATACTTTTCAATACCGTTTTCCTACTATCAGATTAATGATAATTTTGTCGCGGAGTTTTTTGGTCAAAAACTTTTTGGAGGCTTTGATCGTTGTAATAATTTTTTGTAATATAATAATGGGCAATTTTCACCTCAATACCCTAACTATTGGGTTTTCGTCACCTCAATAACCTAACTTTAGTTTGTGGCACCTCAATACCCTAGAATGCATTTTTTTTTCACGTTAGTACCCAAAGTCAATTTCCATCCATTTTTGGATGGAAAATAGTCATGTGCATGGCACATGACCCTATTTGTTTTCTGAAATACCCAAAATACCCTTGATCTCTTCAAACCCTAATTACTTAACTCTCTTTTTCTCTTTTAATCCACATCCTTCTCTTCTTCTCTGTCACACACCAACCCAATCCCGTCTGCACCTCCCTCTCTCTTCCTCAAACCACCAACCCCAACCCCGTCTACACCTCCCTCGCTCTTCCTCAGACCACCAACCCCAACCACGTGGTCGGCGTGGTTGTAGTGGTGGCGCACCACCACCAGCGTGTCGTCGGCGAAGTCGGAATCGGAATCGTTGGGGACGATGTAAGCCTAGAGCTCGACGAAGTCGTCGGCGCCATGGCGGACGCGGACGAACATGGAGGTCTCCTTGCTCCTCGTTGACGGCGTCGCCCTTGGAGGTCCCTTTCAGACAGTCGATCGATAGCACCACCGGCGATTTCGCCTCCGCCGCAGCGACGACTGCCTGCGCTCCTCCTCTGTACATGCTCATGTTCGCCGGCGATTTCAAATAAGCATCATCATCATCATCACAAATACAAGATATTTTGGGTTTGAATTTGTGTTGAAATTATTTGGGTTTTGTTGTTTGGTTTCGGGTTTAAATCTGTGTTGAAAGGATTTGTTGTTCGAGGTCGAATTTGGGTGTGGATTTAAATAGGGTTTGGGAGTGTTCTAGGTTGAATTCAGGTAGTCTTCTTCTCATTTTTGTTACTGTGATTCTGGATCTTATTCAAATGTTACTATGATTTTGGATCTGATTCAAATTTGTATTCAAAGGGTTCCCAGGAGCTTAGGGACTGATATGAACAAAAAGAGTTTGATTTTCAGAGACTGATATGAACAAAAAGAGTTTGATTTTCAAGATCTAGGAAGCAAAATGAACAAAAAAAAATTTAACAAGTAAAGAACTAAAAATAAATGATTTCAAAAAATCAGTTTATCTTTTATAAAATCAGTTTTTTTTAATTATAAAATCATTTTTTTATTATAAAATCAGTTTTTTAATTATAAAGTCAGTTTTTTTATTATGAAATCAGTTTTTTTGAAAACTAATGGCATGGGTTTGAAAATTTGACTGTTTCTGAGGGGTATTATAGACTTTTCAAGTGTTTGGATGGAAAATAGACAAAAACTAACAGTAGGTACTAAAGTGACACAAAATGACATTCTAGGGTATTGAGATGCCACAAACGAAAGTTAGGGTATTGAAGTGAAGAAAACCCAATAGTTAGGGTATTGAGGTGAAAATTGTCCTATAATAATGTCTCTTTCTATAAATAAAAAATAAGATAAAAGTTAGACTGCACTATTACTTGTGCAGAAAATTGCAGGTAAATCCATTGCATGTACATTTTTGAAGTGTATATATATTTCTCCTACATTTCCTACCAAACAAGAAACTCATAGCATATGGTCCACTGAAGATGCTAACAGAGCTTCCTTGACCTTAAACAAGTTCCCAGCCCACACGCAGACGTCTGTAGAATGATTATGGGTCTAACCTCTCCCTCTCTTCACCCATCCATTTAAATTTAATCATAGCTATTAAGCCATTTCCATACCCATACACATCGTTCACACTTTCTCTTGTTGATATTTTCAGGAAAAAAGATAAAGAAATCCTAAGTTATTATTTTGTATATTATTATTATGTGAAGCAAACCTATCGTTGACTTTTAACACTGAACTCAAAACATGAACCTCTCACTTGTGTTGCTATTAGTCATACATATATGTTGCAGAATCTTCTTGTCATCTCCCATGTTTGATGTTTCTACTTTCTCTTTTTGTTCAAAGAAATTGCCTAGATACCCAAAAATAAACAATTATTTTTGTTCATTAATACACTTAGTTTATGTTCTTCTAGGATTTTCTCTTCCTCACTTAGTTTCATCTAATATAATATACATAATTAACAAAAAAAACGAAACTAAACCTCACTTAGTTTATGTTCTTCTAGGATTTTCTCTTCCTCCCTTTCGTTTGTCTTTGTGAGTGGTTATCGTCGTCGGCAACTTCAGCCAGCCTCAGCCACAACACCCCCAACTCCACCGATGGCGCCCACCACCCCAATTCCCCTTGTGCGATCTCTTCACTCGAGATAGTTACCCCTATGACGAGTTCCCAGGTGACTACGATTGCTCGGCCTGAAACTATCCACTATTTATGAAATAGGAGCGATTTCGGAGAAAGAGACCTCCATGAATGATTCTAGGGTTCCAAGAATGCAACGGAAAATAAAAATTCCCTATAAAATCGTTTGGATCCATGTAATTCTGAATGAACTGACACGAAAAATTGAGGAGATTACCTTTCGATTTTGAGCCCAGTTCGAGACAGGGGCCAAGAACGTTTTTACTGCTTGACGATGTCGAGACCTCTTCAAAAGAATCTTTCCTCTTCAGGTTTCCACACCAACAAACACTCCCAAAATTGTTTGGGTGCTAGCACAAAAGTTCTCTTCTTCACCGCTTATCTCTAGTTTTGTATGCTTATTTATTCCCAAACATGATCACATGATCTTATATTTCGAAAAGGCCACACATGGGCTTCAAATTTGACAAGTTGAGACATTTTAGGAGTAATAGACATGTAAAAATAATCTCTTTAAATTTTCGAGATTCGAAAGTCATTTTCCATATATATTGCCTAACATAATCTCATTATGGGGGTAACCCTGTATCCTAACCCCATTTGAGCTTTGTTTTTCAATTCCTAACCTAGGTTTTCCTTTGGTGACATTTCCCAACTGTCACCTTTCAATTTTTTGCAGAAAGTATGTAAGAACCACCCCCGGTCAACGCCAATCAAATCAGCGAAAAACATGAAAATTTAAAATTTTGGGACATACACTTAAATGAACCTAAATTTGACCCCGAGGGTCATACCAGACTTAAGTTGACCCCGATATCGACCAAAGTGAGTTCTAGGGGACTCAGGGCAACTTTCTGACCAGTTTGGGAAAGGTTGACTTTTTGCTGGAAAAGTCAACCGAGCGACGTTTTGGTCCGTTCGAGACCCGTTTTGGATCCAAAAATCTTAGACGTCGTTACAAAGGTCTTAGTTGAGCCGTTTCCTTGTAGCCCGTGAAGTTTCGTAATTTCTTGGAAAATGGGCCCGTTCGGGGCCCGAGACGGCCGAATTTCGCGAATCTGACAGAAAAATATCTACAAAGATATTTTCTAAAGCGGTGGGACCCACTTGCCACTTGTCACACAAGTGGTGGTGTTAGGTAATTTTGAACAAAACAAAAGGATGAGAGGTGAGGGTGTTCGGCCACTTAGAGAAAAAAAGAGAAAAGAAGAGAGAAAGAGGAGAGGAAGGAGAGAAGAAAAAGGAAAAAAGAGAAGAAAGTGTTAGGGCTTAGGGATTTCCCGATGATCCAACCGACGGATCGTCTCAACGGTTGAAGAATCCAGCTTCCATCGTCATTCCCTACGGTGAGAACCTATTCGATTTTCGTTTTGGTACGTTTGAAAGTTAGGGTTTGTGTTTAAACGGGTTAAATATGGATGAGTCGAGGTGTAGGGTTCGTTGGGAACGTTTTGGAGCGAAAAATGATCGGTTTCCGGTGACCGGAGCCTTGGGGGAGCTCCGGCCACCGTGGGTGGTGGCTGGCCGGAGCTAGGACCGGCCACCATGGTGGTGAACCGATCCAAAACCGGTCCAGCCACCCACGGCTAAGGGTGGCAGGGTGGGGCCCACGTGTTCGGGTCTCGGGTTTTCGTGTTCGGGTGGTTTAGGACGATCCCCAAGTTGTTAATCCACACCCGGAACGAATTTTGGATTTAAATTGTAAAAGTTGGAAATGACGGGTTTAGAAACTTTAAATGCGAATTAAATTGCTCGGAAGTCGGAAATTGATTCCGTCGATTGCATTGGAACCCTTGAATTATTCTAAGATCGTAGAAACGAAAACGGGAATTTTCGGAGCCCCGGAAGGGGGTTTTCCAATCCCGGGCAGATTCGCCGAGCCGAGCGAATCGGGCCTTTCTGGGCCCGTTGTTGATAATGTCGTGTAATTGGGAAGTTTGGGAGTGATCGACATTACCGGGGTTGCATTTGGGCGTCTAATTCTTTAAATTCAGTTTTTGCCTGCGAACTTAAAAAGTATTTTAATTGTGATCTTGTTAGATCGTACCGACGACCGCGGAAAGGGGAAGCTAGGCGAGTGATCGCGAGCACGCCGGAGATTGGTCGTGGACTTTTGGGAAAGCGTTACGAGGTAGGGAAAAGTAGCCGGATCTCGGCCTTGACTAGGGAAAGTTAACAGTAGAAATGCATGTGACACCTAGTGGTGTCGTAGGATAAGTAAGTTATCGAACACTAGAAATGCAGGCGACACTTAGTGGTGTCGTATGATACGTGAACGTATCGAACAATAGAAATGCATGTGACACTTAGGAGTGTCGTAGGATAAGTGAACATATCGAACAAAGATACTGGTGGCTTTTAGTTGTGCCCTGAGGTTGATTGAATTGTTGTGTTTGTGGGTGGCCATGAGTGCCCGTGGGGAGTTGAACATGTATTTTACTGTTTGTGTGTCTTGGGTGGCCATGAGTACCCGTGGGGAGTTGAACCCGTATTTTACTGTTTGTGTGTCTTGGGTGGCCATGAGTGCCCGTGGGGAGTTGAACCTGTAATTTTACTGTTTGTATGTCGTGGGTGGCCAGGTGTGCCTTTGAGGTGTTGAACCCGTATGTTACTGTTTTGTGTGTCGTGGGTGGCCATGCATGCCTGTGGGGTGTTAAACCTGTGTTGTCGCTATTTGTTGAACTTTGATTGTGACTGTGATTGCATGGAGGTTGGGGGCCCGCCTGACAATTATGGGGTCATGTGGTCGCGCGCGTGGGGGTTGGCTAGCCTTCCGACTAACCATCGGTAAAGTTGTGCATTCTTCTGCGATAAATGGGTCCTGTGGTCGCGCGCGTGGGGGTTGGCTAGCCTTCCGACTAACCATCGGTAAAGTTGTGCATTTCTTCGGCGATGAAGGGCGGCTCCCCTTCCGACTAGCTATCGAAAAAGTATCATTGTATATATCGCTAACAGGTCGACCACCTGGCCCGACTGCGTTCGGGGAAAGTTGCGTGGGGAGGCTCAAACCCAGCCGGTTAGCAACCGGCACTGAGTAGCTGGAGTGCGATCCTTTGTGATCTTGATTGTTGTGTGCGATCCTTTGTGATCTTGGGTGTTGCGTGGTTATCTTTTGTGTCTTTGGTGGGGGTCGTAACCGCTGTGTCGGGTCTACATTACGCGTCCGGGGTTGAGTTGGTTGGGGAAGTAACAGTTTTTGTGTGACAGTCGGGTTACTTGAGTTTGGGGATAATAGTCCCCGGTGTTTGGTTTGTTGTTGGTGTTTCCGTCATTTTCTGCTAGTACGCCGTAGTCAGTCTGGTATCCATGGTGGTGAGCGAACGCTCACCCCTAGCTGCTTTTCCTACAGGTACTGGTCGCGAGACGGACTAGGGGAACTCTTGAAGCTTGAAGAGCTGGGAGCGGGAGTCCGGGTTTTTGGGAGTTTAGCGACGTACGCTTTGTTCCTGTCCGCTTGTTTTGGACGTGTGTTTTCAGTTGTAAAATATTATTTTGTTTAACTCAAAGTGGTAATTTTAAGCGGTTTATTAAAATGTTTGAAAACTGTTTTATTGTTTCACCGTTCACGTTCCGGGTTCGGTTCTACCGAATTCGGGGCGTGACAAAGTATCAAAAATCGTCAAAACTAACGATTCCGTTAGTTTTTTGCCTACGTGTCGGCCACGTGTCATCACGGTGAAGTGACACGTGGCAAAAAAAACTAACGGAATCATCAAAATAAACGGTAAACAATACTTTCTGCAAAAAATTGAAAGGTGACAGTTAGGAAATGTCATCAGAGGTAAACCTGGGTTAGGAATTGAAAAATAAAGCTCAAATGGGGTTAGGATACAGGGTTTCCCCCTCATTATATTAGCAATTGAAAATGAGTAATGAATAAATAAATATTATATCAAATATAATGTTATTTTATTCACTTAATTGGATTCCAAAGTTCAATTCGATTTTGGGCTTCATGTAATGTGTGACCCTGTAGGCTCATACAACGTTTGCTAGTGAGCCCGCAATCCCCATTTCGTTCACATGCCACAATTGGCCTCTAGCAAGGAATTATGACTTACCAAAGTTGTATGATGATTGTCAATCCGATTTAACTTTTACCGCTAATATCTTAATCCCTTTTTCAGCGATATCTCGATCGAGTATAAGGCATAGGGTTGTTATCCTTATTTTATTCGATCACTTGTTTCTTGATCTTAAGTAGATTGCAACAGTAACTTATTATCGATTTGCATGACCATGCATTTCAACAGTCTTGTTTATCAAGGGGGAAAACGATATTTGTCTTACATTTACATGAGGAGCAAATCTCTTATCAGTCACTCACATTTCTCACATAGATAATTAAGTATCCAACATCAATATGTATTGTTTTCCGGTTAAAGACAATGTTGAATTGTGTCAAAATACACAACCACCTATATAGAAATTCATGATGACTACAAGGTCAAAGGACTTAAGCCATATTACGGTATTGAGAAATACTCATGATAGTTCATATGTAGTATTCTCACAGTGGGCCATTTAATACCATTTCAACAAATGACATCTATGATTTGACTTCATATCCAATATGAATCATCAGTAGAACATGATTATCGGTCAACATCATACTAGTCTTAGTATATCAATAAGACTATGGATCATTAGAATAATGCTCCTTATACATCTAAGAGCTTTACTATCAAGTCACATACTTGATGATCTTAGAAGGAGTTAATTATTCACGCTATTATCATTATAAAAATGATAATAATAGTGAAAATGTCGTCCAAGATCAAGATTGTCTTAGGGAACAAACTAACACTCCAAACCCCCTTCTCCCCCAACTCGGCTCAGATCGATTCGGGAAAACCGTCGCCACTGCCCTGATCGTGCCCCACAGGATGACCGAATGTCGGAATCTCTAATCCGTCAGCTACGACCATTGCTGCCAACCGAGGAGGCCATTGAGGCCAAAAACCCTCTACTAATCCTGGCCTACTGTGAGCGTTTCCTCGTGTCGGGCCCAACTACTTGGCATTCCTTAAACCTAGAACTGATATAGGATCTCCTGCATAAGGTACCACCATCAGCGAAAATAGGGTGCATTATGCCCATTCCTTCCAACCGATCTCCCGACGGGGATCAGACTTCATGACTTGGAAAGGTAGAGGCAATACATGACTTCCTACCTAACTAAAGGTCCCCTCTGAATGGTACAAGATCCTTGGAAGCTTCTAATGCATCCCAAGGCGGTCCACCAACTGCTCAGCCCAAATCGTCACTACTGCCCTGCCTAGAGCGATTCCACCTCCGAACCTAACTTATACGGGGCATGACCCAGGATATTGCGACCAAGATGTGAGGCATCCCTTCGCTATCCCTATTAGCGGACCACTAATAGACAAGCACCCAATCTGGATGCCAATGACCCCTTCTTGGCTGATTCAACCTATGGATATCAGTCCCATAGGGTGTGTGTGGGATCCGCCACGGAACATGTACCTCAAAGGAAAGCAACGAGGCATGCTGAGAGGCCTCTCGGTTCGCCATGACTCAACCAGGGCACCACGGGGTGTTCTTGAGAAGCCACACCCCGACCTCTATGGATCAGATACCTGATGATTTCGTGGCTCCTCCTTTCCCTAGCATACTCCTTGATCGACCGATATGACATAGCAGTATCGATCAAGTTGAGACGGGGAAAGCCTTATGGAACAACAGCGCTAAGCACAACTGGAATAGGGAACCATCCTCTAGCATCTCCCTGGATTTAACTGGGTATTTAGATGTAGGATCAGTGTTTCGGATGTCACCGAAACTGTATCTCATCTTGTTCGTTTTTCTTCATCTTTGTACGGTCAGTATGACCACTTTATTATCATATGAATAAAAATATCGTCCGCATTCTAAAAAATGAAACTCAGCGGGAGACCTAATGGTGCCAATGTTCTCTCTTTCCTCCTTATGTGGGGCTTCCACTTGTCGCCGCATGTGGCCTCCTCTTTGGAATGCATTCTGTTCGCCACCTCCACCATTACATCATCCCTCTCTACCCACCTTGTTTCCCCTATCTACCCGCACGGCTCCCTGGTTAAACGACTATCATCCAACCATGGTCCACCTGGTGCAACGTGGACTATGGTTTCGCCAATCGGACGCGGCCCTTCTCCTCGGCTGGATCTGCCGCCACCTATTTCCTTGCTTCATGAACCACCAATTTCATTAGGAGGACGGGAAAGGCTCTAACAATAAGATAGACCTGATTCCGCTCACTAGGGACCTTCGCTCGAGGTCCCCTCACCCACCCCCACCCCCGATCTGACTCATGAAGATTGGGAACAAAGGATGTCTTTATAGGTGTGGCAGATGTTGGAAGATGGTCCCCCCCCCCCCCGGAAGTGTCAGCAATAACGGGTGGAAAATCGATGGTGGTGTTGAGTTGTCGTGAATCACGAACAATAACCCTTATTGGCCCCAACAACTAGGAAAGGTCTACTACGCAACCTCGATAGGTCGAATGTGTCGAAGGACGAGCAACGGGTTATGTATGGGGATACACGCCTCGCCCTGCCAAGGCCGGTGCAAACCCGACATCCTGATTCCCCAATTTCCTGATGTTCTCCCTAGATGCCTGTTATCCCTTCAAAGGCCTTATTTCATTTACCACATGCATTTTTAGGTCGAGTTAGGAAATGACAACAACCAGCTGATTCTGATCAGCCATCACATTAAGGATTTCTTCGCAATTGTTTCACCAAGATTAGACAAGTATCGTAGTTATAAGATTAGCGTTCAAATTTTCATTTCTTGACCAAGTCTCGCCCTCCTACCATATCTCTTATATGTATTCTTTATTTTGACTTATTACCATCGATAAAAGTTTCCACATTATATGCCAAAAAAATGGTATACATATTTTTCATTTGACTGCACTGCACCTACCTGTAAAATTCATTTTATGGTATTTTAACTCCCAAACAAATTCACGTTACTCGACATCATGTTGAAATCGAATGATTAAATTACCTTTTAATAACTTTCAAATTTTCAAACATATGTCATTATTTGCTTTCTTCTATCTTGTTTCTCCAGTATGATGTTCATTAGACAAAGAACTTGAAGAAGAAAAAAACATATTTAACAATTGACAAAATATATTCAAATTTATTTGAAGTCGGGGTAAACCTGCACAGAGTCTGCCCCCATCGTTGAGCTTTGTTCCGTCATCGTCGAGCTTCTTGATATCCTCTATTGGCATCGTCGAGTTGCTCTATTTTTTTACTAAGGAGAAGACCAGGAAAGAATGAGATAAACTTTGGCTGCTGAGATTTAATTTGTTTCTTTTTTATAATAAATTATCAAAAGGGAAACATTATCATTTTTTTTAGAAAATTGGGTCATATTTTCCGGGCTGATTACTAAAATGGCCTTATTTTTTGTAAGTGTCAATTATGTAGCCTTAGATTTTTATCTCTCACCAAACTAGCCTCCTCTTTAATGAAAGATTTTTTGTTCCAACATTACCCTTTTGACTATTAATTTTTTTGAAAAATAAAAAGGAAATGAAAAGAAAGAGCTGGTGCAGATCAGGTCAACGCGTCATGTGGTGCGCTCTAGTTCACTCGTTTCTTTTTAATGTTATTTTCACTATTTCGCTCATATCTACTCCGTTTTAGCTCCGATTTGTTTCGTTCTTTCGCCAATAATTTTCTTTTTTTGCGGCCTACAAAACAAGACCAATCATCAATATATTTTGAACACTTAAAAAATATCGACCAAGAACAAGGTTATGCACATCTATTATTAAAACGCTAAAAATATAAAAACGAGAAACAAACTAGGTAAAAATATAGGGGGAAATGGTCAAATTAACTAGGACACAATTACGCTCATCAGTCATCATCCAAGTCACCTCCATTTTAGTCTTCCCGACAAAAAAGTGCACGTCGCTAATTAATTAATGAAGCTGCAATTATAAATTGGAACAACAATCTCCACTTAAAATCACTTGAAATATCAATTTGTTGATTCGTCGGGCTATTGAATTACTTATTTCGAACTACATTTGAACATCAATTTCATGATTTTGTGTTCTTAAAATTATAGTTAGTTATTGTCCGTCTCCCGGATCTGATAAGAGGGGTAGCCAGATCTGAATGGCGATCTGAGATGTTCTCATTCGATCTAGGTGTCGATCTGGAATGAATTTTTCAGACTGGCACTTAAATCTGGACATTAAGGCCCAGAATAATTATCCCAACTGTAAAATAAATTGCAGATCTATGAATATTCTGCTCGTCTTGGTATAAATTTTCCAGATTAACATATAAAAGGCATAAGTAGAACAGAATTGTTGTTTCTCAAAAACAAGAGTAAAAGGTACTGAACATTGAAATTGGCATTCATTCATATTTCAAATACAAAAAGTTTGAATTAACCAATCCTACTAAAGTTTGAATATCCTTCCAAACTTTACAAAATCAACAAAAACAAACTTTTTAGATGGTTGACATAGAACCATTCAAGTTTGACTTCAATCGGCGAGGAAGAGGTCGACGACATCTTCCTCGCCGACATCCTCCTCGTCGGTTGACTTAGAACCTTTTTAGATGGTTGACTTAGAACCTTTTTAGATGGTTGACTTAGAACCTCTTTCTCGCCGACATCCTCCTCGTCGGCCTCTACCTGGAATCGGCGAGGAAGAGGTCGACGAGGAAGACCTAGGAAAAAAACCCCGAAAGGTGGTGACAAAGAGGAGGTCCATGAAGGTGGTGACGATGTGTTGGAGGTCCATGTAAGAGTTTGGGTCCAATGAAGATTCTAATGATGTGTAACTCATATATTTACTAATCTATGGTATCAATGTTATATAACTTATGTTTATGTTCACTTGTATTAAACAATAGATTTAATTCTAATGTGTTTGTGGATGCTCAAAATAGGTCTGGGAAATATTTTTCCGGTCTAACAAAAAATTTATAGATCCGTATAAGAATGTCCATATCTGATTTCTTTTCCAATGCATAATTTCTGGATCCATAAACAGGACATGTAAATTTATTTCAGGTCGAGTACTAGTTGTAATCTGGTTGGAATTTTTAGAGCAGTTTGAGGGTGTGGAAAATAATTCTCATGCCAGTATGAGGATCAGGGAATAAATTTCTAGAACGGACAAGTCCATATTCCACAACATATACAACATAATCATATTTTGGACATTCTTACTAAAAGCTCACTTAGCTTAGTAGTAAGGGTTCATCTAATTTGGCTTAACGTGGGTTCGAATCCCATTACATTCAAAAAATGTATATATTTTTGTTTTCAGTTCCACTGAAAACCAACAAAATAAATATTATTGTGTATCCATATAACAACAAAATACCACATAGCCTAGTGGTAAGTAATTAAATTCTTGATACTCCTGAGTTCAAATCTCACTACATCCAAAAAGTGTATTTCTTTTTGTTGTCAGTTTAATGAAAACCAATAAATAAATATTATTTGGTATTCACATAACAACAAATTGCATCGTAGCCCAATGGTAAGAGTCTCATCTAGTTTGTGCTACACCTTTGTTCGAATCCCATTACATTCAAAAAGTGTATATATTTTTGGGTTATATACGATAAGGTACCCTTATGTTTCGTCCACGAACGATAAGGTACCCTTATGTTTCGTCCACGAACGATAAGGTACCCTAATGAATTTTATGTCCGATAAGGTACCCTAATGATTCGTCCACGAACGATTTGGTTTAATGCGGTTAAAAAACTAACAGAATGATGTAGAATGACTATTTTTCCCTTTGACATTTCAGTTGACTTTTGACTTAAGAGTGAAATGACCATTATACCCTCAGTTATTATTTTTCCTTAAATTATATTTTCTAATTAATTTTAATTTTCAAAATAAAATAAATAAATTATATTTTTTTTTAAAGTTATATTTTTTTAAATCTGATTTTTTTTCTTTCAAAAATCAGTTTTTTTAAAAAAAATCAAATTTTTATATTTTAAAATCAGATTTTATATTTAATTAGTTTTATTTATAATAATTAGTTTTTTTATATATAAATAATTTTTTTATTAAAAATAGTTTTATATATAAAAATCATTTTTATTTTTTTTTAAATCAATTTTATTTTTTAAAAAAATTAATTTTATTAAAAAAAATCGCAAAACGCTTCTGCGTCTTCTCCGGAAGCTCCGGCGTCTCGTCCCCGGCCACCCCCTCCTCCGGCGTCTCGTCCCCAACCTCGACTTCCCTCGACAGAAACCCAACCCAGAAAACCCCCTGCCTCACATCTACCTTCTTCTTCCTCGATTCGCGACGACCCGACCACGCCGACCTCGTCCCGAGTCCTACCGTGCCGTCAACGGACGAAATCGACGACGGTGAGTTGTCTCCCGACCTTATCCCACCTCCCCCATCTCTTCCCCTCTTGTTTTTTGACCGATTTCGAGCTCGATTCATCCGAGCCTTGTCCAAGAAGAGCTCGCGGAGGTCGCTCGCACCAGATCTGGGTTGGGTTTCTGTCGAGGGAAGTCGAGGTTGGGGAAGACGAGTTCTGGCAATGGCGGACGGTGGGAGGTAGGAGGTGGAAGAGGGAGGAGGAGGCGGCGGAGGTGGGGGTGGCCGGGGACGAGACGCCGGAGGAGGGGGTGGCCAGAGACGACGCCGGAGCTGCCGGAGAAGACGCAGAACAGTTCTGCGAATTTTTTTTAATAAAATTAATTTTTTTAAAAAATAAATTTGATTTTTTAATTTTTTGTATTTTTAATATTTTTAAATATTTTTTAAATATTTTTATTATTATTTTAAATAATTTAATTTTTAAATTTAAAAAAATTAAATTTATTTATTTATTATATTTTTATTGTATTATATAAGTAAGGGTATAATGGTAATTTTGTCTATCAAATTTATAAGTTTAAAATAAGAAAGGGTAAAATCGTCATTTCATACCCCACTTAACTGCAAATGTCTAATTTAGAGGAATATTCCGTTAGTTTTTAACGGAATATGCCAATTTTAAACCAAATCGTTCGTAGACGAATCATTAGGGTACCTCATCGGACACAAAATTCATTAGGGTACCTTATCGTTCGTGGACGAAACATTAGGGTACCTTATCGTAAATAACCCTATATTTTTGTTTTCAGTTCTACTGAAAAACAATAAATAAATATTATTGGGTATTCATACAATAACAAAATACCACATAGCTTAGTGGTAAGTAGCTAGATTACCTACCATATGCTTGGGTTCGAATCCCAGAGGCTCAAGTTTTTTTAAAATATACGAAATTTGACCCGAAACCCGGCCCACGACCTAGACTCGGCCTGGTTGATCATTTGGGACGGAAAAATAAAGTCACGTAGATAAAGAGGAGGGAAAAAAACAAAGCTTTGTTTTCTAAGTGTTGAAAGGGTATAAGGGTAATCTTATATTATTTAGATACAAAAAGAAAATCAAAATGAAAAGAAAATAAGTTTGATAAATTACGAGGTCTACCCTCCTAACACTTACAAAAAATAAGGCTCTTTCAGTAAAAAAAAACTCCATATTTTCCGCACATGTCCATTTTACGTCAAAGACTAATAGAATTGAGTAACGTGAAAAGTTTTAATTGAAAGTTAAGGTACCATAAAAACCAATTTTGAAAATAAGGGTGGTAAATCGAAAAACATATATAATTAGGTACACTACTTTTTATGTATCTTTTAACTTTACTAACTACATTCATATACGCGAGCCTGTACATCGTTGAGAATCATCTGAAGGAGTTCAGATTCACTAATTCTGAATGTGAACCTTTATAGTGGAATCTTTGGCCTTTTTTCCACATTATGGGATTCATTAGGGATTCTTGTCTGCTAACTTGATGATCAATATTGTTTTGCTGAAATTATTTATAAACAATAAAAAATAAATTAATAATAAAATAAATATTGAACAAAATAATTAATAATTAAATTAAATGTTCTATTTTAAAATGAAATAAATCTTTAATTTTGAAGCTACACATTTTATTCATCCCCGAATCATTCAACCCACAACATACAACTTGAAGCATACAACCTAAAACATGAAATAAATACAACCCAAACCACGCATCATTTTCCCCCGAGTATATGCATACTCATCTTAACAGCCTCATATAAATCCCACAACACTCACAACAGTTCTGCTTGTTTTTCCAGCTCAGCCTCGGTCATCCTGAAACTGTCCTCTCGTTGTATTTCCATGTATTCTTTGTAGAGGGTGTTCCATTCTCGGGACAACTGGATCATTTTGTCCGTCTTTTTGAACTGTACTCGATCTGCTTCTGCTTTGGCTCAATCCATTATCGCACATGCAGTCGCGTGATCCAATGCTGATTTCCCTTTCCTTTTCGTGGACTTCTTTCCCAACAGACGCTCTTCAGGTTGAGAGACATTTTGTTAGTCTTAGTGCCCGTAGTTCAATCGTAAACATCCAAATGTATATATAATCGTTGGAAATAAAAGTAAACCAACTTTTTGTTACTTATGTGTTGGAGTAATATATCGAAGTGTGTTCTGATCTATGTCTACCATGAGAAGGAGAACCATAGATCAAGAGAAAATACACTCGATGGGTCACTAGTCAACAAAGCTTCACTAGAAGCGACTAGTATGAAAGATTACTCTTTATGGCTCATGTTCTATTAGTCATTGAAATGAGATTTCGGAGTCTGATTATAGATATCATTTGGGACATGATATGGGACGACTAGACATGAATATGTTCCATAGATCAAGTCATGAACATATTCAATGTCGTAGCTTGTCATGTATCCTTAGACCAAGAAGTATTTATGATTGCTATGCAGTAAACAATTGGGTTTAACCTGAGCCCAACATTGCATTGTTGGGTCTCGAGGTAGGGTTGGAGATGAACCAACTCGCAGCGGAAAATCAATGAAAACCAAGAGACGATTAAACCATGAAACAACTAACAAAGAATGGATTCACAAGAGAAAAATTCAGCACTATTTCTTACCAAAACAAGAACACCGGTTAACGAATTATTGGCTTGAGTCTCCAAGACGCCTAAGTATCCACATGGGAATCAAAGCCACGTAGTTCTTCTCTTTGAGGACTCAAGAACACAAAAATGGAGGTGGGAGCTTGCCAAACCCGAAATGGCCATGGAAGAGGGAGAGAAAATGTGTTTCCTATTCTTGTCTTGTGTTTGTTATGTTGAAAAAAGATGACTTAAACATAACAAAACCCATACTTGTCCAACTAAAGGCATGGGACAAGTATGGTGTCAAGTAAGGTGTAAATAGGACAAAGTATGGCAAGACAAGATTGGGTTAGGTGGTGAATCACCAACACCTTAATCCTTGTCTTGCTTACTTAGTACTAATTAATCAAGACTTGATTAATTAGTTCCATGGGCCTTGGTTGCATGGGCCTTTCATGGGCCTCTTGGAACATGGCCTGTGGCCATTTCCAACGAGGTCCCGTGATTCGCTCATCGCCTCCATGCCTTTCATACCGGAAATGTCCAACATTATCCGACGCGATCAATCCCAAGACTCCAAGCCTTGTCTCGATCCGTAAAGTCCTATTCACTTACGGGCACATGACCCAAAACCCAGTTTTGGTCATGTCCCGAGACAACTCCCTTTTGGCCATTCTCCATAAATGTGTCAATGAGCTTCATCCTCCGGTGTGACCCTTAGGTTTATGCATGTCAATAGATCAACGTAAAATCTCATTTTACTTGATCCTATTTAAGTGGCAACTAACGAGACTTTAGTATTGCCTGACACTACATAACGAATCGACCCTGTCGATTCTAACCTTTCCGTCGTCCCTGTCATTATCCTTTTATCTCCGATATCCTGATTGAGATAAGGCATAGAGCCGTCATCCTTATTATTCTCAATCATCGTTCCTTGATATGTGAGATGACTGAAGATATGATACCTAGTATCATGTGCATGACCATGCTATTCTTTCAGTCACTCTCGATCAAGCGGCCGAGAACCGATATCTTTCTCATACCTCAGTATGAGGGATAAATCCCTTAACCGTCTTTCGTGTCACTCATGTAGCCCGTCCCCAAGCCAATCCTGGCCGTTATGGAAGCCCTGTTACGGACAACGTTAGGCTCAGGTCAAACTCAGTTGTTGACTACATAGCGATCACAAAGACTCCTTGGTCTAAGGATACATGACAAGCTACGACAATGAATATGTTCATGACTTGATCTATGGCACATATTCATGTCGGGTCGTCCAATATCATGTCCCACATGATATCTATGATCAGACTCCAGAATCCCATTCCAATGACTAACAGAACGTAAGCCATAAAGAGCCATCTTTCATACTAGTCGCTTCTAGTGAAGCTTTGTTAACTAGGGACCCATCGAGTGTGATCTATCTCGATCTATGGTTCTATTCGCATGGTGGGCATAGATCAGAGCACACATCGATATATTACTCCAACACATAAGTAATATTAAGCCGCTTTAATTTTATTGCTAACGATGATATATACATTTGGACATTTAGGATTGAACTACGGGCACTAAGACTAACATGCATGTGACAGGGTTTCCACAACGGTCATGATTGGCTTAGGGACGGACTACATGAGTGACATGACAGACAGTTAAGGGATTTATCCCTCATACTACGGTATGGAAAGATATCGGTTCTCGGCCGCTTGATCGAGAGTGACTAAAAGAATAGCATGGTCATGCACATGATACTAGGTGTCAAAGATTCAGACATCTCACATATCAAGGAACAGTGATTGAGAATAATAAGGATGACAGTTCTATGTCTTATCTCAATCAGGATACAAAGAGCCAAGGAAAGTGAGAAAGTTGATCGCACTGACCTGACTCCAGGGGAAGAGTCATTACCTATTACGGTTTCTAACCGGTTTCTGTGTTCGAATTCAGGAAGGGATTAGACAAGCAAGTCGCCAGCGAAGTAGCGGGTCTCCTGTCCTTTTCTTGCCTGGTTCTGTTTTTTTTTTCTTTTGGTTCTTTGTAGCTGTTTCGGTTGGGGGAAACATCCTTTTCAAGGATCGTTTTCTCGCTATGGTTTATTTTTTGTAAATCATTTGCTTAATAAATTTTTCGCTTATAAAAAAAAGGATATTTAGTGATAAAAGGATAGTGACATAGACGACAAAAAGGTTAGAATCGACAAGGGTCGATTCGTTATACAATGTCAGGCAATACTAGAGTCTTGTTAGTTGTCACTTATGTAGGATCAAGTAAAATTGGATTTTAGATCTACCGTCATGCATAAACCTAAGGGTCACACCGGAGGATGAAACTCATTAACGCACTAACGGAGAATGGTCAAGCGGAAAGTTGACACGGGACATGACTAGAACTAGGTTTTGGGTCATGTGCCCGTAAGTAATTAGGACTTTACGGATCGAGACAAGACTTTGAGTCTTGGGAACGATCTCTTCGAATATTGTTGGACATATCCGGGATGGAAGACGTGGAGGCGATAACCACATCACGTGACCTCGCTAGAAATGGACACATGCCATCACCCGCGAGGCTCAAGGAACCAACTAGGTAGTTCTTAAGTAAATGGTTATAACTAATTAGTTAGATTAGGTAATTGGTGATTTAATCCACCAACTCACTACCAACTTCTAACTAATTTACATCATCCTTGTCCTATTTACTATTAGTTTATTATTTGGATGAGAATAAAATGACATAAGGGTCATCCATTCAACATAAGAGACATAACACACAAAAGGGAGAAGAACTTTCCTCCTCTCTCCCCATAATTTCGGCCAAGCTTCTCGTTTCCTTCATTTAAGTGTTCTTGAGTCCTATAAGCTTAGAACTATGTGGCTCTAATTCCTAGGAAGATACTTAGGCGTCTTGGAGACTCAAGTCCGATCATTCTTTACCTGGTGTTCTTGATTTGGTAAGAAATGGTGATTTCGATTTTGTTTTTTGAATCTAATCGTGGTAGTTATTTATGCATGGTCTCGAATGATTTGCTTCAACTTCATTTGTATGTTTATACTCTCCATCGAGACCCAATACACTTCGGTTACCAGCTCCATCGCTCGTATCTATGAATACCCAATCCGCTTGGGACTCACCACCAAGAGGTATAGTATTATCACCGTCGAGATTGAAGGGATCCTCACCGGTGGGAGTTGAAAGGGGTGGGGTTGAGATGTAATTCCCATACGCATCAAATTGTTGTCTCTATTCCCCGGCCATGCCTTCCTCCGCCAAAAACATTTCCTCATACCTTAAGATATCATACCAATGCTCGAGGTCAAAGGTCTTCGTATTGTTTTCCTTTTTGAATTGTTCCTTGGCCGTCTGGATATAGTCGACCTCAAAGTAACTGCTTGTACAGCTCTACTTCACCTGCCTCAGAAGATCGTTGAATTTCCACACTTGAGGGTAAGATTTGTTTTAGTTGTTTTTTATTTGTTTCCAATCCGTTGGCGGGTAACGGCACACTTAGTTGTAACCTTTCGCAATTTGGCCCCAAAAGGTACTACCATCTTGTTAGTTTCCCTTCGTTGCATCTCTGGAGGTGCGTAGCCAAGTATGAATGAGGTGCATGTCCTCCTCAACAATCCATTTTCTTCTAATGCCTCCTCTTGGGAAGACTCGGTAGAGAATGACTAAGAAGACATCCAAGTGTCGTTGTTGACGCTGGGGTAACCGTGGGAATCAAGGGAAGCCATGTATTTGGGGATCGAGGTTCGGGTTAGGGTTGAAACCAGCTTGCATTTAAGGGTTCGAAAAAAAAACTGGCTACATGTACAGACTGCTTAGTGGATTGATGTGCAACATCCGTTGAAACCATCAGGCTACTCTGCAATAAAGTCGTGTTGCTCCGGTGTGAACTCGTGTTGCTCCGGTTGAGTAGGCATTTGAGTCTCATCGTCGAACATTTTGTTGACCGGAAAACAAATTTTGTGGGAAAGTGGATTTTAAGAGAGAAATTTGTGAAATTAAAAGAAATTATTGTTATTTTGGATTTTTGTAATAAAAAACAATTGATTGGACTCCAACAATCGAATTTGCCACGCCAATTGCCATATGGCAGATCCATATTCGCTGCTCGCGACTTGCGAGTCGCACAGTTTGCGGTTCACGTTTGTGAATCGTAAGTCGTGGTTCATGTCTCCGATTCACTAGTTAGTGAATCGAAATCGAGCGAACTGCACCTCAAAGAGCGATTCACTAAATAGTGCATTGGAACGTGCTCTTAGTTTCCTAACCCTTTAGAAGAATATAAAAACAAAAAATAACATGTACAATATGAGAAATTACTGTAATGACCCCGTATTGCCTTTTATCTTGTCGAAAAAAAAAACTCGGTACAGAGTTCAAATGAAATAGAATTACAAATACATGGGCAATTTCATGGAAAATGGGTAGAAATTACAAAAACAACATTGATGGAAACTAGAAGCACCAAGTCACAAGTGGACCGGCCACAATTAATAAAAAACAAAGACAAAATGGTAACCAAAACAGAAACGACAGAGAAAAGCAGGGCAGCCTGAACCAACTCTCCACGACCAGTCTTCCCAATAAGCAGGAACTCAGAAACTTCCAACCTATGACATGTTCCATTCTTGGTGTCCTAATGACCATTTCCTGACCTTTTTGATGTCTTCAAGGTCAAGTTGCCTTCTCAGGCTCTCATATAAAGACCCAAATAATCCCATTCAGTTCTTCATCCAACCAAACCAGACTTTCCATTCTTCCTTGCTTCCTGCATATACACAACAATGGAGAATTCGTCATCATCATCAATGAATCTATCTAGCCATCTACTTTTCCTACTGGTTGAAGTTTTCCAATCACAGATAGGTTCAGACAGGTTAACTAGCGTTCACAAGTTTCTTTCGGGAGTCTGGTTCTATGTCCAGTCTAAGCTCGGTTGCACTACTTACTCATGGAACTTGGACACCGAGTTCCAGACCCAGCAGCAGCTTGGCTCCTCTGCTGATGAGAGCCTCTGCAGAGAAGATGCAGAGATGCTGATGGGGAGACTGGGGCTTTCTTGCAACCCAGAGGACGAGGAGCTCAAGGATCGGATGAGTTCTAACGAGCTTAAAGGGTTGTTCGATGAGAAAGAGCCGAGCTTTGAGGAGGTCAAGGAAGCTTTCGATGTTTTCGATGAGAACATGGACGGGTTCATTGATGCGAGGGAGCTGAAACGAGTTCTCTGCATTTTGGGGTTGAAAGAAGGGTCGAATCTTGAGAACTGCAAGAAAATGATCAGGGCTTTTGACAGAAATTCAGATGACAGAATAGACTTCAATGAGTTTGTGAAATTTATGGAAAGCGGCTTTTGCTGAATTGTTCTTCCAGAACTATCCCAAACATAAGAGCATACTTGTGATTCAACATATTCTTTTTTTATTTCATTTTTTTCTACCTAATATTTATCGAATGTTTTACATATATTATAGCCCTATCACTAGCTTTATTATGATTATCTCTGTTATTGCTACTCTATAGTTATAACTAAGGCTTGTAGCATTGCTAATCATCTCTTTACTATCACATCCCTAGATCACTTTCTAGCAGCTTATATATGTCAGTAATACACAACTCGCACAAAAATAACTTTTGGAATAATTGCAAAAAAGTACGTTGAGGTATTCACTTTTGGTAACTTGTAGCCCTCTTCTTTGATAATTGCAAAAAAGTGTCTTGAACTTGTCTTTTTGCTGCTCTTGGTATAAATTTGTTTCAAAATGACAATTTTACCCTTGAAAGTTAAAATATAAAAAAATAAAGAACAAAGAATCATAATTTTCACATCCCCTAAATTTCTTACTCTTTGTACAGTACAAGAAAGAAAAAAAATCAAGGGATACGAAAATTTGGGTTTTTTGTTTTTTACTTATTACTTTTAAATTTAAACCGTAAGGGTAAAATCGACATTTTTATCCAAATTGCAACAAAAAGACAAGTTCAAGGCACTTTTCGTAATTATCAAAGAAGAGGGATACAATTTACAAAAAAAATGAATACCTCATAGTATTTTTCTTTTTCTTTTACAATTATCCCTTAATTTTTCTAGGAGCATGTATAAATTTATATACCAGAAAAAAATAAATAAATGAGATCAGACATAAAGGGAGAACTAGCCAAACCAAGAGAGCATGAATATTTACAGTTAGATAGTACAATAAGATCAGACTCCTCACCCAGGGAAAAAAATATTGTATGGACCCCATCCCCATATAGCATATATGTATGATACTTTCAAGTTATCCCATGTTAGAAAAGCAAGCACATTGCACTGGAAGTTCTAGTAGACATTACATGCAAAGGAAGTAGTACCTTGGTAGACATATGACCTGCAGCACACACCACTCAGTAAAGCTATATGAGTTAGTAGAACCTCCCATTATGCATAGTCCTGCCCAGCAAAGTAGAATGGAAAATTTTGATCAAATAGTATATTCAGAAGGAAATACATGAAGGTATTAGTTGCCAGTTCACTGTCAGTTTTCCAGATTGCTCTTGGGTTAAAGCAATGGCAGCGTGTGTGGTTAAATTTAGTATAAATAATAGATATAATTGCAACAAAAAGTACCCTGGTATTCTTTTTAGGGATAATTGTCAAAACATGCACTTATGTTTCGTCCACAAACGAAATAGTGCACAATGTTTTGTCCACGTCGTCTGGCTACCCTTATGAATCGTCCACGCACTTCTGTTAGAAAAGTGTAACAGTAGAACCTGAATAGACAATTTTGTCATTTTGGTTTGAAATTCAAAAATAAGAATTTCGTCCAAAAAATGAGTGGCTGAGGATTGTTAGGGCAATTTCGTCCAAAAAAAATTTCAGACACAAGCACATGATAGCACGTGAGGCTACAGATTCGAATATTCTGTTAATTTTACTGACAGAAGTGCGTGGACGATTCATAAGGGTAGCCAGACGACGTGGACGAAACATTGTGCACTATTTCGTTTGTGGACGAAACATAAGTGCATGTTTTGACAATTATCCCTTCTTTTTATTTTTCAACTTGCATAATTGCAAAAAAGTACCCCCAACTTGTCTTTTTGTAACTTGTATAAAAATGACGATTTTACCCTTACAATTTAGATTTTTAAAATAATAAGTAAAAACAAAAAATCACAATTATCATATCCCTCAAATATCTTCCTCTTTGTACCCTACACAGTAACAAAATTTAGGGGTATGAAAATTTGGATTTTTTGTACTTCAATTTTTATTTTTTAGATTTTAATTTCCAAGGGTAAAATCATCATTATGAAACAAATGTATACAAAGTGCAACAAAAAGACGAGTTCAAGGTACTTTTTTGCAAATATCAAAGAAGAGGGCTACAAGTTGCAAGAAGTGAATACATCAGGGTAATTTTTTGCAATTATCCCTAAGTAATATAAATTGGATGTAAAGCATCCTCAGTTTGAAAGGAAGATGACACTTCAGCATGGTTCAGTATCATATAAATAACCTGTGATGATTAAAGGAATTTATCAAGTCAAATGAATAGTATTTTATAGGGATAATTGTCAAAACATTCACTAATGTTTCGTCCACAAACGAAATAGTGCACAATGTTTTGTCCACGTCGTCTGGCTACCCTTATGAATCATCCACGCACTTCTGTTAGAAAAGTGTAACAGCAGAACCTGAATTGACAATTTTGCCCTTTTGGTTTGAAATTCAAAAATAAGAATGAGTTAAAAGACTGATATACCCTCAATTTTGCCCTTTTGGTTTGAAATTCAAAAATAAAAAAATAATAAAAAATAATGAAAAATAAAATAAATAAAAAAATAAAAAACTAAAAAATAATGAAAAGAACTAAAAACAATTAATAAGAAAATTTGATTTTTTTAATTATAAGAAATTAAAAAAAATTATTTTATTTGTCTATTTATTTTTTTTAATTTGTTTTTTATTAGAAATGGTAGAATGGTAATGTCTAATGCAAAAGTCAAAAGGAAAAGTCAAAAGATTCATGATAAGGGTAAAATGGTCATTTCAGTTATACTTTAACTGCACATGTATAACAGAAATGGAATATTCCATTAATTTTTCTAACAATAATGCGTGGACGATTCATAAGGGTAGCCAGACGACGTGGACAAAACATTGTGCACTATTTCGTTTGTGGAAGAAACATTAGTGCATGTTTTGACAATTATCCCATATTTTATATGAACTACATACATTACATCGATCTGGTTTGGACCTCCAAAGAGGAATCAAACAAGCTCTATGTGCTTCTGCATCCATGGAGTCTGATCATCAGAATGTAGGTTACTTCTGCTGTTGTCAGACATATCACTGTAAAGCCAATCATTTTGTTACCAATAATCAGCACATGAACAGACGCCATCTTTAAAATGATGGAAACGGTTGGTATCTCTGACGATTATCAACCGGTTTGTGACCTTGGAAATAAGTTTGACAGCAGAATGGCAATCATCGCATATCCTCAGGTTCTTAAATACACGAATGGGTGCATCTGATGGAGTTTTCATAAGACCATACGCTATGGCCAGCTTCTCACTGTGGTAACTAAGATAATCCTCCTTTTGCTCATCCTCAACATCATGCAGTACCGAAGCAATATCTGGTGAATACCCGAATTGTTTGATCTTAGCCAATAGTTCTTTCACCTTGATATAAATCTGGCTATACTCCGTATGTCTATCATCTTCTGCAGCAAAGACATGGGTCTTATTTCCTACCTCTATCCAGCTTACTCCCGGTTCTTTCTTGATGTTCCTATCCCTCATCAACGTCCGAACTTTCACGACCCCATCCCACCTTTTTGCCTTGGCATACATATTAGATAACAGAATGTGTGTCCCAACATCATTTGGGTCCATCTGCAAGACAATATCTGCTATACGCTTCCCAATTCCATACTCCCGATGGATATGGCAAGCATTGAGCAAAGTTCGCCATGCAATGACGTCCCATTTCACTGGAGTAGACCTCATAAAATCCTGAGCTTCATCGAGCCTTCCAGCCTTGCTCAGAAGCCTGATTATACAGGTATAATGCTCCAGCCCAGGTTCAATGCCAAATTGTTTCATTAACTCGTACAAATAGTAGAATCCTTGCTCCACTCGGGCCAAATGGCCACAAGCAGAGAGAACGCCTACAAAAGTAATGTAGGTTGGATGCTCGCCCGCAGCTAACATGTCCTCAAACAAAGAAAGAGCTTCCTGACCGAGTCCATGATGAGCATACCCACATATCATTGCGTTCCAAGTAACAGTGTCTTGAAAAATCATTTCTGAATAAACCTCACTCGCAGAGTCAATGCTCCCGCCCTTAGAGTACATATTGATCAAGGCATTACTGACAATGACATGGTTCCCGAAACCAGACTTCCCTGCAAGTGCATGTATCGAGCTACCAGGTCTTAGAGCGGACAAACCTGCACATGAATTTAACAACACTGCAAAGGTGTATTCATTGGGCAGAACATTCTCACGTTTCATAATTGAAAATAAACTCAATGCTTCCTCAAAGCACCTGTTTTGGAAGTAAGCAGCCATGACTGCAGTCCACGAGACCACGTTTCTACTCTTCAACCGCTCAAAAGCTTTCCTTGCATTCAGAACGTCGCCACACTTCCCATACATATCAACAACAGCACTGCTAATATAGGGGTCGGATGCAACACCGGCCACCAGCATCCTGCTGTGAACTGCCAACCCCAATTTCAATTCTTTCAACCGAGCACAAAGTCTAAACACGGTAACATAAGTGACACTATCCCACACCACAGACATACTAGCCATCCTATCCAAAACTTCAAAAGCTTCCCTCAAATGCCCGCGTTCCAAAAGCCCTGTCAAGACCGAATTATAAGAAAAAACATCAGACCCAGGTACCGAATTCAACACCTGGACAGCTCCCTCCACATCAGAGCACGAAGAGTACATGTCAATAAGCACATTCTTCACATACTGATGAAAATCCAATCCAGACTTCAACACAAACCCATGGCACTGCTTGCCCTCTCTTTCTCTTCCACTATTCGAACACGACGAGATCACAGTGGCGAGAACATACTCGTTTGGAAGCCAATATTCCACCAAAAGCATGCTCTTCAGCAGCCTAATGACCTCCAGAGGAAACCCACAATGCAGATACCCAGCCATTAGTGCGCTCCAAGAAACGACGTTTCTTGTGCGCATTTCATCGAACAGGTTGCGGGCAACAGAAATCTGGCCACATTTGGCATAGAGGTTGATTAAGGAGTTGGATTCGATGACGGTGTGGGGATTGAGGCGGCTGGTGATGATCAAATGGGCATGGATTGCTTTGCCCAGCCTCAGGTTTTTGGAATCGGCCGAGAGTTTCAAGAGCTTGATGGGCTCTTTCAACAAAAATGGAGCGTATTTGAGAGAGCTTGTTGGGTGTTTAAGAACGCACAACATTTTGCCAATTTCAAGGATCGTCAAAGGTTGTTGGGTCTTTATACCCTATTTTCCAATATATAAAACAAATTAACTATATACATGAAAATTAATCACCAAAAATTTAGTCAAAAAAATTAATTAGCAAAATATTAATCCATCGGAATTGAGCCTGGAATTTGACAAATCAATGAAAAAAAATATCCAACAATATTTATTTTTAGAAAATTGATGATTTTACCCTTTACATAGTTCCAAAATTTTGAAAGTTCATAGATGCACTTGAAGTTGAGCAAAGTGATTAATCAATCAAAATAGAAAAAACTCCATGTCATCTCATTGTACTAAATTCAAACATCGAATCATAACCCACATATATGAAACGTATCAAATAGTAACAGGTTTCACCTTATTAATTCTCAAAATGTATCAAAATCTGGAAAGTGGGACTAACGCTGTGAAATACCAATCACATGCTTATCACGTGCTCTAAGACTTTTCTAAAATAGAAACTTCAACTTTTCGTTTATTCTCAAATCCTAACTTCAACTTTTCGTTAGACTAGCGGAAAAATGCAATATTTGCTTGTCAACGTTACTACATGACAATTTACGTTTGCTTAGTTAAGATTTAGCAATAGAAAGATGGGCGTGCGGACATCAAAATACAACTGAGCCACATTTTGATTATGCCACACACAATTAATAATCCCCAAATCAACCATTCGTAACTAAAAACCCTAAATCAAAATCAACTTAGATAATTGAAACACTTACCTCAGAGCTGGAGTCCGGCGAAGTGGAGCGGTGTGGTCGTCCTGGAGGCCGGAGCAGTGTGTTCTTCCGGAGAGCTGAAGAATAATCCGGAACCACCCACTTCCGGCACCGGTAAGGCCGGTTCCGATAAGGTTAGAGACGGTTCCGGTTGAGAAAACAATTAGTTATTGGTCGGTAACCTCCATCCCGGCCGTTAGTTTGAGACCTATTTTAGAAGATGAAGCGTGAAGAAGAACAACTGATTTTAGGGATTAAAGTAATTGGGCTGTGTTGGAACTTTTACAAGTCATTTTAAGCCCATTAAGCCTCAGCCTATATTAATTCTACCCTTTAATTACATTCGTCCATTTTAGGTCATTTTTAAAAGAAAACGTCATTTTACCATCCATTATATGACAATTAAGGTCATACAACTAACTAGGGGTGGGCATTGGGTGGTTAACCACCCAATGAAACCTTTTACGAACCCAACCCGATATTATCGGTTTGACATATCTTGAAACCAACATCAACCCATAAACCAACTTTTTACAGTGAAACCAACCATTTCACTAACCGGTTGGTTAATGGTTTTAACCAACCAACTACTTTACTACATGTAAGCACAAATTTAGATACCAATAACCATATACATATTTCTATTTCAAGTCAAAACATATTACTACATTCAGGGGGCGGAGCTACTAAGGGCCAGGGGGGCACGTGCCCCCCCTCAAAATTTTTTTTTGGGTTTTTGTTACCTAAATTTTAGAGAATTTTGGTTTATGCCCCATAACTTTTTCATTTTTTGAAGTTGTGCCCCCCCTCAAATATTCTTTAATTTTTATTTTTATCACTTGTTTCTTTTAAATTTATAAGTGCACCCCTTATTTTTTTAAATAATCTAATTATGTCCCTCATCGTTCAATTTCCGAACTGTTTTATGTTTCTTATTTTTAAAAACTTCTAATTGTTTTAAGTTTTTTAACTTCAATTAGTTTACGAACTTATCAGTATGTAAGTCATTTTTTTATATTTTAGTCATTTTTAGGGTCTCAGACTATTATTTATTGGTTTTTTTACGATATTAATATTTTTAAATGTTAGTTCATATTATCTTAATGTTGTGTACTAACATAAAAAAAAATTTGGTGCCCCCCCCCCCCCCCCCCCCTCACTGAAAAAGCTGACTCCGCCACTGACTACATTCTCCAAAACAAAAGAAAAATTACATATAAGTCATCGTGTTCTATGTTAGCAATCGGTGTGACACAAAAGAGTGCTCATGAGTCATTCATCTATCTATATCATATCAGTGGTTATTATGAAGTCATGTGTATATGAAGAACAGTACCGGTTTGGTTGGTTAACCGGTGGTTTGGTGTTTCAAGAACCGACAACCAACCGTTAACTTTCCGGTTCGATCGTCAAGAACCCGCAACCAACCGTTAACTTTCCGGTTTCGGTTTTTCCGGTGCGGTTTGCGGTTGGTGGTGGTTGGTTTTAGCGGTTTCGGTTTTTTTTGCCCACCCCTATAACTAACGAAATAGAATATTCTTTTTATTTTTGCAAACAAAGTGACGAATACTGAAGATAGTTTAAAACGTTGTGTGGTGTAGTGTTCGTGTCCAATACTTAAGAGTAAGTTTCGATATTTGATCCAAAAAAATTAACTTTTCAAAATCTTCCCTTTACTCAATTGTATTATGTTTTCATCCAAAAAGCGAAAAAAAGTAAAATATCTCTTAATAAAAATCATATTTTCAAAACTTTGTCCTTCTACATATTCTTCAATATACAAAACAACAATGAAATGTTAATCATTTCACTCATTTATCTTTAAATTTTAAAAATGTAATCATTTATTTTATTTCATTAATGTATTACTATTAGAAACTTAAAAATATTCAAATGTAAATATTCTAATTTTCATTACTTTTAAATTTTCACTAATCATAGATAATTTATTAATTGTTTTTTTTTCAAAATCTATTTTTATTAAATTTCAAAAAATCATTTTAAAATTTTCACATTTTTTCTTTATTATTTTTATTTTTTCTTTACTATTTTCTATTTTTCATTAATATTTTTTTCTTTAACTTTTATTAATTCAATTTATATAAGTTTTTCAATATTAAAAAAATCTTAACTTTTTCAGTTTTCTTTTATTATTTCTATTTTTTATTTTTTTAATTATTTTTTAATTAATATTCATTGAATTCATTTTTGCATCTAAATCCTACTCATATATGCATAGCGACACGGCAGAGAAAGGAAAACTTTGTAGAGCCGCTTGATCAGATCTACCGTGGGAACTGAAACCCATATTTGTTTTCAAATCAAATTCCTAGCCTCTGAATCCCTAAAACTCATATCCAACTGTGATACTCGGAAATTGGAACAAAACACGAAATTGCAAAAAAATGCACAAATAAAAAACAAACCCTGAAACTCAGATGGCAAATAAAAAACTGCACAAAGAAGTTGCGAAGAAGAGACCCCATATCACAAAAACCAATTTTAAAACCCATATGCTAATTGTTAAAGATAGCACTTTAGAGTTTGAATAAACTCTACAGATAAATATTTGTATAGATTTGAATCCACTCTACATTATTTGTAACTGTATATATATACCCAATTGATTCAATATACAACACACGGTTGAAATCCCAATTCCTTCATCTTCTAAACGCTTCCGCCGTTTTTGCTCTGCCTTATTTTGTTTTTTTTCGTCTTCCATCTGAGTCGCAGCTGCTCCTCCACAGCGTCATCTTCTCCAAGGTCGCAGCTTGCTTTCTTTTCTGCTACAAGGGCCACAAGTATTATTTTGCTCATTCAATTGCTCCCTAATCTCTTTGGGGCTGTGATCTCTTTGATCCTATATACCACAAGTGATATACTATTAATTTAATTGTTGCGTGATCTCTTTGGGGTTGTGATCTATTTGATCCTATATTGATTATTTAATTGCACCTCATCCCAGCAAGCTCTCATCGCAGAACCAAAGTGCGATCTCCCTGCAGCTTGCGATTTGTTTTTTTTAGATCACTCGCAGATCAATTGCCTTTGCAGCAGCTCTCCCCTGCGATTCTGAGTGTGCGTTCCATACTGCAACTCGCGACCAGCATCTGCGATACAATGGGTAGGCAACCTGCAGTTTGTACTGGACTGGGCCGCCGTATTGGGCCACCTCAGCGAATGGTCCAGCCAAGTTGCTGGACTAAATCTCCTATGTACTGGACTGGGTCGTCGAATTGGGCCCAGCAGATGCATCCCATCCCTTCCTGGCCCGGTCAGCAGCCGCAACTCAATTCAATGTCGCCATGTCCAATGCACATCCAATGGACTCGAGGCCCAACTTCTCAGCACGGACAGCAGCAAGGTGTCTTGGGTTCGAGAACCAACACACCATCTCAGGCCCATTTAACAGTTCTGACAGACATTTCCAATGTCATGGCCAATCTCACCATGCAACCAGCTCTTGATGGTCGATGGTACATGGACTCGGGTGCTTCCTCCCATATGACAGCGAACTCAGGTACACTACGTTCTTATGTTAATTCAAACGTTAATCGATCTGTTATTGTTGGTGATGGAAACAGCATTCCTATTTATGGTTATGGTCAAGCATCATTATTTCCCACTCATCCCCAATATACTTTAAATAATGTAATACATGCCCCTAAGCTTATTAAGAATTTGGTATCTGTACGCCGTTTTACCTGTGATAATAATGTCTCGATTGAATTTGACCCCCTCGGTTTTTCGGTAAAGGATTTTCTGACGGGACATCTGGTTTTAAGATGCAATAGCACAGGCGATTCGTATCCCGTCACATCTAATGTTTCGTGTCGTTCGTCAATTCCTTTTTCTGGTTCTGCAACTGTGTCTCCAGGATTGTGGCATTCTCGTTTAGGTCATCCGGGGTCTCCGGTGTTTAATTCTCTTCGTATCACTAAACTTATTGGTTGTACGAATGCTTTTACTTCGGTTTGTCAGTCATGTGTACTTGGTAAACATGTGAGGCTTCCTTTTCAAACATCTACTACTGTTACTTATGCACCGTTTGATATTGTGCATGCTGATCTATGGACATCTTTTGTTTTGAGCACATCTGGTCACAAATACTATTTGATATTACTTGATGATTTCACTAATTTTGTCTGGACATTTCCTTTAGGCAAGAAATCTGATGTTTTCAAGTTATTTCATTTATTTAGTGCTCATGTTTCTACACAATTTGGGGTCCCTATAAAAAGTTTTCAGTGTGATAATGGAAAGGAGTTTGACAACTCTCCGTTTCGTTCATTTGGTGATTCGTCCGGCTTGGTGTTCCGCTTCTCGTGTCCACATACTTCCTCTCAGAATGGACGTGCAGAACGCAAGATCAGAAGTATCAACAACATGGTTCGTACCCTACTTCTTCATGCGTCCATTCCCCCGTCTTATTGGCAGTATGCATTGTCCATGTCTACTTACCTGTCCAATATTCTCCCGTCTAAATTGCTTAATTTCTCGTCTCCTACTTTTGCTCTCTATCGTCGTGTTCCTTCTTATTCTCACCTGCGTGTTTTCGGTTGTTTGTGTTTTCCTCTTTTACCATTTACCACAATTAACAAACTGCAGGCTCGGTCTACACCATGTGTTTTTGTCGGATTTCCTCCTAATCATCGAGGGTATGTTTGTTTTAATTTACAAACAAACAAATTCATTATATCGAGGCATGTATTATTTGATGAAACGGTGTTTCCATTTGCTTCATCTTGCTCACCCTCGCCACATAGCTATGATTTTTTATCTGACCCAATATCTCCAGCTACACAGACTCAGCTATTTTTTGACCCGGACTCACCAACCAAGCCCGACCATAGCCCCACCCAAGCCCACGGTGCTCTACCCGGCCTAAACAATGCTTCAAGCCCAATCCCACTTGGATCCACAAGCTCTCAGCACTCCGAGCCCAGCCCAGCAGCTCCCGCCAGCCCAACCAGACAGGCCAGCCCTACCAGATCACCCAAGCCTCGGCCCGAGCCCTCTTCTCCACCAAAACCAGCACAGGCCCAGCAATCACCTCCGGTTGTAGTTTCGGATCTTGTTCCCTATGCACCAGCACATCAAATGGTCACACGGAGCAGGTCTGGCATCTCCAAACCTAAGGTGATTTTCGACCTCCACTCTACCACATCTATATCCCTATCCCCCATAGTCCTAAAGGTGCTCTGCTTGATCCTAATTGGAAACGTGCTATGACAGACGAATTTAATGCTTTGATTAATAATAAGACGTGGGTTCTAGTTCCACGTCCTGTGGGAATGAATGTTATTCGTTCCATGTGGATTTTTCGGCATAAAACTCGTTCTGACGGTTCTTTTGAGCGATATAAGGCTCGCCTTGTTTGTGATGGCAGGTCTCAGCAGGTCGGTGTTGATTGCGATGAGACATTCAGCCCGGTGGTCAAGCCCTCGACTATTCGCATTGTCCTCAGTATTGCAGTATCTCGATCGTGGTCCATCCATCAGTTATACGTTAAGAATGCCTTCCTCCATGGCAATCTTAATGAGATGGTCTATATTCATCAGCCGCTTGGTTTTCGCAACAGCACTCAGCCTGATCATGTTTGCTTGCTCAACCGGTCTCTTTACGGTCTCAAGAAAGCTCCTCGGGCTTGGTACCAGAGGTTTACTGATTTTATGTCTGAGATAGGTTTTGTGCATAGCAAGTCGGATCACTTGTTGTTCATCTATCGCCATGGACCAGATACAGCTTATATCCTACTTTATGTGGACGACATCATCCTGGCTTCCTCGAGCGAAACTCTTCGCCTCTCGGTCATGTCTCGACTCAGCTCTGAGTTTGCCATGAAAGACCTAGGCCCCTTGTCCTATTTTTTGGGCATTGTTGTGACTCGTCATTCCGGTGGTCTATTTCTCTCCCAACAGAAATACGCCACTGAGATCATCGATCGTGCCGGTATGTCCTCATGTTCTGCATCCGCAACTCCAGTTGATACTCAGGGGAAACTCAGTGCATCCGACAGTTCTCCGTTTTAGAATCTGACTTTGTACCGCAGTCTTGCGGGGGCGCTCCAATACCTCACTTTCACGAGACCAGACATCTCCTATGCTGTCCAACAGGTGTGCCTTCACATGCATGATCCCCGAGTTAGTCACATGGGCGCTCTGAAGCGCATTATCCGGTATCTCCAAGGGACGATGCATCTCGTTCTTCATCTATACTCATCGCCTATATCTGGTCTCGTCTCTAACACGGATGCGGATTGGGCTGGGTGTCCAGATACTCGTCGCTCTACTTCAGGATATTGTGTTTTTCTAGGGGACAACCTCATCTCGTGGTCGTCCAAACGACAACATACTCTATCTCGATCTAGCACTGAGGCAGAATACCGAGGGGTTGCCAACGTAGTATCTGAGGCTTGTTGGATTCGGAATCTACTATTGGAGCTTCACTGTCCCCTGTCCCGTGCTACCCTGGTGTACTGCGACAACATCAGTGCCATCTACCTATCTGGCAATCCTGTCCAACACCAGCGTACGAAGCATATTGAGCTAGATATTCATTTCGTACGAGAAAAGGTTGCCAAGGGTCATGTCCGAGTCATTCATGTCCTCTCACGTTCTCAGATAGCAGATGTCTTCACCAAAGGCTTGCCACGAGTTCTATTCCTTGATTTTCGATCCAGCCTGAACGTTCGTGAGCCTCCCGTCCAGACTGCAGGGGCGTGTTAGAGATAGCACATTAGAGTTTGAATAAAATCAAACTCTACAGATAAATATTTGTATAGATTTGAATCCACTCTACATTATCTGTAACTGTATATATATACCCAATTGATTCAATATACAAAACACGGTTGAAATCCCAATTCCTTCACTAATCACATATTTGAAAACGGGTCGAGAAGCCATAGTCGGATGAAATAATTGATAGCGGATGGGTCGGAGGAAGAAAATGACAAGAAATACATATTGAAAAGAAGAAAACCTCAATTCAGATGTCAGTAGCCAAATCATATATATGACACGAAACACAACCCAAAAAAGAACAAATGAAGTTCTGGTCACAAAAGAGAGATGAGTCCAAGTATTTGGGTGATGTGATCTAAAGATTAAAGTGAAAGAAAGTAGATAGCACAAACACAACAGAAGACAAAGAAACAAATATGGCCAAGTTCAATTTTGCCATTTTCTTAAAAATTAACCATTTACAGAATACATAACTATTTTTCTTCCAAAAGGAACAGAAAAGGCTAACGTGAACATTTTGGAGTTAAGGCTAGTTAAGCAATATATTCCCTAGTTTTTTTCATAATTACAAAATAAACATCTTGATTATTCACTTTTTACAACTTGTAGTCCATTTTTGATAATTGAAAAAATACCCTAAACTTGTTTTTTTTGTTATACTATATACAATTTGTTACAGAATAACGATTACCCAAAAAAATTAAGTTTTAAAAATAGTAATTATAGAACAAAAAATTCCAATTTTTTATATGCCCTTTAAATTTTTACTCTTTTGTGCAATACGAGGAGGAAGAAAATTAATGGGTATGAAAATATGAATTTTTTAGTTATTATTTTAAATCTAAATTGTAAAGGTAGAACTCTCGTTTTCATACAAATTGCAACCGAAAAACATGTGGAAGGTATTTTTTTAACAATCATCAAAAAAGAGTGTTATAAATTGCAAAAAATGAAAATATCTGGTACTTTTTTATATAAGTATCCATAAACTATGCTAGTGCCATTAGTTTTAAAATAATTCTTACAAATAGCAAATGATTTCTTTCCATGCAATCTACAAGACTCAAGTTTTCTAGTTACAACCTTTAAAGACATCAAGGGGAGCAAGAAACAAAGAGAAGAGAGTAGATCCATGTGTTGTTAGGATGAATTGTGCTCATGTCCCCCTCAAACAAAAAGTGTTCCACATCCAGGGGCAGATATGGGAATCGTTGTTTGTAGAAGTGTTGACTAGATAATTAATTATACTTTTGCTAAATTTATTAAATTCATATTTAAAACACTAACCAACAAATAAAATTAAAATCAAATACATCTTCCTCACAAAGATAAATTGACAGCTTATCTCTGATTGATCTACCTCTTAATGGAGGAAAATTTACATGGTTTGATGCAGGTTCCCAAGCCTCAAGGATAGACAGGTTTCTTATCAGCACAGGCTTCCTCCACAAATACAATAATCTTACACAGAAATGTCTATCAAGAGGTCTTTCAGATCATAGAGCTCTACTATTACTAGATGAACAAACTGATTGGGGGCCAAGACCCTTCAAATTTCTCAACATATGGCTAGAGGATGCTAGATTCTTCAATGTTGTGCAGCAATTTTGGTCTTCATACCATATATCAGGGCAACCACATTTGATTCTCTGGAAAAAAACTCAAGCTCCTAAAGCAAAATTTGAAGGAGTGGAATATACAAGTATTTGGTATTTTAGAATCTGACATAAGACTCCTCACATCAGAACTAGATAAAATTGATACAATAGTAGAGGATAGGGTGCTTACCCCTTCTGAATGCATTGACAGAGGTTATAAAAGAGCTACATTGACACTCAAAATCAAGTTGCAGGCCATGTTATGGAGCCAAAAGGCTAGGAAAAAATGGCATCATGAGGGGGACAGAGCTTCAAAATATTACCACAGGATAGCTAATTTCCAGGGTTGTAGGAAAAAAATCTCTCAAGTCTTGGTAAATGATGTTTTATTAGAAGATCCAGATCAGATCAAAGCTGCAGCTGCCAGCCACTTCTGTGCAAGATTCACTGAACAAACAACAAATCACACCAACCTTGATCTCATGAACTTCAAAACAATTTCACCAGAAAAAGCTGCTGATCTAGAAAGACCCTTTACTGAAGAGGAAATCTTATTGGCTCTAATGGCCTGTGCTGGTGACAAGGCTCCTGGTCCTGATGGATACACTCTAAGGTTCTATCAAATTTGTTGGCCAATCATCAAGGATGATCTGATAAACTTTATTCAATACTTTCATAGGACAGGACACTTGGGAAAAGGATTAAATTCATCATTCCTCACCCTTATTCCAAAATGTGATGCCCCACTCACATTTGATGATTTCAGACCTATAAGTCTAATGACTGGACCATACAAAATACTCACCAAACTACTATCTACAAGGCTGAAAGGAGTGGTCAGTGATTTGGTTGGTTTTGAGCAAACAGGCTTCATTGCTGGGAGACAGATCCTAGATGGGGTACTAGTGGCCAATGAGGTGGTGCATAAAATCAAGCATTCAAAGATACCAGCATTGATCTTTAAAGATGATTTTGAGAAGGCTTTTGATAAAGTCAACTGGTTATACATAATGAAGCTGCTTCAAAAAATGGGCTTTGGCTTCCAGTGGAGATTTTGGATGATATCCTGCTTCAGAGCTCATGTGTCTATACTTATCAATGGCTCCCCATCATCAGACTTTAAATTATCTAGGGGCCTAAGGCAGGGTTGTGCCTTATCTCCTCTTCTTTTTGCTCTAGCTGCTGAATCACTAAATCAGATTATGCAATCAGCCTTAATACATGATCAGTTGCAAGGTATTTCTTTGGGAATCAATGTACCAACCATTTCTCATCTGCAATTTGCAGATGACTCTCTATTCTTTATCAAGGCCAATGCAGAAGGAGCTCGGAATTTGAAAAACACTCTCTCCATTTTCAAGCTCACAACAGGTCTGAATGTCAATTATAGTAAATCCTCTCTAATTCCTCTCAATGTAACCCCAGAAGAAATCTAACAATACTCAACAATCTTGGCCTGCAATTGTGGAACACTACCATTACCTTACCTTGGCTTCTCTTTGGGGGCCAGTTCCAAAAGGATTATAACTTGGCAGCCTATCATTCAGAAATTCAAAAAGAGTCTTGGACTGTGGCAAGCAAAATTATTATCCTTTGGAGGAAGGATCACTCTTATAAAATCAACACTTAGTGCACTACCCCTATATTACTTCTCCCTACTCAAAGCACCAAAGGTAGTTGTAAAAGAAATGGAAAGTTGGCAAAGAAGATTTCTCTGGCATGGTGATCCTTCTGCTAACATCTTCTGTAAAGTTGGGTGGAATCAGATTTGTAAATCCAAAGACTTGGGAGGCCTAGGTATAAAAAAACCTACATTTGATGAATATCTCTTTATTAGCAAAATGGTGGTGGAGATTTGCTCTAGAAGAAAACTCACTTTGGAAGCAAACAATATGTGCCAAAATGGGCTGGAGCTTCAATGAATGGGACTTATCAAAATTCTCTGAGATAGGAAGACCAAGTTTTATCTCTCATTTTCTAGTTCTCCTCAAAGATGATAGATTTGCAGACTGTTTTGGGGACAAGGGCCTCACTTGGACTTTGGGCAAAGGAAATAGAATACAATTTTGGCATGATCACTGGTGGGGAGACATACCCTTTAAAACTTGCTATCCAAGACTCTATGCCTTATCAAATTCCAAAAGCAAAACCATTGCAGAGATCAGAACTAATGGGGACTGGGACCTCATGTTCAGAAGGGATCCCATGGGCAGGGAAATTCTTGAGTGGGGATCACTTTCAACCATTCTAGGCTCTACCATCATAACCACTGCTGAGGATAAACTGTGCTGGACACTACATGAAAAGGGTTTTACTGTCAATAGAATTTATACTTTGCTTGCTCAACAAAATAGTACTGCTGTAGAATGGACTTCAAAGGTATGGAATTCAGGTGTACCTCCAAAACTCTGTGCTTTTTCTTGGCTTGCTTGTCTTGAAGCAATCCCCTCAAAATGTTTTCTAGAAGGGAGGGGAATGGAACTATCACTTCAACAAATGATCTGTCCACATTGCTCATGGGACTTTGAGGATGGGGCACTCATCTTATTACACTGCTCAAAAGCTTGGACATCAATTTGCAGATGGTGGGGGGTTGTCTGGATTAGTCCTCCAGATGTTAAACAACTCTTCTGCAGCTGGTCCACTCTTGTTCCCCCAAGGCTACAAAGATGTTGGGGAAGTATAATACAAGTCACTCTTTGGCAATTATGGCTTGCAAGGAACACACTGCAATTTAATGAGGTAAATGAATCACATGAGACAATCTTCAACAAAATCTTAAACAAGGTCTATGGATGGGAGTGGGCTTCTTTCAACTCCAACTATCATTTTACTATCCAAGACTGGATTGCAAATCCAAAATCTTGTGCATCAAGGCAGTAATTCAGCTCTGCTTATCCTCAACTGGTACAAAGCAGATCTGTGGTATATCTTCTTGGAGTTTTTATTTCCACCTCTTTTGGGACTGGGTTGGAATGGGTTTGGGTTTGGGTGGTTGGTGGTGAGGATCTTAGGATTGTGAGGTTAGGAGAGACTCTGGGTTCTGGTCTTTTGGGGTGGGGGTTTCTCTTCTTTTCTCTTTTGGTGTGACGGTAGCTTTTCATTTAGGTTTGAGTGCTCTTCTTTCTTCTCTGTTCTTCCTTCACAAGGAACTTCTTCTCTTCTTTTATTGCCACACACACTACTGATCCTCATTTCTTGCTACTTCACAAATCTTGGTATTAGATCGACTGAATTTGCAGTTACCTCATTTGCCTTGGCACCCAAGTTACTTTTACTTGGAACTCAAGCAACTCATCACTCTCATCTCAGCATCAACAAGCTTTCTTGGAAGTCAAGAAACTCTCTCAAATCCATCAGCAAGACCATCCCTTATCCTTCCTCTCCATCTGACTTATCAGCAAAATCAAAGCTAGGTATGCATCTGGTATGATGCAAACTCACATCTGTATCAGAAGACTACTCGACAAAACTCAAGATCTTACTGAAGGTGCTGCAACTTCCATTCCATTTTACAATCGACAATTGCAGTACACCCACTCCTCACACATTGAAGATGTTAATGCTCAATTCTCATTGCATACTTTGGTTAAGCAAAACTTGATTTATTTTTGATGTTTGTCCTGTTAATTTGTATGCCTTTTCTCCCAAACTGTAGTCAGTTAGAGGGATTTTTTGTAACCTGTTTTCTACCTCAGAAGAGGGTTCTTATAATATGCTTTCGTTGATAAAAAAAATACATAAATTTAATTAATTAATAAATAAATTAACTAAAATGCAAAACTTATTAATAAATACAATTAAATAACTAAAATGGATAATGAAACTTGAAATTTCATTACAACTCTTCGTAGTCGTTTGAGCCTCGTCGTCAGAAATTTTTTATCGAAATAGAAAACTGATTTTTAAATAAAAACTTATTTTTAAATTTAAAAAATGATTTTTCAAAATTAAAAACTGATTTTTCAAAATTAAAAATTTTCAAACTAATTTTTTAAATTAAAAAATTTCAAACTAATTTTTGAAATTAAAAACAGATTTTTTAAAATAAAGAAAATTATAAATTAAAAACCTATTTTTAAATTTAAAACAGATTATATAAATTAAAAACTAATTTATATATAAAATGAATAATAATACATAAATAAAAAACAGGTCGTGTGTCAGCTCAAAAGACGTCCCCGGCGAACCTCGCACCTGCGAGGCACGAGGCCGAAATCGGCTTCGTGCTCTTGCCCCGACCTCACGAGGCAAGGGTTCCCGCCCCGTGTTCCGCGCACCCTCCGTGCCCTATCGATCGAACCCCGCACCCCATGTTCTGTGCCTCCTGGCCCCTCGATGTGTATGCTCTTAGCAAACCAAAAGCTACCACTTCAAATCCTTTTTTTCCACCACCACGATAGCACCAGGAAACTTGGTCACATAGTCATGGTAGCACGACCGCACCTCACCCCACAATAACCGAAATCTTGTCGAACCCTAGTCGGTGTGTTTAGGGCTAAAGTAGAATGCATTGGCTTCTTTTCTTATGTGTTTTAAATTGTTTTTAATTAATGAAAATTCAAACATGTAATATTAGTTGTATTAATTTATAAATTAGTATTGGTAAAAAGGATATAACATGTTTCTACCTTTGATAAAATCTATTACTACAATAGATGAATGTTGTTTATATGATTGATAAAAACTTTTATTATAATTGATCAAATATGCTGCTGCAACAATGCAAATGAGGCAAGCCCTTAAGACCGAGAACATAGTTTGTGACCCCCACCAAAAGATAAGTGTATCAACGCTTTAAGCCAAGTAACAGAATCTTATTATGTGACATAGGATACAATAGAGAACACACAACTATCGATACGATTAAATAGACACAAGGAGCTAAAGGCATTGGTGGGTAGTTGTCTTGAGCTGCTAGAGCATCATGGGCGGCCCATGCCCGAAGAAGACGAGTGGAAAAATCGGCTCACAATGAGGTCGGGATTCTCTACCCATCCGGCCCTACCAACCGAGACTTACGGGTCTCGGCGAGGTTGCTTGGAAAATCTCGTCGCTGAAACTAGGTTCTCCCCTCCTACTAGACGGTCAGAATCTCCCTTGCCGGTACCATGATAATCCTATCATCATATTCCTCGTCGTCATCGAAGAATACCTCACTCATCCACCCTTGAATAGCTAGAAGGTTGACCTGCACTGGTCTGCTAATAAAAGCGTGGCGATCTTCGATGCAATCCCAAGAAGGGGCGTGAGTAGGGTAGAAGGGGAAAGAGGAAGATAGGTAGTCGATGGAGGAGAGGACCTACTTCTTCGTCGATCAAACAGGTCCCAACTAAGAAGCGGGTGGGTGCTAAACCCATCACCGAGCTACAGAATATAGACCATCTGGTCTTCGTAGCTAACCTTCCTTCGTCTGCAGTCATTGACCAATTGATGTCTCTTTTCTCTCGATTTGGGGACGTTGCTGTAATATATGCAGGGATGATCTTTGCTTGTAAAGGCACACGATTCGCTTTTGTGTACTATAAGAATTTTGATTATCTTGCCCGCGTTGTGTCTTCTTTGAACGAGTTTCTGTTTCAGGGGGCAACATTCAAGTGGAGGAGGGTAAAAATTTCAAAAGATCTTCTTCCGCTATTGGGGTTAGGTCCTCTAAGACCTCTTTCTAGGTCAAATGTCCCTTCTCGATGTCCCCCTCCATTTTGTTCATTGATTCAAGAAATTGTGATCCTTTATTGTGTTAAGGGTGGGTAACACCTCAACTTTGGCTTACACCCTCAATATTGGTTTTCATTAGCTGGGATTTCAGGGGTGGAACTCCTAGAGTCGTGATCGAGGGTTTTTTTGATGTCATGTATGAACCATTATGTTTGGATATCTTTGGCGGCTGGTGATTGGAAGGTTCTGCGACCATAGTTTTTATATTTCTGCGATTGCGATGAGCATAAACTGCTTTGAGGGTGCCTTCTTTGGATCGACACTATCGGCCTTCCTGTTGTGTGCTAGAACAGTGGCTCCGTTTAAAAGATTATTGAGATATTTGGGTTCCTTGTTATCATTCACCCGTTCTCTTTATTGGCGCGCTAGTCGACTGGGACCTTAGTTTTGGTCCACGTTTTGGATGTTTCAGTGGACAAGTGGGTGTGGTTGAGACTCAATATCCTGGCTTTTGTGGGACTATGCTTTTTAAGGCGGTATATACCGATTACATTCCTCTTCTCCCTCAGGGTGGGCCTGGTGAGGGCATACCCCGATTGTCGAAGGCGGGGGGGAGGCCTACTTCCCTTATTTCTTGCTCGGGTTCTCGGTCGCTTACTCTCCCTACCGGCACTCCTTACACCCTGACCGGACAAACTTCTCCTCGCCCTGTTGGCGCTTTTCCGTATGTTGTTGAGCCTTTAGGGTCGACTGGTAGTAAGTCAGATAGGTGGGGACAGGGGGTGGACGACTTTGATGACTTGACCTCAACGTTGGATTTGTATGCTGGTCTAGATAGAGCCCTCGTCTCGCTTGCGGATCGGTCGTTGCATCCTCTTCAGGCTGATATTTCTAACGCTCTTCCCCTTTTGTAAGTTCCCCTGGGGTGTTCCTCGTTGTGGGTCGGTTAGGCTCTTGGTCCTTTCTCAGATCAGTCCCCCTACCCCACTGCTCCAGATCGACGGTGGTGCCACCTTTTCTCAATCGGATGCATTTTCAGGGTTTTCCTCATTGCTGATTTATGGTTGTATTGAGGAGAGCATTACCCACACCATAACAAGATTTACGGAAAACTTTGGGTCCGTTATAGAGTTCCAAGCCATGTTCGGGTCACTCGAATGTAATTCTCTTTTTGTTGTTTGTGTTTTAACTCCCGATCATTTTGAACTTACGTGTTCTTTGCTTTGTATCGTTTGCTTAGTTTATATATTTATTTTTCTCTAAAGTAAAAATAAATAAATAAAAAATAAACGACGACAACAACAATATACCAATTACTTTTTAGAGAGGGATAAAGATTATAAGAGCATCCGCATCAGTGGGGGGGATCACGAATCCTGAGGCAGAATCATCTGCTGACTGGGCAGGGTTCAGCCCCCTGCCCCCTAAATTTAATGTGCTGCACATCAGAGATGCAAGTATGGGGGGCATGATTTTCAGAAATGCTGAATGTGTAATTAATTAAGCTTTTAACTGTATCTGTTAACGTTATTTTTAAATCAACAACTACTAAATAAAATAGAAATAAAATTCATAAATAGAAATAAATGTTCATTAATAAAATACAAAATTAAAAAATTACATAACTTAAAAAAAATACATAATTCGAATTGACAATTCATTTGGTCGATATAAGCTTCTGTAGAAATGAATTTTTTGATGACCGTTACTAATACCAAATATATTTTTATCGCATCGTCGTCGGACATTTTTTATCGCAATAGAAAAATGATTTTTAAATTTAAAAACTGATTATTAAATTTAAAAATTGAGTTTTTAAATTAAAACTGATTTTTGAATTTTAAAAATTATTCAAAATTATTACCTAATACTACAACCCTAAATAATTACCTAATTAATACATATATAAACTGATTGTTAATTATCTAATTAATAAAAAAAATTATTATTACCTAATTAATTACCTAATTAATGACCTAATTACCATATATAAAATTATAAATTGATTGTTAAAATTTGTTTATTACCTTATTAATTATTACCTAGTTAATACAAAATTGATTGCTAATTAATACCATTAATACTAATTCTATTCTAATTAATACTACTAATTCTATTCTAATTAATACTAACACAAAATAAAAATAAAATAAAAAAGTCAGCATCTCAACCTCAAGCACTCTGCGCTTATTTTTTCAGGCCAGGTGACGCGCGCCCGTTTGCTCGCGGAGAAGCACCGGGGCTCGGGGCTGATTCGCGCCTCCCCCCCCCCCCCCCCCGATCCGACGTGGACCTGCCCCCCATCCCGCCTGCCCCTCTCTCCACACCGTGCGCACCCTCGAGGCCGAACCCTTTGGCCCTTCTGCTCCGGACCCTGCCTCGCCGATGCAGATGCTCTAAGTAAGCATGTTTTTCAATGGATTGGAATTGTCAAAGTTTATTTTAGTAAAAAAATTAATGGGATAATTGTCAAAACATACACTAATATTTCGTCCACAAACGAAATAGTGCACAATGTTTTGTCCACGTCGTCTGGCTACCCTTATGAATCGTCCACGCACTTCTGTTAGAAAAGTGTAACAGCAGAACCTGAATTGACAATTTTGCCCTTTTGGTTTGAAATTCAAAAATAAGAATGAGTTAAAAGACTGATATACCCTCAATTTTTCCCTTTTGGTTTGAAATTCAAAAATTCATATTTTAATTTAAACAATAAATAAAAATCAGAGTTTTTTTTTAAATACAAAAAAATTGTTTTTGTTAATTTAATTAATATTTTTATTATTTTTCTTTTTTCTTTTTTCGTTTTCTACCCAAATATAATTAAGTAATAATAAAATAAAAAAACTGATTTTTATGTTTTTTTTAAAAAAAACTGATTTTTATGTATTTTTAAAATTAAAATCTGAATTTTTGAAAATAAAAATAATTTTTATAAAAAAAAATGATTTCTATGTATTTTTTAAAATTAAAATCTGAATTTTTGAAAATAAAAATAATTTTTATAAATAAAAACTGGAATTTATAAAAAAAACACTGATTTTATATATATAAAAATATTTTATTTGTCTATTTATTTATTTTTAAATTTGTTTTTTATTAGAAATGATAGAATGGTAATGTCTCATGCAAAAGTCAAAAGAAAAAGTTAAAATATTCATGATAAAGGTAAAATGGTCATTTCAGTTATACTTTAACTGTACATGTGTACCAGAAATTGAATATTCCATTAATTTTTCTAACAGAAGTGCGTGGACGATTCATAAGGGTAGCCAGACGACGTAGACAAAACATTGTGCACTATTTCGTTTGTGGACGAAACATTAGTGCATGTTTTGACAATTATCCCAAAATTAATTTGTAGACGTTTAAGTGTGAATTTTACAAAAATTGTCAAGAGTGGGATTTGAACCCACGCCCTTTCGGACCAGTACCTGAAACTGGCGCCTTAGACCAACTCGGCCATCTTGACTTTATTGTACAAGTACTTCTTTTTTGGTTTTCTACATTAGGGTTTTTAGTTTTAAAGCTATATACTCTATCTGTCCATATATTTACATGTTTTTGTTTTAAAATATTAATCTGTAATATCCTTCGAATACATTACGTACACCGAGTGGACGAAGAATAAATAATTTCGTAGACTCATAGATATTGTCCAAAACAAATACTAATGAATCTGATTCAGTATGAGTGACATCAAAAGAGAGTTTTTTTTTTAAAACATCAAAACAGGGTGGTTAGGCCATCTACCGTGGAATTATATACTTAATCGGTCTAATCTCGGTTTAAATAAACCGAACTTTTGAAAAATCAGTGAACATTGGATCCAAATCGTGGGTCTAATTATTTTTACACTACAGTGGGAATACCGATTTAGTCTATTTCGAGTCAAATGTAAGCAAAAAAATTAATTAAAATGTAAATGCCAAGTAAATGTAGGTAAGATTATTATTTCCGAAAACGAGCAAAAGAAACTACAACGCAAACCTGTTAACACTAAAACCCGAGAACCAACACAACACACCACCGACCAACCCGAGCGGATGAGAACTAGAAGTTGGCGAACCAATTGTAGCGTCATTTCGGACATTACCGAACAGTCGCCCACCACTCATACTTGTTGAATGGAAGGTCGACAGTACGGGCATACGTACGGTTCGCCTCGAGGAGCACCTCCTCTTTGGTGGCGGTTGGACGGAGATCATGTCGGGCTTGCAAGAACGTCAACTCAAATCGCTTCACCCAGACGTTGTTCTTTTGTCAGTGATCTTTGATCTACTTCTCAGACCGAGGAAATGGAGTTGAAGCCATGGATTTCCAATCGTCGTAGAGATCTTTAGTGGCGTTATCATGAACTATCCACGCAACAACCAGCCACCTCTTTTCCATAACGGTCCAAGTAGGTGCCATGAACGAATCTGTGCTGGAAAAAATAAGAACTTGGGGAGAAAGGGTGTTGCCAATTCTGTTTCGGATAGTATATTAAAGAGGAATAGTTGGGAACGATTATGTGTTTGGGATGACTTTAAATAAGAAATGCAGAATGAGTAAGGTTTGATTTTTAAAATTTCCAAATATTATCCAAGAGAATCGGTCATACATTAAATGTGGCAAAACCAGTGCATGTGAAGAAGTGAAGAATCGGTCAAACAAGAAAAAATTAAAAGATCCTTTTTATTATTTCGAACACTACGGGGTAGGTTTCCGAGTACAAAATGAAATGAACATATTCGGAACCGAGTACAAGATAGAAAATAAAAACATTGAACTTGCTAGTTGTGGTTCATAGCTCGAAGCATGTCGAACATTAGAGCCTCGTGGTTGGCCTTCTCCAAAGGGATCTAGTCGGATGTGTCGATAGTAACAACTTCAACGTATTGCCGGGTAAATAACATCCAACACTTCATAATGCGGCCTTTTGTGCACTCGAACCTATCACGCGCGACGTTGTTATCGTTCAATCTTGTAAATTGCTGGTGGCGAACCCATATCAGCCTGAAAAACATCGCTTTCATTCTAGGACTCCATAAATTTGGTTGGAGACTACTCTTGGAAGGAGAGGTTTTTTTCCTTTAATACATGAGAATGGGTTGCCTTTTATAGGCAACCGAATCCACCGAAGAGGTAACATTGGGAAGGTCCACGGTTCATATTACGATAAAATATAGTTGCCGAAATACAGGTAAACGGATTGCAGAAAAGTAAAAAAACTTATCGTCCGATATGAAACAGAGATATAGAAATACATTGAACTCAACTATGGAAACAAAATAAACAAGTGGTTTACTAGTTGTCGTTATCCATAACGGCCCCCGTCTTGAAACAAGTCCAAATGTGTTCAATTGGATCAGCTTTCAATTGTTGGTGTACTGCTCGATCTTCGATCCGGCTTGAGCGGTTTCAAATGTAATCGTAACCTGGTAATGGATCTCAATGCACGGGTATGAATGGTTCTTTGGATGAGAGTCGTTCAATTTCTCCTTGATAAGTGTCACGTTCATCGTCCACAATCATGTTGTGTATAATAATGCACGCTCGTATTATCATAGCCAATTTCCTATCGTCCCAACCCCGAGTAGTCTTACGGATGATATGAAAACGAGCTTGCATAATTCCGAATGTCATCTTCACATCCTTTCTTGCGGTCTCCTATTTCTTTGCGTATAACACGTGCCTCAGTAGTTGTGGTGCAGGGATAGACTTTACAAACGCCGCCCAGGGTGGGTAAATTCTACTAGTTGAGTAGTAAGGAGTGTTGTAGTACGTACCGTTCACCTCAAATGCGACCGCAGGCTGCTCACCACGATATACATTAGCAAATATGTATGAAGCGTTCAAAACATTAATATCGTTGTTCGAACCCGACATACCAAAGTATGTGTGCCAAATCCAAGTGTCGGGTCCCGCTACTACATCAAGCATGACCGTAGGTCCAAAATGATCACCTCGCTGGTGAACCCCTGATGCGCTTTTGGACAATTCTTCTAATCCCAATGCATACAATCGAAGCTTCCGATACAACATGAAAACCACGAGTTTCATTCACACGCATAATGTAAGCAATATCATTACGGTTCGACTTCCTGAGATAGGTTTCACCAAAAATATTGATAACGACGAAGCAAAAATGATGCATGCACTCGAGGGCCGTTGTCGCAGCCATTTTCAAATACTCGTCAAGGTTGTTAGTCGAAGCACAACATCCGTATAGCTTTCTTACACTTTTGAATTGTTGAAAACCCAGCCCGATCACGACAATCAACTTTTTGTTTGAAGTAGTCATCGAACTCTAACACGCCATCTGCAAGTTTCATAAAACAGATTGCGCCACATTCTAAAACACCGACGAAACATTTTTTTTCAACGTACATCGGGGTCGCTACAAAGTAATCAGACATAAGCCAATTGTGAGCAACGTTTCAATCTCTGAAAATATAATTTATTTTCTATTACCCCCGGACGGGTTCTGTCATCCACGTCTATGCTTCCCTAACAGTTGCCCATAAAAGACTCCAACATCTATTTCTTCACTTCTCGGGTCCTTGCACGTAAAGTTGCGTAGTAAATTTTGCCGCCATCATACTCCTCGCTACTCGATGAATCCATAACGAAAAGATGATAATACAAATTGTAGAGAGAAAACGATTAAATTTTTTGTGGGGATACAATTTTGAACAAACAAGTAGGATATTTATAGAAGAATTTTTTTATAAAGTAATAAAAATAATTTTAATTTGGTCAGCCTAATCTGCTGACTCGGACACGTGGCAAAATCGTTGCGCCTTATCAGATTCTACGTACTGAATCTCTCCATGTGTCACTCGTTGATTTGGGCGGTCAACAACGAATCTACTGAACCGACTCTACAGACGGTCTACAGAATCATAGGCCATTTAAAGTACTCCTCCCGATTCGACGCGATATACGACCCCAATTCAACGACTCGACTTGAAAAGTTGATTTTTCAGTGATTTCAGCGCCCAAATTGAAGCGCGGCCGAGTGAGGGGTGGTCTTAAAATATAACTATCATCAGCAATGTTCTAAAAATCCCGACTGGACGCCGTCTAGGCCCCATTTTGTGCTTAGCCGACCCGACTTAGCGCCTAGGCGCTTAGAACAATTTTGCATATTATAGTGACTAAACTACAATAATTAGATGGTTGTCCAGAGTTGTCCGGTATTGGTGATATTAGAGGTTGTGCTTTTAAGTACTTTGGTGTTATTTTTTTAGGTATTATAAATATTTTTTTACCATTTTTAGTATTAGGAAGTTCATATTTTGTTGCTATATATAGTAATGTACCTTTTAAAAATTTAAAAAAAAAATAAGAAAATACAAATCCGATTAGTCTCCGATTAATCTCCGTCTAGTCTCCGATTAATCCTCGAAGACCATAACCGTCCAACTAGCGCTTTACGATTTTTAGAACATTGATCATCAGTAGAAATGAGGAAAGACCATTGTGAGTGCAATATAGGTTAGACTTATACAGAGTAGATTAAGGGGATAATTGCACAAATATAACCTGAGATATTCATTTTCTTAATACTTATACTCTCTTCTTTTGATAATTACAAAAAAAAACATCTTGAATTTGTAAAATAACAACTTTACCTTCACAATTTAGATTCAAAAGATTAAAAAAAAAAAACAATTTTTCATATCACGGTATAAAAGAATAAGATATTAAGGAATTTAAAATTTTGTATTTTTTTTCTTTAATTATTATTTTTAAATTTCCAATGGTAAAATCAACATTTTAAAACAAATTGCAACAAGACAAATTCATGATACTTTTTGACAATTATGAAAGATGGCTGTAATTGGCAAAAAAGTGAATACTTAATGGTACTTTTTTGCAATTATCCCTAGATTAAGCTCCACTATATATAGTTGGTCTGGCTAACAGTAACATAAATACAGATGGTTAAACCTAATTTCCATCACATAATTCCCAAATTCATCAAAACTTGAACTGACTGAGAACGCAAGTAATCAATCAGTCTATACAATATCTTACACTTTCAAACTCACATTCAATTAGATTCACAAAAGCAAAGTAGTTCTCAAAGAAGTGTTTAGAACATGAACGAAATAAAACCCAGTTCAGACAACTGATGTACCTACAATAACATAAATGGACTTAAAAACAGGTTATCGACCATAGTATGGAGATTGACCTGGAGCTGATGAAACACCCGGATGAGGAAGTCCATCCGGGCTTGATTGCGAAAGGGGTGAAGAGGCCGGAGGCATTGCTGCATGGGTCGGCGGTGCTGTGTATGTCTGACCGGGAAAAGTGCTTGGAACCGATACAAAGGTTGATCTGCCGGACTGAATGTTTGGGTCCCACGGAGGCATTTGCGCCCCAGGATGACCTGGCATGTTCGAATAGTCGTTCCTAGGTTGGTACACTGGGGAAGTGGATTGAGGCCAGGCTGTTGGAGCGCCTGGAGCTTGAGGGGCAACCAAACTCGGATCTTGGATAGTGTAATCTCTACTTGTCTCACTATAAGCCTACAAGATAGGTCAAACAAACCACATTTAGAACAGAGATTTGATCAGGCAAATAGTAAAAGGAATAATTGCAAAAAAGTACCCTGAAATATTCACTTTTTGCAATTTGATCCCTCTTTGATAATCACAAAAAAGTTCCCTGATTTGTTGCACTTCACATAATTTTGTTTGAAATGACAATTTTACCCTTACAATTTAGATTTAAAAAATAATAGTTAAAGAACAAAAGATCCAAATTCTCACATCCCTTAATTTTCTTCCTCTTTGTACCATACAAAGATTAAGAAATTTCAAGGGACATGAGAATTTGGATGTTTTGTTTTTAACTATTATTTTTTAAATCTAAACTATGAGGGTAAAATCTTCATTTTATACAAATTGCCATAGAAGACAAGTTCAGGGTATTTTTTTGCAATTACTGAATAGGGCTACAAGTTGCAAAAAATGAATACCTCCAGGGCACTTTTTTGCAATCATCCCTTAACAAACAGTCAAACATGGCACAGAAGAGAAATGGAGTGTTTAGATGCATACATTCAAGGACCAATCTTATTTCGATCAAGAATAGGTACTCTTTTACTTGAACCCGATGTCTAAATTTTCACCTCCTATTTTTCTCTCATGAACATTAACTCAAAAGCACATATCTTATACCTTTACATTGAGATCAGTATGACGAGAGTATGATAGATGAAGCTTACAATAGCCACCATCATATATGCAATGTCCCTCTAAAGCATCTTTAGCAACAGCTGCAACTGTGACATCTGAAAATAAAATCTAGTCATCACTAAGAAACCCCGAGAAGAATATAACAGAAAAGCACAAGCAGTGGAAAACTAAAAAGATAAACAAATGACTTGGAAGTAAAAGGGAATGCAATAACTTTAAGGGGTTACTTTATTAGCACACCTCTATAAAGGTGAGGGGTTATCAGTAACACACTGTCACCATTTGTTATTCATCAAAAAACCACGGATTCCGTTCATTTTGTTCCAAAAAACCACTGATAAATGAGAAAATGTGACAGATAAAACCATCATCTACTCAGCGTGAATCCGGGTGTTTCGATTAATAACGAAAGGTGAAAATGTGTTACTGATAACCCCTCACCTTCAAGGGGTATTCTTGAGAATCAAAGGTCGTCGAGGGGGTGTAAATAATGTTTTCCCTAACTTTTATAACCACTTTATCAATCAAAGAACTTAATGATGTGACTTGAACCAACAGAGATGTGAGTGTTGAAAAAAGAAAAGGCAGGTGTTACGTGGCCTATAAAATCGATGTATAAATGAAATCATTTATTATGATTTATCATAGCAAGAAAGAAATTGAAGGAAAATGAAAGGATGGTATACTTCTGCTTCCTATCAATTAGATAAATTTGATTTGAAGCCTTTATATTCTTCGGTCATTTTCCAATGTTGCAATAACAAACCTAGCTCCACTTATCAGATTCCTTTAACTACTAATCATGTATAATCCCTATGTAACTTGTGTTCAGACAGTACATAACATTGGTTCAATACAACATTAGTATTTAAAGGTTTTCATATGACCATACAGATGCAAAAGAAAACATGCATCTAACAAATATAATTAGGGCTCAGCAGCTTTAAGGAGATAAGACAAGTAATTGTTAACAAAGTACTGAAGTCGTGAACAATTAACAGTCAGCAAACAAAGAGGAATACCAGGGTACTGAACTAGTGCATGTGTTCCACCATTCTTCTCAAATATAGCAATTTTCTGGACAGTACCAAATGAGGAGAATACCTGTAGCATATGAACTAGTATCATTATATGAGTTTACTTGATACATGATTGTTAATTATAATCTATAATCAGTAACACAGATAGAGTTTTGCACCGTATGTAGAACATCCACTGTGACGGCATACTGCATATTCTCAATCGAAGCAAGAAGCACATTACTCTCCAGCTCTATCTTCTTCCCATCAGGACCAACAGTAGGCTAGAGGTGACGGCTTATTAGTGCACACTCAAATATAAAACAAAGTGAAGGCTAAAACGAAAGAAATTACCTGCATGAGTCCGTCAATTGCAGTTGGATTCACCGGAAGATATGGATTTGTATAATCTCTGCGGAAATATGAAAACGATTCCAAAATGTAACATGCACAT
>OY997588.1:61397116-61517116 GCA_963921825.1 Erodium maritimum | reverse complement strand
GAAAGTTCAAAAATGAAATAATAAATAAATGGAAAAATTTTCAATTTTTTAGGAGGATAGAAAAATAGAAAAGATTCTTTCTTCTATTCAAAAACGGAAAAAGTAAGAAATTAATAAACAAATTAATACACAAGATAAATACAATAAAAGATAAGAAGAGACGCGCCCCCCCCCCCCCCCCCCTAAATATTTGATACCTTCTCCTAGAAAAAAACTCAAAATAATTAAGGATATTGTGTAAAAAGCGTCTATGTAACCACGATTATACGACCAATCATATATCCGATTTCTTATTTTGTCCCTCCAAATTTTCTGAGGACCCCCTTTAACAAAAAGATTAATGAAGTTCAATTTTGTTAAAGATAAATAAAAAGGCTTATATAAAAAACAAGCTATAACTATTCCCAAATAAGATATACTGACCGACAAAGTTGCATTTGTTATAAATTCATGCCAATCTAGAGAATTGTTTGACTTTTGATGTAAAAGGTTTCTAGATGGGGTTAAGAATTTGGACAATATATCCAAATCCCCCCCTTCTTGATTGAAAGGAATTCCGATAGCTCCAACAAAGAAAGTAAATAGGACCAATACAACAATAGGGAATAGCATAGTATTTTCCGATTCGTGGGGATAAGGGAGAGTATTCTTAGTGCCAAAATGAGTAAAAAGGCGGAGCATGTTCCTTACACTACTATCAAGTCGATATGTTTTCTTACAAAAACAGGGAACCCTTTGCTTATTATTCATTGTTAATGAAGTTTTTTTAAAAAGGACGCTTTGAATTGTTTTTAGTCCTTCATTTCCCCATAAAGATATTGAATACAAAGAACTGCTGCGTTTTCCACTATAATTTAGAAAATGAACATTTAAGTGTCCTTCAAAAGTAAGTAAATAGATCCGAAACATATAAAATGCGGTAAATCCTGCTGTGGAACAAGCTATTATTGCGAAAATCGGGGAATACAACCAACTCTCATTAAGAATTTCATCTTTGGACCAAAAGCAAGCAAGAGGTGGAATCCCACAAAGAGAAAGTGTACCTAATAAAAAGGCCGTTTTTGTGATTGGCATATGTTTTGTTAAACCACCCATAAGAACCATATTCTGGCTTTTTTCTGGAGAATATCCAACAAGAGCCTCCATTGAATGAATTATTGATCCAGACCCTAAAAACAACAATGCTTTCGAATAAGCATGAGTAATCAAATGAAATAAAGCAGCTCGATAAGAACCCAGGCCTAGAGCTAACATCATATAACCCAGTTGAGACATTGTAGAATAGGCCAAAACCCTCTTAATATCCTTTTGAGCAAGAGCTAAAGTAGCTCCTAAAAAGACTGTTATGATACCTATCAAAGATATTAGATTCAATATGTAAGGTATGGCTATGAAAAGAGGAAGAAGCCGAGCCACAAGAAAAATTCCTGCGGCTACCATAGTAGCAGCATGGATAAGAGCTGAAATAAGAGTAGGTCCTTCCATGGCATCGGGTAACCATACATGAAGGGGAAATTGCGCAGATTTAGCAAGCGCGCCCCCAAATAAGAAGTAGGCGCACAAAGTCAAAAATAAAAAAAGGAATTTCATTATTATGAACCAAGTTATTCAATATTTGAAACAAATCTCGAAATTCGAAACTACCCGTTATCCAATAAAGACCCAAAATTCCTAATAATAAACTGAAATCCCCTACACGATTAGTTACAAATGCTTTTTGGCAGGCCTTTGCGGCAACGGGTCGTGTAAACCAAAAGCCTATTAATAGATAAGAACACATTCCAACGAATTCCCAAAAAATATAAATTTGTATTAAATTAGAACTAGTAACTAAGCCCAACATTGAAGCATTAAAAAAAGCCATATAATAAAAAAAATCTTAAATATCCTTGATCATGAAACATATAATTTTCGCTATAAATCAGAACTGTAAGTCCATCTGTAGTAATTAAGATTGACATGGTAGAAGTAAGTGGATCTATCAAATGACCAAACTCTAAAGAAAAATCATTATTGATGGTCCAAGACCATACATATTGATAGATAGAACTTCTGTTTAGTTGCTGAATAGATAAATAGGCCGAAAGAAGCATAACTATCCCTAACAAAAAGATAGTAGGAAAGACCCATATACGGCGAAGATGTTTTGTTGTCGTTGGAAAAAGGAGAAGTCCCACCCCTATCAGCATAGGAACGGGAAGTGGAATGAAGGGCATAATCCATGAATATTTATTTGTATATTCCATAAAAAATCAATAAAAAAATTCTTAATTCATTTTTTCTAATTCACTCGCTCTTTTATCTTTTTTAAATGAAAAGGATCAACAAAAAAGAAAGATATTCCAAACTAAAATACTAAAAAGAATTTTGATATTCTTAAGTTAAGTATTCTTATTTTGAATACTTCTAGAATGCTCTTTAAATATTGAAATGAAGAAGGTTCGAATTTTTCAAAATAAATTACTAAAATTTCTTTTTTAAAATAAAAATCCTGTATTCTTTGACGTTAAAAAAGGGGCTATTAGTCCATTCAACTTTTTCAAATTTCAATTAGTTAGAAGTTTTATCTTGCCCCAGCTTGACTAATTAATTTAATAGAAAAAAAGATGAAAATGAATTTCAAATAAAGTAGGCAGGGCAGGCTGGGGTTCTTCAACTTTCCATTTTATGTAAAAAATAGCATAAAGAAATGATAAACTAGTACGACAAATCGAGACAACGATCCCATAAAGTAAAGAATGAGGTTTTATTTTCTGTTCTGTCGGACACTCTGTGGAATAGAAATTGAAAAAAAAAACGCACATATTTTTTGTTCTAATAACAAATCTTTTATGTGTTTTTCATATATTCTTTCTATTCTATATTTTATATAAAAAGGGAATTCAATCAAAGTTAGTGTAATCTAAAGAGAAAGTAGATAAATAGAGAAAATGAAATAAAAAAGAATTTGTTTTCAACAATAGATGTCTTACACATCCAACTATAGCAATGAAAAACTTTTTTAAAAATGGCCGTTCCAAAAAAAAGGATTTCTAGCTCGAAAAAGCGAATTCGTAAAAATATCTGGAAAGGGAAAGGATCTGGGGCGGCGCTCAAAGCTTTTTCATTAGCGAAATCTCTTTCTACCGGGAATTCAAAAAGTTTTCATTTCTCTGACAAAAAAGAAAAAAATCTGATAAATAATCAGAAAAAATCTAAATCGAAATCGACCTCATTCATAAAATCATAAAATGACCTCCCCCTTTTTTTAAAGCAAAAGGAAAAGAATAGGCACAGGGTACATGGTTAATAGATAACAGAAATGAAAAATAGAAAAAAATGGAATCTGTGCCCGTTCAACTGGACTATGCGCTATGCTATATCACAAAAGAACACTATCGGGCTGGTGTCTGTCCTAGCAGCGCGAATCACGAATAAAAAAAAGAAAACCCCCTCGTACGTATGACTTTTACTTGGGTAAGGGGCCTTACCGACAGGTACGAAGTTGCAACCTCGGGGAGTTTTAGTTTTAAAAGGGCCCCGGATACTTTGCAAGATACCATCGACACGGGGCGCTTGGTTCTGAAAGCTTTTCGTATATTTAAAAGAATTAAGAGGCAGTTCAGTACGTATCAAATTCTAGCTATTTCTATAATTCATAATAAAAAATGAAAAAAAGGAGCCTACGCCCCTCCACCCCGCCCCATGGACTAGACCGTTCTCTAGACAAAAGTTTGAACAAAGTGACGCAAATTATACAAAAGGTACGCAAGGGGCCAAAGAGGGTAGAATCCTTGAGATTGGAGGGGCAAAGAAGCACATTTAACAAGTGGTGGGGTTACGTGTCTTATTGTATATTTTTTTCTATTCTTGCTATGTCTTTCTGGAAAAAGCTTTATATACCCTTTTTCCCCTTCACAACCAAAATAGACGGAGAACCTAGAAAACGTAGAAAATGGAGAAAGATCAAATCTAGTTCGAAAAAAAGAAAGAGAACAAGATGCACTGCGAAAGAAAGAAGAAGAAACGAAAGAACTAAATAGAATCAAAAGGAAACTAATGAAATTAAGGCTCTTTCTTTGGCCGAATTATCGTTAGCTTGTATGAATCGCTATTGGTTTGATCCTACTAATGGCAGCCATTTCAGTATGTTAAGGATCTGTATGTACCCAACCAATCCGCTAATAGTCAAATAGTCAATTCTTACTAGATAGCCCTACGATCTTCTATATACCCCTACCATATCTAATATATGAAAGCAAGGAGATGGATACATGGGTTGTTTTCCATTCCAGCCCGATACATGATACTAATTCAATGACGTACCAATTGAATCTATAAATGAAATCTATAAATGACTCAACAAAAGAAAAAGCCTTTTGTTGAGTCATTCTTTTCTTTTTAGATATCCATTTTTCTCTTTTGTGAGGTGAGTGGAGAAAGAAATAGACTATTCTTTTGTATCCCCAGCCCAATGAAATTTCAAGTTGATTTATAATTTTATTTGAAAAAAAAACGAGAAGTTCATAACGAAATGAAGATTCTTGTGTATACAAAAGTCAAAAATAACTAATATTTTTATTACTGATCGGTAAAATTCATATTAAAAAAAAGGGGGGGAGGCCCTGTTTTATGGTAAAAACTCCATTAATTTCAGTGATCTCGCAAGAAGAAAAGGAAAAGAATAGGGGGTCCGTTGAATTTCAAGTATTTAGTTTTACCACTAAAATACAAAGAATTTCTTCCCATTTGAAATTTCACAGAAAGGACTATTTATCTCAGAGAGGTCTACGTAGACTTTTGGTAAAACGCGAGCGTCTGCTGTCTTATTTGTCAAAGAAAAATGCAGAACGTTATGAGACATTAATAGATAGGTTGGGTATTCGAAAGTCAGAAACTCGTGAAATTTGAAACGTTATTTTCAATTATTTGATTTTTGCATTTGGATGAATTTCTTTTCGTTTTCGGCAATTCATGAAAGAAAAAAGAGAGGAAAAACTTATGACTATACCAGCTACAAGAAAAGACCTCATGATAGTCAATATGGGCCCTCACCACCCATCAATGCACGGCGTTCTTCGGCTCATCCTTACTCTAGATGGTGAAGATGTTATTGACTGTGAACCCATATTGGGTTATTTACACAGAGGGATGGAAAAAATTGCGGAAAATAGGACTCTTATACAATATCTTCCTTATGTAACACGTTGGGATTATTTGGCTACTATGTTCACAGAAGGAATAACTGTGAATGCTCCAGAGAAATTAGGAAATATTCAAGTACCTAAAAGGGCCAGCTATATCAGAACTATTATGTTGGAATTAAGTCGTATAGCTTCTCATCTATTATGGCTTGGTCCCTTTATGGCAGATATTGGCGCACAAACCCCTTTTTTTTATATTTTCAGAGAAAGAGAATTAGTATATGATCTATTTGAAGCAGCCACCGGTATGAGAATGATGCATAATTATTTTCGTATCGGAGGAGTTGCGGCTGATCTACCTCATGGTTGGATAGATAAATGCTTGGATTTCTGTGATTATTTTTTAACAGGACTTTCTGAATATGGAAAACTTATTACGAGGAATCCTATTTTTTTAGAGCGAGTAGAGGGAATAGGCATTATTGGTAAAGAAGAAGCAATAAATTGGGGTTTATCAGGACCGATGCTCCGAGCTTCCGGAATAGAATGGGATCTTCGTAAAATCGACAATTATGAATGTTACAACGAATTCGATTGGGAAGTTCAGTGGCAAAAAGAAGGAGATTCATTAGCTCGGTTTTTAGTCCGAATCGGCAAAATGAGGGAATCCATAAAAATGATTCAATAGGCTCTGGAAGCAATTCCGGGGGGGCCTTATGAGAATTTAGAAATTCAATGTTTTGATAGAGAAAGGTATCCAGAATGGGGTGGTTTTGAATATAGATTCGTCAGTAAAAAACCTTCTCCTACTTTTGAATTGCCCAAACAAGAACTTTATGTGAGAGTTGAAGCCCCAAAAGGAGAATTGGGAATTTTTCTGATAGGAGATCAGAGCAGTTTTCCTTGGAGATGGAAAATACGTCCACCGGGTTTTATTAATTTGCAAATTCTTCCTCAGTTAGTTAAAAGAATGAAATTGGCTGATATTATGACGATACTAGGTAGCATAGATATCATTATGGGAGAGGTTGATCGTTGAGATGATTATTGATACAAGAGAAGTACAAGATATCAATTCTTTTTCCAGGTTCGAATCCTTACAAGAAGTCTATGGGACTGTTTGGATCCTTGTCCCTATTTTGATCCTTGTAGTGGGAATCACAATAGGTGTATTAGTAATTGTGTGGTTAGAAAGAGAAATATCCGCAGGGATACAACAACGTATTGGTCCTGAATACGCCGGTCCTTTGGGAATTCTTCAAGCTCTAGCAGATGGAACAAAACTCCTTTTCAAAGAGAATCTTCTTCCATCTAGAGGGGATATTGGTTTGTTCAGTCTTGGCCCATCCATGGCAGTCATATCAATTCTCCTAAGTTATTCAGTAATTGTGTCAAGGGACTATTTGTGTCAAGGGATCCTTAATTGATTTCTTTTTATACCTTTTCTAGTCTATTGTTGTTAGCAACAACAAGAATGATTAATGAATAAAAAAATACCAATCGAACTTATTCTTCCAATTGGTATTTTGGCTTATCCTCCTATCTTTCTTTCCAAAATGAAACTTAAGAAAATGCTTTCTAAACATATGTAGAAAAAAAAATATTTCATTTAGTTCTTTCATGTCTACTATAACTAGTTATTTCGGTTTTCTACTAGTGGCTTTAACTATAACCGCAGCTCATTTTATTGGTCTGAGCAAGATACGACTTATTTGAAATTCAGAGTTTGTAGCGCCTCAAATGTAAATTATTATTATTGATCGTTGAGATTTATGGGTAGATTCATATTTCGAGATGTATATTACTTCTCTTTTTTCCTCTTCAACGAAATGGAAATGATTGAAATTTTTCTATTTGGAATCGTTTTGGGCCTAATTCCTATTACTTTGGCTGGATTATTTGTAACTGCATATTTACAATACAGACGTGGCGATCAGTCGAATCTTTGATTAATTAGCATTTCCTTTTTTGACTGACCTCCTCCTTTCTTTTATCCATGGGAGGTCAAGTTCACATTCCTCTTCAAAAAAATTCGGTCTTATTTTTTTTGACGTGATGCACGAAGAATGAAATCGCGCTCTGTAGGATTTGAACCTACGACATCGGGTTTTGGAGACCCGCGTTCTACCGAACTGAACTAAGGGCGCCCGTGCGGCCCAATCGCCGCTAGAAGCCCGCTCACGCAGGCCCGTGCTATTTAAGGGCGTTTTAGGGTTCTGAAACCCATTTCGCATCCCCTACCTCTCTTCCCTCTCGCCGACCACTCCCTCTCTCTGTCTACTTTCTCTCCTCCTCTTCTCACACACCGCCGCTGCCACCGTATCCCTCTCCTCCTCTCCGTTCAGCCAAGCTCGCCGGCACTCAGCTCCTCACCTACGAGCTCCCTCTCCCTCTCCTCTCAAACACCCGACCCTCGAACCCACCCTTCTCCTTCTTCTTCCCCTCGAGCCTTCTTCTCCAGCGCGTAGCCGAGCTCCTCGCCATCGTCGTGCACGTCCATAGCCGGGACGAGCTCGCCGGCGCGCTCACCATATCTGGGACGGACCGAGCCTGTCCAGATCTGAAGTGAGAGAGAGCCCGCCATGCTCCGCCGCTCCCACGGTTGCAACCACCACCTTCGTCGTTTCCTTTCCCTACGGTGAGAATCGTGACCCCGTGGAGCCTCGGCCGGCAACGTCACCGTCGGTGGTCGATCGGAGTTCAAACCGAGCCTTTTCTTCTTCTCTTTTGTTTCTGTTTCCCGAGCGTTTTTGTATCTGGACGTTTTTGAACAAGAAAAATGAAAGAAATTAAAACCTAATCAGTTTTAAATAAAAAAAAGGGTTTCAAAACATGTTCAATTTAAATAAAAAGGATTGTGGACCGTTAAACTAATCGGAGGGACGTTGAATCACCAGACGTTTTAATTCGGACTTAGAACGGGATTAAAAGCGGGAATACTCTTTTGGACACCTCGGGAACCGTGCCTCGGGATCCGAGCCTTGGAACCCGTGCATTGGGAACCATGTCTCGGGATCCATGCATTGGAAACCGTGACTCGGGATCAGTGCATAGGGAACACTGCCTCGGGAAACGTGCACCGGGTTCTGTGCTCGGGGCTCGGGTGCTCGAACCCGATTCGTTGTATAATCCCTCTTTTGGCCCGTTTGAGTTTAAAAGGCAACTTGTTGGTTTTAATTTATATTGTACTTAACTTTTAAATTAACTTTGAGGCCGTTGTTAATTTTAACTTTCCGTGTTAATTTAGAGTCCGGCTTCGATCGTGGAGAAGATCGGAGGTAGCGAGCCAGAACGTCAGTAGCAAGGAGACGTAGCTGTCTGTTCTTCTTGAGGTAGGGAACGTAGCGAATACCGGTTTAATTACGGAAAGTTACTAATATGCATGCTAGGTATTAATGAAACTGGAACGATCGTTTAATATTATATAATAAACGGACGAGTTTTAGTAACATGTAGGATGTGATTCACTAGTGTTAGTCGCTTTCAATATTCTGGGAAATTGTCGTGCTGGTAGAATGGCCATGTCGAGCCTTAAGACTGTGTGCTGATTGAGATGCTTGATGTGTGTTAAACCGCTGATTGAGAGTCATAGTAAGATGAATTCAGTGTTGCATGTTGAGACTGTGTGTGGGCAAGTGTGCCGTGTGTGATGTAATGTGAATTCTTGATTGTGATATGACGGGGTGAGTGATAGACCGGTTTGTGTGTTATGGTGAGTTTGGCTTGGTTGGTATACCGGGGTCGAACTATGTTTTTGTGATACGTGTTATACTCTTGATGTGTGTTACCGGAGTGGTACTTACACCGAGGGATAGTTCCGGTGTAGTGTATCGAGGCCGAGGATGGCATGTTTGATACCCCGATTCTCTGTGACGGGAAGGCGTACGACCGAGGTATGTGCATGTCCAGTATGCGTGAGGCCCTGATTCTACGTGACAGGAAGACGTCCGACTGAGGGATTTCCGGTCTGGGATGTTACCCCGATTCTATGTGACGGGAAGGTGTCGGGACCGAGGCTTCGTGATCCGGTACGACATAAATGGAACGGGCTGTGATAGCCGGAGACGTTGGAAAAGGTTATACTAACTTTTGTGATTGGGCCTACGGGTCGTATTGGGCCTACGGGTCGTGATTGGGCCTGCGGGTCGTGTTGGGCCTACGGGTCGTGGTTGGGCCTACGGGTCGTGTTCTACCCCGATGATCTATGGTCCTTTGAGAACATTTCCGGGCCCCCCGATGAGATGCGTTCCTAGGGAACGTTTCCGGTCGCCCCAACGTACGTGTCTCCTCTGGACCGAGGGGCTACCCGAGATGATACGATGACTTTACGGTATGATATGATGGTAATTTGGGAACTGCAGTACGGAACATGTGTTGGTTTCTTTTGTGTGTGATACATTTGCTGTTTGGTTAATGTTTTACTTTGTGAAAGTGGTCGTGAGCGTGTTGTAAGTTTGGCTAGGAACCCCGTTTTTTGACAGTTAGTTATGCTATACTAGTATGCCCTAATTGGACGGTTACTCGTGGTGGTGAACCGATGTTCATTACCTTAACTACTTTCTCTACTGGGCGAAAGCTCACCCCTTTCATTGTTGTGTTTCAGGTGTTGAGCGAGATTTGGGCTAGCAGGACACAGTTGAGCTTGGGAGCTGGCGAGGTCTTGTCTAGTAGGTCTAGAGAGGTACTGTGTATTTTGGACTAAATACTGCTTTTACTCGATTTCCGAATTACATATTATTATTTCCAGAGTTTCGTTTAATTCTTATTTTAATTTTTTTACTTACATTATTTATTGTTCAAGTTCACGTCTCGAGTCCGGTCAAAATCGGATTTGGGGCGTGACAAACACGATTCTTTTGCTGCTACATCAAGTAATGTTTCCGGTTATGCTCAACATGCTTTTCCAGTATCGGTTTCAGGTGCTCTAAAGTTTGTTAAACAAGCAGAAGTTATTTCTAAGGAGGGTGAGGTCACGGTCCAATCGAAGCCAAAGAAAAAGCGGAATCGGGGGTCTAAGAAGATGGTGTCTCCCACGGTTGTTTACCAAACTAGAGCCCGGATTAGCTCTTGCGGTAAGGGCAATAATTCTTGTACGTTCATTGTTGACATTGCAAAAAAAATTAAAGGTAGTTTGGGTAATTGGGAATATTGTAAGAAAGTGGGTAAGAAGGCTCTTGACCTTGGTCCTCTTTTTCTTGAGTAATTCAATTCCTTGATATTGAGGTTCGTGCACATATTCCGTGTGCTTTTGAAGAAATGGAATCGAGGTCGGAGGACGGGGAAGAGGAACCGGACTTTGGTCCCTTGGTTGTTGCAGTGTCATCTTAATTATTTCAGGTGGATTGTTTGTAGGTTTTTTCCGTTGTGAAAGGTTCTGTGTGGTGAAGGTGTGGGTTTGGAGGAGTTTGGGTGTGTTTGGTTGGAGTTTGTAGGCTCAATCAGAGTGGTTTTGTTGGTATGGAATCTGTTTTCTCATTTTTTGTGTGTTGGATTTTGGTTCTCTATGTAGTTGAGCTTTCTGAGGTTCAGGGAGTGATCCTGGTAGATGTTCAGTGGTAGGGCAGAAGCGTAGTAGTCCAGATGTTGGGTGTTTTGCTGGAGTTTTGTCCTTTTTTGTTGTTTGGTTTCTGTTTGTGTTGAGTGTTGGTTATTTTATTGTTCGTAGTTTGGACTATTGGCCTGTTTGCGGGTCGATGTGGTTTGCTCGTTCCGAGTTGTTGTGGTTGTTTGAAAGGGTCGCTTTTTGTTGACATTCTTCTTTGCTTCGATCTACTATCTTTGTAGACCATTTGCTAATAATGTTTCGCTGGTAAAAAACATAGTAAATCATTATTCAAAAAAGGAAAAAAATATAGTAAGTCAAAATTTATTTAATCAAATATTGTTTAATTAGACCTAATTGATTCAATTAACAGTGAAAAAAAAACTTTTTTTTGGCTCTGACAAAACCCCGAAGACCTAGCTATAGCCGTCGTATCTAGTGGCAACTCTTCTCTTTCTCTTTCTCCGACCCATTGCCTCCTATGGATTGTTTTGTATATTTTCGTCTAACATACACAATATGTTCATCCCCTTTAGGTTTTTGTGAACAAATCTCCCGATTTCGTGCCAATTTGGTCGTCTTTTTATTTCTTTGGTGGGTGACTATATGGGGGCTCATCTATCCTGTGGTTTAGGAAGCAGCATCAACGAGACAGATCCATGACACGATTGACATGAGTTCTGATTATCACGGGACACAAATGAGGAGCAGCGTCTGATCTTTGATCCTACTCCTCCTTCTCGTAGATACCTCCTTGGATGCTTTCCGGTTGAGTTACGAGAAGAGGCAGATGCGCATAGTTATATTCACAGGGTTAGACCTCTAAGTTTACTCTAGGATAGCCATCTTGTGTATATTTGTTTTGTGTGTTTCACTGAATTATTTCAAAACTGCAATACAAAGCGGCGTTTTTTATTTTAAGATTAGCGTTTCAGAAGTGATAAGATCCGAAACTAGGTATAGTCCTTCTTTATGTTTTTACTTATATATTTTTAATAAAGGTGAATAACCATTATGCTGAAAAAAACTACACCTAACTACGTATGATTTTCACATAACTATCATAACTAAATAACTCGTTTGGGTGATGCCCTAAGTTTCCAAAAAAAAAATGACAGGGAATGATGTCAAGATTGGGTATCGTCCAAATGAAGTTTGGAAACTAAGAGTGTCGTTAGAAAATTTTATAATTAAGTATAATTATATACAAATCCGTATATAGTTGGGTTTAGTTAAATGATATTTTTTCCAGGTATATACAATCCTCAAAAGTTTAGATAGATGTGTAAATGTTTATCTGTAAACAAGAGGGAGAGAAAAGTTTACTTGGAGAGTGGTGAGTGTGAAAATGAGGATACCAGCAATCCTATGGGATCGGAAGGAGTAGTGTTGGGATGCACTTCCAAGCCACAACCCTATGGCCCAGCCAGTGGTGCCTAATACATATCCAGCAATTTGACACAGTATGTGATGCCCGAACCTTCGATGTACTCCGAGGACATGTTCTGGATCATGACATCAATGTCTGAAGGAAGGAGTTGGCAGCCAAGCTTGGTGTGGGCAGTGATGTTATAGGTGCTCACCTTTGAGGACCCATTTTGGTACCTAATGCCTATAAGTCCCCTTGTCCCAATCATTTTTGGACTCTGGCTAGGGTTCACCCCCCAAGCCATCCATCCCCTTTTGGGCAGCCTTGCACCAAAGTAGATCTCCATTCGGGTAATGCTGTCGTTGCTTGTCGATAATTTCCAGTCGAATTCAGCTCCTAGGGTTGGTAACTTCTTGCAGTTTGTTAGGGTGCATGAGGAGAAGGGATTGGTGGTGGGGAGGAGGAAGGACAAGGAAAGGATGACAAGTAGAGGCCTTGAAGAAAGAAACATTCTCTTAGTTTTTGTCCCAATTTGGTATTTGGTTTTATGTTTTTGGTAATGTATAGTTTCTTTCTGTTGTTGTGCTTGATGGACTTTAAATGGGTTGGAGGCAAGCTTTATTCTTCAGATATTGAACATAAGAGTTATGAAGAAGTAACCCTCAAAGCTGTTTATTCCTTCTTCCCCTTTTCTGCTTCATATTTTTTTAATATTTCATGCACCTTCTCAAAGCATTGAACATATCAAACCCACCAAAATCTAACACTTATTGTTTTGATTTTCAAAAGAAGTATTTTTCCTCCATTCATGTACCTTCTTTGATCAATTAATAAATGCAAGGATATTAGAAATATTGGCTGCATAAGTAGTATATACTTATAAATAAAATATATATATATATATATATATATATATTCAGGAAACTTGTTATGGAATAGATAGAGAAACTATATAATTTCAGTTATGAACCTTTATCTCATGCTAAATTGATCATGAGTGAATAAAAGTTGATGTACATCTGATTTTATGTGATATTAGAAACAAGTCTAAAAATATAACAATGACTTACATACATATTATTGTTGATTAGAAGCTTTATGAAAATGACTTTGGGCAAGAAATGATTGGAGATCTTTAAAGTTTGCATTGAATCATGACTTGGTCCTAACTTTATACGGCTACTGCATACACAATAATAAAGGACTGCATGCCTAATATATATATGCATGCTTAGCGTTTCTGAACCCGCGAAAAAGCACAAAAAGGAATGTTGTTTAAAGCAAAAGTGAAAGTAAAGACTAATTAAAGCAATAGAGATAAATAAGGGATAGTAATTCTGACTTCTAAGAGTGAAATGATATAAAATCTTCGGAGAATGAGGGTCTCGTCGATCCTAGTGTATCAACAGTTGTGTCGCAAATTGAGTCTGTTCTTGCCGATCAACCAGCCATTGTTGCTCGACCTTGTAGGATCGCTATCGGCTCTCCCGGGCATTGTCCCGTCTCCCCGTCCAATCGGGTCTCTCGTCATGTGCGTGTGTATCCTCCCTGGTGTTGTCTCTAATGTGGCCGCTTCCAATGCTGCTCCAGCCTCTTCCTCCTTCGCCGCATCCGCAACGAGTCTGTGGATCTGTTGAGGTCCTAATAGGGTGCAATAACCGGTGCTACCGCCTTCTTTGCCGTCATTTCCACCATTGCCTCCGTCGTCACCAGCGCTGTTGCTCTCCGATCATCGGAAGCCTGACCCAGGGTCCGACATCGAGAGTGCGGCACACCCGATCACTCAAGTCCTCTATGCAGGGCCGCCTCAGTCTCTTTCGTTGGATCGGGGCAATGATACACATGCGAGGTCAGTGAAGCAACCTCGTCAAAGCCAATGAGTGTGCGACCGAGCAACAAGGTGTGTTTGGGGACGGACGCCCTGTTGGATCTCGATGGAGAGTATGAACATACAATCGCAACGGAAGCAAACAACTCGAGACCATGCACAAATAACTACCACAATTAGATTCACAAAACAAACCGAAATCACCATTGCTTACCAAATCAAGAACACCGGGTAAGGAATGACCGAACTTGAGTCTCTAACACGCCTACATGTCCTCCTAGGAATCAAAGCCACATAGTTCCTATCAAGAGGACTCATGTAAGAACCACTCCCGGTCAACGACAGTCAAACCTGCGAAAAACAGGAAAATTTAAAAATTTTAAGACAGACACTTAATTTAACCTAAATTGACCCCGAGGGTCATACCGGACTTAATTTGACCCCGATATCGATCAAAGTGAGTTCCGGGGGACTCAGGGCAACTTTCTGATCAATTTGGGAAATGTTGACTTTTCGCTGGAAAAGTCAACCGAGCGACGTTTTGGACCATTCGAGGACCGTTTTGGATCCAAAAAGCTTAGCCGTCATCGTAGCGGTCTTAGTTGAGCCGTTTCCTTGTAGCCCGCCAAGTTTCGTAATTTCTTGAAAAAAGTGCCCGTTCGGGGCCCGAAACGTCCGATTTTCGCGAATCTGATCGGGAGGAGCTCCGGCCACCATAGGGAGTGGCCACCCACCATGGGAGGTGGCTGGCCGGAGCTACGGCCGGCCACCACCATGGTGGGTCGGGACCATTTAAGCCCTAGGGCACACGGCTAGGTTGGGTCGGGTGGGGCCCACGTGCTCGGGTGCTCGGGTTTAGTGTTCGGGTTGTTTAAAACGTTCCCCAGACCATTTATCCATAAACGAATCGAAATTTGGAATTGAATTGGAAAAGTTGTAATTAACGGGTTTTAGAAACTTTAAACGTTAATATATTGACTCGGAAGTCGGAATTCGATTCCGTCAAGTGCTTTGGGGTCCCTGAATTATTCTAAGACCGTAGAAACAAAAACGGGAATTTTTGGAGCCCCGGAAGGGCATTTACAAAACCCGGGCAGATTCGCCATGCCGGGCGAATCGGGCCTTTACGGGTCCTTTATCGACAATGTCGAGCAATTGGGAAGTTTGGGAGTGATTGACATTGTTGGGGTTGCGTTTGGGCGTTAAGTTTATTAATTTCCGGTTTATTTCCTGCGAGTTTAAAGTGCTTTAAAAATTGTGTTCTTTTAGATCGTGCTGCGGACCGGGGCAAAGGGAAGCTCGGCGAGTGACTGGGATCACGTCGAGGCTTAGTGGAGAACTTTTGGAGTTATATACGAGTTAGGGAAAAGTAGCCGGATCTCGGCCCTGATTAGGGAAAGTTAACAGTAGAATTGCATGTGACACCGGGGTGTCGTGGGTTAAGTAGGTTAGCGAATATTAGAAAAGCATGATACGGGAACGTAGCGTTTATGAGAAAAACATGTGACACTTAGTAGTGTCGTAGGAACAGAGAACTTAGCGATATTAGAATTACCGGAGGCATATGACCATGCCCGGAGGTTGACTGTTTAATTTATGTCTTGGGTGGCCATGAGAGCCCGTGTATTGTTGTTGATGTCTTGGGTGGCCATGAGAGCCCGTGTATTGTTGTTGGTGTCTTGGGTGGCCATGAGAGCCCGTGTATTGTTGTTGGTGTCTTGGGTGGCCTTGAGAGCCCGTGTTTTACTGTTGGGATGTCTTGGGAGGCTATGAGTGCCCGTGGGGTCGTTGAGCCCGTGAGTTACAGTTGGTGTGTCTTGGGATGCCATGAGGGCCCGTGGGGTTGTTGAATCCGAGTCTTTTCCGTTGGAGTCTTGAGTGGCCATGAGTGCCTGTGGAGTGTTGAGCTGGTCTTGTTACTGTTTGTTGAGCTTGCTTGTGATTGTGATTGTGTTTGCCCGGGGTTAGTAACCCGACTTCGTGTCGGGGAATGGTGTGGATTTTGGCAGGTTACGAGGATTCTTTGGCTGGCCTGACCAAATTCGAGTCTCGACAGGTTATGAGCATTCTTTGGCTAGCCTGTTCCGTGTCCGGATCCCGAAAGGTTATGAGCATTCTTTGGCTAGCCTGATCCATGACCGGGTCTCGGCAGGTTACGAGCATTCTTTGGCTGGCCTGATCCAGGTTCGAGTCTCGGCAGGTTGTGAGCATTCTTTGGCTAGCCTGATCCGTGTTCGTGTCTTTGGAGGTGGTCATAAATGGTTGTCGGGTTTACTTTATGAGTTTGATGTTGAGTCTATTGTGGAAGGTAACGGGTTGTGGGTCAGTTGAGTACTTGAGTTGGGGATTGTAGTCTCGGTGATGGGTTTGGTTTTGGTGTTACTGGCTTTATCTACTAATTATGCCATAGTCAATCTGTTATCCGTGGTGGTGAGCGAACACTCACCCCTAGCTGCTTTTCCTACAGGTACCGATCACCGGACGGACTAGGTGAACTCTTGAAGCTTGTGGAGCTAGGAGCGGAGTCTGGTCTTTATTTTGTTTAGTCTAGTGACGGATACTTGTACCTTGTCCTTTTGTTGGGACGTTTTTGTATTGTAAATATTATTTTTGATAACTAAATGGTAATTTCAAAGTATTTAGTGAAAAAAAGTTTCAAGTGTTTTATGATTTTAAATGTTCGCGTCCCGAGTTCGGTTTACTGAAATTGGGGCGTGACAACTCAAGAACACAAAAATGGAGGTATTTCTTATGTCATTTAATCCCATCAACATAATAGAATAATAGTAGATAGAACAAGGATGGCGTAAAGTCTTAATAGTTAGTAGAGAGTTGATGGATTGAGGGTCCAATCCTATCACCAACTACCTAATCTAAGTAATTAGTTAGAACCATTTAGTTAAGACTTAACTAGTTGGTTCCATGGGTCTTTGGTGGCATGGGCCGCCATGGGCCTCAAGGGTGAGGGCATGAAGACGGGGTTTTTGCATACCCTCTTTAACGTGGTTCCGTACACGTTCGTTCAAGCAATAAATGATAATGGTAAGAAACCGGTCGAACACTAAGGAGGAGTCAGGCCAATGGATGATAAGATCTACAAAAAAAATGATAAAAAAGTGAAAAATGTATAAAGGTCACTAAATACACTATTCTAAAAACAAGAAAATGGTTCAAGCAGTAAACACGGAAAAATAAATGATCATGTGAATTTAGTGAGAAATAAGGAAAGGCGAAGTTGAAAATACAATAGAAAGATTTGATATAAGGAACAACCATGGGTGGCGTGTTCATACATAAAGCCAATCAATGAATAAGGTAATCAATGTGACGATGATGATGAAAAGAGTGCTCCCGTCATGGCTCAAAAACCAATCATTGGAGTAAATGTGCAAGTATGAATTTCTATGGTTCGAGTAAAATCAATCATCGAACTTTCATACCTCTATTTTACATTCTCTTAAGTTGCTTCTCAACTTGATGATATATCATATAGATAAATAATCAGCGCGAGTAAACTTACATAAGGTAAGCGGTGCTTACCCTAGTAACACATAAATGTTAAAATAGGCAAGCACAAATAAAGAATTGTGTCTACCTATTCCTAGTTCACTTCTCGAATATCGAACATCAACAATCAAGATAGTACCTATAATCAAGTTGAACTAAATAGAAACTCGTTATGGTAATACTCAAGCGTAGAACACAATCTATGTGAAAAGTGAATTATCTAGCTACACCTAGATCAATTTCTCTAACCCGACCATCTCAAATTTAACGTGAACGTCTTGGTTAAATTATGATCTACATAAGTCCCCTAATAAGGGACTTGGTATCACTCAAACTAGATAACTCATCAGGAAAAGCAATGATTCAATTCAATGTTTCAATAGTCTCAAAGTGCACAAATAAATAATACACCGATCCTAGATAGCTACAACTAACAATTTACAGGGCAATACACACCTAAAGCAATAAATCACTCAAGGGCAATCCACACCCAAAATCATCAATTTAGCTTAAAACACACATGACATAAATATAAATCATCGGAAAATAATCAATATCATATAGAATGCAACGATCAAATCAAGCATCCAAAATAAGCACTAAACATATTAGGTAACGAAATCTACGACTAATATAACTTAGCACTTGATATTCGTTCAAGAGATCAAAAATTCTCCTAATGAAGTTCATACCAAAAATATCTAATTTAGCATGCAGTTAATACATACAAATTATTTTCTCTGATTTAATTAACCTAGAATCAATCTATGTACATAAATCGACCAAAAACACTTACATCGGGTAACGAACACAAATGGGTATCGAACTCAATATTGCAAAAATCATCATCTAACACCACAAATGAATAACCTCATGTATTAATAACACTAAAATGTATTTACAACGACATCCATAGCTCGGAGTGACTACTCACGAGCCACAGAGCTAAATACGACAAAATCAGTGTATGAAAACGACATTGAACTGAAAATAAGATGAAATAAGGTAAAACCCGTGCTAGGAATGAAAATTCCTAGCTTAGATCGTCCAAAAATCAGGTCAAAATCGATCCAACTCTTCAAAATAAGCTCGGACCAAGCTTAGTGTTGAGCGTCCTTTGGAGATTCGATTTCTGTTCTTGAAAGAACCAAAACCAAAAACTAATGGATGATATCGGAAGGTGGGTGTCAGAGCTTTACTCCGGTAGCTGGAACTCACCGGGAGGTGGCCGGAGCGCTGAGATATGTCCGGATAAAGTTGCTCCGTACGTCTGCTCGTTCTTTTTTCTAAAATATGGTGTCTGTGTGTTTTTATTCTCCCCGATCGAAATCGCGCAACTCCGCTTGAAGGAGACGCTGTTGGCCCAACTAATCTGCTAAGGGCTGGACTACAAAGGAAAACGGTGCAACCGGCCCATCAACGGCCACAAAAGGTCTTCGCGCGCGGTCAAAGTAATCCACAGACGTCAGCTCGCGTGTGTATGGAGCTCCTTGCTTCACCGCTGCTGCAAATCACTGGTCAGATGACCAGATCAACAGACACGTGTCGCCAGCTAGTTGGCTCATCCATTTTGTTCTTTTTCATTATTTTGCCTATTCCTGCTCTGTTTGATCTCCAATTTGCTTCGTTCTTTCGTCGATAATTTTCTTTTTTAGAGACCAACAAAATGAGACCAACATTAAATATATTATGAATAACTGAAAAATATCGACATTTAAAGGGCTTAAGATCAATTATTAAAATATGCTAAAATAACAAAATAAGGGACAAACATGATAAAAATATAGGGGGAAATGGTTAAATTAAGTAGGACAAATTTACGCTCATCAGGGCCCGTGGTCATTCCTGACGAGGTTCTGTGACGCTCTCGCCCCCCCACGTCTTCCATCCCAGATATGTCCAACATTATTTAACGAGATCGTTCCATAGACTCTAAGTCTTGTCTCGATCCGTAAAGTCCTAATTACTTACGGGCACATGACCCAAAACCCTGTTTTGGTCATGTCTCGTTTCAACGTTCTTCCTTGGCCATGCTCCTCCACAAGTGTGTTAATGAGTTTCTTCCTCCGGTGTGACCCTCAGATTTATGCATGTCGGTAGATCAACGTAAAATATCATTTTACTTGATCCTACACATGTGGAAACTAACGAGACTTTATTATTTCCTGATACCGCATAACGAATTGACCCTTGTCGATTTTAACCTTTCTGTCATCTATGTCGCTATCCTTTTATCTCAAGATATCCTGATTGAGATAAGGCATATAACCGTCATCCTTATTATTCTCAATCACTATTCCGTGATATGTAAGATGACTAAATCTTCGATACTCAATATCATGTGCATGGACATGCTATTATTTCAGTCACTCTCGATCAAGCGGCCGAGAACCGATTGTAGTATGAGGAATAAATCTCTTAGTCGTTTTTCGTGTCACTCATCCAATCCGTTCCAAAGCCAATCCTAGCTGTTATGGAAACCCTGTCTCAAGCAACGTTGGGCTCAGCTAAAACTCAGTTGTTTAACACATAGTAATCCCAAAGAATTCTTGGTCTAAGGATACCTGACAAGCTACGCCATTGAATATGTTCATGACTTGATCTATGGAACATATTCATGCTGGGTCGTCTAATATCATGTCCCACATGATATCTAAAGCTTTGTTGACTAGGGACCCATTGAGTGTGATCTATCTCGATCTATGGTTCTGTTCACATGGTGGGCATAGATTAGAACACATGTGGATATATTACTCAAACACATAAGTAATATTTAAAGACCCTTTACTTTTATTGCTAATGATGATATATACATTTGGATGTTTACGATTGAACTACGGGCACTAAGACTAACAATCTCCTACTTGCCCTAGTTTCAATCTAAACTCCAATCTATTCCCATTGACCCTACATGCCTCTCATGTTTAGTCAACGATAATGCCTTAGTCAAAGGGTCGGCTATGTTAATATAGGTGATCTTCACATCGCCTTGGTTCAGTATTTTTCTGATGAGGTGATAACATCGTAGTACATGTTTGGATTCATTATGTGATCGAGGCTCTTTAGCTTGCGCAGTGGCCATTGTGTTGTCGCAAAATAGGTTCACCAGGCTGGATGAGTTTTTAATTACACCCAACCCCATCGTGAACTTCCTAATCCATACAACCTCCTTGGCCGCCTCTACAGTCGCTATGTACTCGATCTCTTTTATGGAGTCAGCGACGGTGTCTTGCTTCACGCTTTTCCAGCTGAAAGCTCCACCATTCAGCGTAAACACATATCCCGACTGACTTCTAAAGTCATCTGAATCTGTCTGGACTAGCGTCAACATATCCATTAACGACTAGTTCAACATCACCCTTTCCCTCGTACACTAGAAACGTGTCCTTAGTTCTTCTCAAATATTTGAGAATCGCTTTAACCGTTATCCAGTGTTCCTCACCGGGGTTAGATTGATGTCTACTGGTACAACTCAAGGCATATGAGTCATCTGGTCTCGTGCACATCATGGCATACATGATTGATCCTACCGCCGAAGCGTATGTGACTCACATCATCCTTATCAGCTAAGGTGAATGCCATGACCTACGAGCAAGAGTCCTTTTTTGAATCAAGCATTGAGAACCTACTCAATACCTTGTTCACATAGGCGCTTTGACTTAAACCCAAGGCCCTCTTGGTGCGATCTCTATATATCTTAATCCTTAAGATATAAGCAGCATCGCCTTAGTCCTTCATAGAGAAACAACTCCCTAACCAAGCTTTAGTCTCGTGAAAGGTTGGGATGTCGCTTCCAATGAGTAGTATGTCATCGACATACATCACCAGAAAGGTAATCTTACTCCCGTTTGCCTTCTTGTAAACGCAAGGTTCATCCCCGTTCTTGATAAAGCCAAATCCAATTATAGTTTCATCAAAACGAAGGTTCCAACTCTGAGAAGCTTATTTCAATCCATAGATGGATTTCAACAACTTACAAATCTTTCCCTTATTCTTCGGATCGACAAAACCTTTAGGCTGAGACATATAAACGTCTTCAGTCAAATTTTCACCCATGTTCCATCACACAATCAGAAGGATGACATCCTAACAAGGCGTTTGGGGCGGAACAAATTTAAAAACCAAAGAAGAAACCCGAACCTCTGGATCTTACAATATTAGGGTAAAATAATCTTGTATTTTACTCTTATGTTCAAACATAAGACTCAATCACGAGTCAAAGTGGTTGTTATGCCTCTTCCTACATTCGAACTGTATAGATAAGTTTCTTGCAGAGTTTTAATCTTGCTTACTCTGTATTTAAGTTGATTCTCTCTACTAAAATAAACAATTAATTCAACTACAATTCTCCTCTCTTATCAAACACATCTTAACTATTTTATCTCAGTAAGTATTTTGATCAAAATTGATTCAAACTTTGTCATATTTTGTAATTCCATATCCAATCATCATGTTTCAAGAACCTCGTTCTAGTGTCTGATGGTTTCCGATGAAGTTTGAGTGGCAATCACAACAACCGCAACTTGCTTGACTTCTTTTCACTACGGAGAGAGAATATCGGGGCATGAGGACTTGATTGTATGCATTAGATCATACTTGATTCCAAGAACACAAATCTTGGAGAAGCTCGGTAATAACCAATATTAGGCGTCGTAAGCAACTGGCGCATCTACCTCTGCAGCAAGTTCCGACAAGCGAACTTGCTGACAGTCCACAAACGACTTTGGAAGTGCATGCCAAGGTCCAAAGTGTGGAGAAGAACTTGAAGATCTAGAAGCAATGAAGAGAGTCCACGAAGAAATTTTGGGTGGATATGCATGCGCAAGACCATCAACAAAATCATCAGTTGGACATATCAGTTTTGAATTTGTATCGTCCGTGATGGCAGGAAGCAAGGCGATGGCTGAAGAGTTGGAAATATAGGATTCCTTGTCCAAAGTTGGGATATGACAAGGGACGCCTTGCGGTTTTAACACAGAAAATAACATGGCAAACGTACCGGCCGTCAAATAGTATTTCGGGATTTTTAGTTCCGAGTTATCGAACCCAAAAGAGTATGAGTCAATACAATTTCTATCTTAAAGTTGTTATTAAGCTATCTCGGCAATAAAATGGTTTTGTGGTTTTTAAAACATGTGAAAGTGAATGTAAGCAATTAAACGGTAAACAGGTATTCACGGAGCTCGAAAGAGTTTTGAGTTAGAGAAAAAGAAATCTAAGGTTTTCTGGTTCATAGAGACCATTTCCAATGCATTAAATGACGATGAACAAAGTGAAGGTGTTTGATTTTAGGGGCAACGAATTATCTCTCAAACTAGTCCTGACTGCTCCCGTTGTTTCAGACCCTAATGGAATCTAACCACCTAGTTCTCTCGAATCAAGATGTAGGAAGACCCAAAGCACTACGTTCTTTGATAATTTATAACTTTCGGTACGAATCCTATGGTTATTGCAATTGTGTTAACCTAGCTATCCCTAGTCTAGATTTAAACCTAATTCGTATAAGATTTTTGACCCAATTACAATCCACCTTTCCTGAGTGTCAGATTGCAATTCTCACCTTCTATTAGGCCTACCCGGGAGATAAAGCATTAAGTTCAAACCAAATACAAACCCTAATCAAATCAACAAACTCAATATTCATGCGTTCAATACATTGGAAGTAAAATCTCTACTCCCCATAAACCCTAGATTATTGGGGGTTTAGTTACTCATGAACAAGGAGAGAAAAGAAACAATGGATGGGTACAAACAAACCTTCATAATCAAAGTAATGTAGAGAAATACAATACCCAAATTCAATACAACGATGTTCTTCAAGGTAGAAATCTCCTCTCCTACTTGCTCTCAACTCCCCTCTCTTCTTAGCTCTCTAAAAATACAAGTCCTCGTATTCTAAAACTAAAAAATCAGATAAATAGGGCCAATCTCGAGTCTAAATCAAACAGGGAATAAGGGTTCTGCGCATGTCACAGTTATGTGGGCTTTTCCGTCACGGATCCGTGAAGGATCAGTGAGTCCGGACCGTCTTTGAGCTTCAAATCGGCTCCGTGGCGCAACCCGTCACGGTCCCCTTCACGGATCCTTGACGGATCAGTGAGCCTGTACCGTTTTCGTGGTTCATAACGACTTCCTGGCGCGACCCGTCACGGCCTCTACCACGGGTCCGTGGTAGATCGCTGGAGTCTGGCTCATGCTAGAACAACAACTTTAGAATTTATTCCCCTTTTTTGATTGGTTTCCGCTCTAATTCCACGCTATAACCCGATAACCATGAGAAATGAGTAAAACATGGGAGAGCGAGATAATAATGGGCTAAAATCACTAATAAAATCCCTCTAAATGTGGCATTTTTATTGCTAAGATGCGTCTGCATCAACACCCCACACTTATACTTTTTCTCGCCCCAAGAAAATCAAAACAAGAAGACATCATCAACTAAGATAGAACCGGTTAAACCCCAAGGTTCACCTCGATATGAGGAGTCCGATACTCCTTTATCCAATACATCAACATAAAGATGCACGTGCAATGCATGATTCCTAACTCTAATGCATTCCTATAACACACTATATAATGTATGCAAAAAGGGCACAAAAAGCAGGTGATATTCAAAGTCATGCATAAAGGGTCACATGGGTGTTCTCAGAGTCACCACACGCCAAAAATATTACACTCATCAAAGAAGCATATGAACCAATGAATTCATTAAAGTAGGATGCTACTCACATTAAAGAGTTAACCCTTTCCATTTAAACTCACATTTACTCATTCACCATAACCGTGTGTTTCCTCTTTTCCCTATACACATAATTTAGAGATTCATATGCTATCATGCTAGATCCATCTCCACTAATTGTAAGGAACCATGGTTGTTCACGAATCCGAAAGGTCTTTAATTTGGCTTGTAATGTAAGGCTAGGCAAAGGGTATGGATGGAGTATGAACATAAGCTAACATAAACATCTCAAGACAAAAATGCTTCATTCTCACACCCACAAATTATTTCACACATCCCAAACCTTATTTGTTTACCCTCCAACTCTTGCAAATTCTAATACCATTTCCTGTTTTATTGAATAGCTAAGGGCAACACTAACACGCCATTATTTTTATCTTTTTTTTTTCTTTCGGTCCTAGCTATCCATAAATTCACCACCTTTCTCTAAAACACTATCACGCCTTACCCCACACTTATTTTCCACTAGGGATATTAATTTTTTTCTACCCCTTTTTCTCTTATTTTCTTTTTCTTTGGGGCAAGGCGATGATAAAATTGTTCTATTATTCTTTCATCAATTTTTCCTCTCTTTTGCTCACTTATTATCCCATAAATAACCACTCTCAATGAAGCACCTAAGCCTAGACACATGGGTTCAAACAATGATGAGGATATAAACATGAAACGAAAGGCACATAGGATTGTAATGTCGGGTTTAGAAATGAAAGGCTTAGGCTCAAATGGGTGACTAAGAAATTCAATCATGAAAGGGTGGGCAGTTTTTAGCTCAAACCATCCAAAGATGGTCTAAAATCATTTTCCTAAACAACCATGTTCCTTATTCTTATTTCACCTCGAATGGGTCGTACATGTAGTTCTAGACTCAAGTTACCACGCATATGAATCAAAGAAATTCAACACTTGTTCTAGCAAACACTCAAACAAAAGCGGAAGAGTTAAACTTAATGCATGTGCTTTCACTACTTATTCGATTCATTCATGTTCATATACAACTTTGATTTATGCAAGAAATAAGCATTTGCGACAATTCGATCATCGAAATCTTAGGAACATATACACTAGACTCAACATATCACCAGAAAATATATTTTTGATTTTTCAAAAGTTTAAAGCACAAATGATGCATGAGTACACAAAAGAAAACACAATGCAATGCAAGGCATAGACCACCCAACATTTTAAAACTAAGCAATGTCCCCAGTGCGACTCTAAACACATATTTACACATGCATATGATAAATCATAACAATGAAGCACCCCACACTTTAGTTAGTAGGTATACAATTCACAAACCCCTATATGCATAGTCTATCAGCATGACAATTTAGGCACTCAGGGCCCACCAGATAGCATAAAGGAAGTAAATAGCGGTAAACAGTGTAAAATAGGAATGGAAGAGATACTGCCACTCGAAGAACCGCTACGCAAACTGCACTGACTGTGGAGATCCTCGTGCATGGATGGATGGAAAGCTCTTCGCCCGAGAGAACGTCCAGGAGGTTTGGCGCCATAATCTGTTCTACTGAAATGATCACGCCCTCAACTCCATGTGTTGGGTTGCCTCCAAACCAGCACATTTGTTTAACGTCGTTAGCTCGACGAAAGGGGTGACCACAGAAGCCACCCAAGCACCACTCCAGAAGCCACTGGCCGGCAGAGTTAATGCTGGACACAGACTCAGACAAAAATATAAAATGCATGAGAAATAAAACACAAATTATGGGTTCCCAAATCCATTAAGCCCTAGCGATGCTGAAATCAGATAATAAGCATATACCACACAACATGCATAAATTAAATGATTGGAAAGCATAAAACACATATATACAAGATACAAATGGACCTTCTTACTACGAGTGGTCAGGAGGGAGGTCAGAAAAATGGCCAGATTGGCGGCCACCCCACCAGTTAGAGCCTATGCGGGTCTTGATCATGTAGACCGACATCGGCATGGTGGACAAGGGCTCAAGACTAGAGTCCACCGTGTCAAATCGGGTGTGAACCATGCCGAACTGAGCATCCACCCCATCAAAACGGGTATCGACCCCGTCAAACCGATTAGATATACCCCAAAACTGGGTAACACACTCATCATGGTGGACCACCTGTCTCTAGAAACCCGCGCGCATATCCTCTTGGAGAGCTGTGATCTAGGCATCCAGGCGTGCCCTAAATTTATCCGCAAAACCCAAAGTTCGTGTGACGAACTTGGTGTCCACTAAATAATTTTGCATAGTGCCCCGTTTCTTATTTTGTTCAAGAAGCTTAATTCTCGTTTCATTGGTAAAAATTAGGCACGGGTGATTCGGAGTACCTATGGACGAGTTTGGTTCAAAAAGAGGTCGCTCGTCCGCATCGTCCGAATCAAAGCTTGGGTCTGGATGAAGGATTCGTAATGATGGAGGCTGTGATTCCGACGCCTCTCCCTGCTTCTGCTTCTTTCTGGGTGCCATCTGACTGTCTTGCCATAGATGTCACCACGGATCCGAGACGGTGGCAACAACAGTCTGTAGGACGGAGTCGTGAGAGTGTCTAGCACGATCTTCAAGATGAAGCTGTGAGGGTGTCTGGCACGATCTTCAGAACGGAGCCGTGAGGGTGTCCGACATGATCTTCCAAATGGAGCCGTGAGGGTGTCTGACACAGTTCTCAAGACGGGTCGTGATGAGGTCCCAGTAACAAAAACCAGCAGCACTTCACTTAACGCTGGCGATGAGCAATGGGTCACGGTCTTCAGGACGGAGCCGTGACGATGTCTGAAGCTCATGGTGAGGAAGGTATGGTGGCATGGAGGATGTTTTCAGCTTAAAAGGGGAAGAGGATAAGGGGGTTTTGGTGGTGATGGATTAAAGAGATATGAGAGTGGTTTGGGATTAAGGAGATGGAAGACGAGGCAAGGTTTATGGAGGAACAATGGAGATTGAAGACGGAGGTGTAGAGGATGATGAGAGGTTGAAGAAGAAGAGATTGAGGGGATGGAGGCGTGAAAGAGGAGAAGAAGAAGAAGAAGAGTGGTTATGGCTAGGGTTTCGTACTGGGCTTTAGTGAAGTGGACTGCGGATTGGGCTTTAGTGAAGTGGGCTTCGGCCGAAATTTGCTTTCTTTAATTTCTTCTCTGGTCGGTCACGGACCCGTGACCTGATCCGTGACGGTCTCCCTCATGGAGCCATCCTAAAGCAGCGAGTTTAACCCTTTTTTTTCTTCTTCTTCTTTCTGTTTCGTCACATACCCGTGATATATTTCTATCTTTTTATAGATCCTCTTGTTCTTCCTTTGACGATCATGCACACAAACGCATCTATCATTCACGAAAAATAATGAAAATAAACATAAAATATCCTCTAGTTGCCTCTTGAGAAGCGCTTTTGTTTAACGTCGTTGGCTTGACTCAAAGGAGACATAGGCTGTCTCTAAGCCTCATAGTCTGGCTCCTCTAGGTATAGGCACTCTTCTGGACCTAACTCCCCACCATACTAATGTTTTACTCGGTGCCCATTCACCAAAAATGGGGCCTTCTTCCCATCACAAATCTCCCCCGCCCCCTTAGATAGGACTCGAGTTACTTTGTAGTGGCTGCTCCATTTCGAAACGAGCTTTCCGGAGAAGATTTTCAACCGAGAGTTATAAAGAAGGACTCTGTCTCCTTCTTTAAACTCTCTTTGCACAATTCTCTTATCATGAGCGATTTTGGTGCGCTCCTTGTATAACTCGGTGCTGAAATAAGAAAGGGACCTGAATTCGTCCAACTCATTAATCTGCATTAATCTCTTTTCGGTGTTGGGTCTCGAGGTAGGGTTGGAGATGAACCAACTCGCAGCGGAAAATCAATGAAAACCAAGATACCATTAAAACCATGAAACAACTAACAAAGAATGGATTCACAAGAGAAAAGTTCAACACTATTTCTTACCAAAACAAGAACACCGGGTAACGAATGATTGGCTTGAGTCTCCAAGACGCCTACGTATCCACATGGGAATCAAAGCCACGTAGTTCTTCTCTTTGAGGACTCAAGAACACAAAAATGGAGGTGGGAGCTTTCCTTGCCCGAAATTGCAAGGGAGAGGAAGGAGAAGTTGTGTTTCCTATTCTTGTCTTGTGTTTGTTATGTTGAAAAAAGATGACTTAAACATAAAAAACTCCATACCTGTCCAACTTAAGGCATGGGACAAGCATGGTGACAAGTAAGGTGTAAATAGGACAAAGTATGGCTAGACAAGACGGGGTTAGGTGGTCAATCACCAATACCTTAATCCTTGTCATGCTCACTTAGTACTAATAAATCAACACTTGATTAATTAGTTCCATGGGCCTTGGTTGCATGGGCCTTTCATGGGCCTCTTGAAACATGGCCCGTGGCCATTCCCAACGAGGTACCGTGACGCACTCATCGCCACCAAGCCTTCCATACCGGAAATTTCCAACATTATTCGACGCGATCAATCCCAAGACTCCAAGCCTTGTCTTGATCCATAAAGTCCTATTCAATTACGGGCACATGACCCAAAAGCCAGTTTTGGTCATGTCCCGAGACAACTCTCTTTTGACCATTCTCCATAAATGTGTCATTGAGTTTCATCCTCCGGTGTGACCCTTATGTTTATGCATGTCAATAAGTCAACGTAAAATCCCATTTTACTTAATCCTATATAAGTGGCAACTAACGAGACTTTAGTATTGCCTGACACTACATAACGAATCAACCCTATCGATTCTAACCTTTCCGTCGTCTATGTCACTATCCTTTTATCTCCGATATCCTGATTGAGATAAGGCATAGAGCCGTCATCCTTATTATTATTAATCACTGTACCTTGATATGTGAGATGGCTGAATATATGATACCCAGTATCATGTGCATAGCCATGCTATTATTTCAGTCACTCTCGATCAAGCGGCCGAAACCGATATCTTACTCATACCTTAGTATGAGGGATAAATCCCTTAGCCGTCTTTCGTGTCACTCATGTAGCCCGTCCCCAAGCCAATCTTGGCCGTTATGGAAGCCCTGTTACGGAAAATGTTAGGCTCAGGTCAAACCCAGTTGTTGACTACATAGCGATCACAAAGACTCCTTGGTCTAAGGATACAAGACAAGCTACGACACTGAATATGTTCATGACTTAATCTATGGAACATATTCAGGGTGGGTCGTCCAATATCATGTCCCACATGATATCTATGATCAGACTCCGGAATCCCATTCCAATGAGTAACAGAACGTAAGCCATAAAAAGCCATCTTTCATAATAGTCGCTTCTAGTGAAGCTTCTTTGACTAGGGACCCATCGAGTGTGATCTATCTCGATCTATAGTTCTATTCGCATTGTGGGCATAGATCAGAGCACACATTGATATATTACTCCAACACATAAGTAACATAAAGCCGCTTTAATTTTATTGCTAACAATGATATATACATTTGGACATTTAGGATTGAACTACGGGCACTAATACTAACATTCAACACACATGTTAGCATCAAAGTTTAAAAATTTAAGCACCTAATATGGTTTATGCTGTAACTCTAACGGTAAGTGACATGACTTACCATATACCATCTTGTATGGTGATATCCCAATATGGGTTTTATATGCTGTTCTATATGCCCACAATGCATCATCTAATTTTTGTGACCAATTTTTCCTAGACAGATCAACAGTCTTTTCTAAAATCATTTTCAATTTCCTATTAGTGACTTTCACATGCCCGCTTGTTTGGGGATGGTAGGGTGTAGCTAAGCGATGTCGAACTCCATACTGATTTAAAAGTTTCCAAAATATTTAATTGAAAAAGTGTTTTTCACCATCGCTTACTGTTTCCCTGGGTGTGCCAAACCGGGAAAAAATGTGCTTCTTTAGGAAAGCAACCACTGGCTTGGCATCATTGGTGGGCAAGGCTATCGACTCTACCCATTTTAATACATAATCATTAGCAACTAGTACATATTCCATATCGTTAGATCGAGGGAAGGGACCCATGAAATCGATGTTCTAGACTTCAAATAACTCTACCTCTATGGTGACATTTAGAGGCATCTCATGCTTCTTTGATATGTTGCCGGTCCTTTGGCACATGTCACACTTCTCAACAAATCGAATAGCTTGATGAAATAAATTAGGCCAGTAAAAACCCGATTGAAGTACCTTTTGAGCTGTCCTTTGTGGTCCAAAATGACCTCCTACCTCACCTCCGTGGCATTGATGTAAAATTATTTCAGTTTCCTCCTCGGGAATACACCTTCTCCCCATTTGATCTACACATATTCAAAACAAAAAAGGATCACCCCAAAAATAATTTTTCACATCATGCAAGAATTTTTTCTTCTGGTAGGATGCATATTAGGTATTAGAGCACCACTTGCCAAATAGTTTACAAAACTTGCAAACCACGAGGCTTCAATGAGCTTTGCTTGGAATAGGTGCTCATCTAGAAACTCCTCGTTAATGGGCTTACTTAGCTTTTCATATTGATTCTCAATCCTAGACAAATGGTCTGCTATCACATTCTCTACTCCCTTCTTGTCTCATATTTCCAAATAGAATTGTTGGAGTAGTAAAATCCACCTCAAAAGTCTAGGCTTTAAATCCTTTTTACTAAACATGTGCTTAAGAACTGCATGGTCAGTGTATCCTATAACCTTGGACAAGACAAGATATGAGTGAAATTTATCACATGCAAGTACGACAACTAATATTTCTTTCTCACTAGTAGCATAATTTATTTGAGCCTCATTAAGAAATCGACTAACATAGTATATGGTATGAAAAATATTATCTTTCCTTTGCCCTAAAAGGGCCCCTACCGCTATATCACTAGCATCACACATCAATTCAAAGGGTAGAGACCAATCGGGACTAACCATTACATGTGCATTTACCAATTTTGCTTTCAAGGATAAGAAGCTTTTTAAGCATCCATCATCAAAATTAAAAGGTACATCTTTTACTAGTAAATTGCATAGTTGTTTAGAGATTTCAGAAAATCCCTTTATAAATCGTCTATAGAACCCTGCATGTCCTAAGAAACTTCTAATCCCTTTTACATCACTAGGTGGAGGTAATTTACCTATTACATCCACTTTCGCCTTATCTACCTCAATTCCCTTTGAGGAGATTTTGTGGCCTAAAACTATTCCATGTTGTACCATAAGATGACATTTTTCCCAATTTAACACAAGGTTTGTTTCTTCACATCTAGTCACTACTTTATGCAGATTATTTAAACAGTTGTCAAACGAAGAACCATACAAAGAAAAATCATCCATAAATACTTCCAGGTAATCCCATCATGTCATGAAATATAGCAATCATGCATCTTTAAAATGTAGCAGTTGCATTACATAAACCAAACGACATTCTCCTATATGCAACTGTTCCATAAGGGCAAGTTAAGGTTGTTTTCTCTTGATCCTCGGGAGCTATGGCTATTTGGTTATACCCACTATATCCATCTAGAAAACAGTAATATTCATGACCGGCTAATTTTTCTAACATTTGATCAATAAAAGGTAAGGGAAAATGGTCTTTTTGGGTGACATCATTTAACTTCCTATAGTCTATGCATGCTCTCCACCCTGTAACAGTTCTAGTAGGAATTAATTCATTTTTCTCATTTGTTACTACCGTCATCCCCCCTTTCTTAGGCATACATTGAATAGGACTAACCCAAGCACTATCAGAAATAAGATAGATAATACCTGCCTCCAGTAGCTTTATAATATCATTTTTCACTACCTCTTGCATTAACGGGTTTAGCCTCCTTTGTGGCTGCACAGTTGGCTTATAGTCATCTTCCATTAAAATCTTGTGCATACACATTGACGGGCTAATTCCTCTAATGTCAGCTACTGCCCATCCAAAGGCATTTTTATGTTTCTTGAGCACCCTCATCAGCTTTGAAACATGTATTTTAAATTATCCGGGAGGGGTTTCTATTCAAGCTCTAGGGCTTGCTCAACAGAGGGTTTCAGCATAGACCCTTGACTCACCTCCGAGGTAAGACGAGTGTGGGGTCTATCCCTCTTTCTTGGAGGACATGCCTCCTAGAGATTGACCATCTCTGCTTCATCATCCTGCGTAAGATCATAAGTGTTTGTATCATCATTAATTAAACATGCTAGTAAAGGATCATCAGGAACAAAATTTTCCAGACTATAGAATCTATCATGTCAATCATGTAACAAGTATTATCAATAATAGCATGTTTAAGAGATCTGAAAACATCAAAAACTACTTCGTCTTTGCGATATCGGATGGTCAATTTCTCTTGCTCTACATCAATAAGAGCTCGGGTTGTGGTCAAGAATGGCCTCCCTAGATTAGGGGAATCTCATAATCTTCCTGCATGTCTAAAATAACAAAGTCAGCAGGGAAAATAAATTTATCCACTTTTACCAAAACATCTTCCACAATCCCTCTAGGGTATTTAATAGATCTATCAGCTAGCTGTAGAGAGATAAAAGTTGGTTTTAGCTCCTCTTTCAATCCTAATTGCTTAAAAATATTCGAAGGAATCAAATTTATACTAGCCCCTAAATCACATAAAGCTTTGGCAAATGAAAGAGTCCCCACTGCACAGGGTATAGTAAAGCTACCTGGATCTTTCAATTCAGGAGGCAGTTTATTCTGTAAGATAGGAGAACACTACTCACTTAGATTCACCCTCTCATGCAAATTTAACTTCCTTTTATTAGATATAATATCCTTTAGAAATTTGGCATAGATTGGCATACTTTTTATTGCATCTAGAAAAGGAATATTAATCTCAAGCTTCATAAACACATTCAAAAATTTAGCACATTGATCATCATGTTTAGAATTCTTGAAAACAGAGGGGAAAGGAAGAGGTGGAGTCCAGGTTTCTGAATCAACCACGGGCTCCCTTACCTTCTTACCTGTAGAGCGTTCTCTGCTCACTACCTCTGTTAAGCCTTCTTGCTCTTCCTCTTGAAGTTGATCTGTAGAGATTTCCTATGGTAACTTTGTCTCAATTCTCTTATCTTCTAGTTCTACCACCTTGCCACTTCTTGTAGTGATTGCATGGGCACTTTATCTAGGATTCTTCTCGGTGTCACTAGGTAGAGATCCTAGAGGTCTGTAGTTCACTGTTGTGGTACCATGTCCTTGCCGAGTCTGCATTGCTTTCCAATTATTTTCTGACTCAGCGTGTTTCCTTAGCAACTGCAGGATATGGTTGTCTTTTTCTTCTAGTTTCTGCATTATCTTCCTGTCCTTCTCCTCCTGTTGCTGCATCATTTTTAAAATTGAATCAGTTGGGTCAGAGGAAAGCCTTTGATTACCATTATTTTGCTAAGGTTGAGGATTTCTCTGCTGGTTGTCCTGATTCTGAGTTCTCTGATTGAATCCGGGAGGTATTGGATTTTGGCTTCTGTGATTCTGATCTCCTCCCCATTTGAGCTCAAGGTGATCTCTCCAACCCTCATTATAGGTGTTGGAATAAGGGTCATACTTCCTCCCTTGGTTGTTATTGTGATTCACTTAGTTAGCCTCCTCACAGTCCGTTGGATTCAGTTGCGGTAATTGTCCCTATATGCCTGCAATCATCAGCCTCATTTCTTTTAATTGTTCCATGACTTGATTAATCTCTCCAGATGAGTTGAATGAATTGACTGTAGAACCTCCAGGTCCTCTTTCAGAATGCCAAGCATCATCGGCCATAATATTCTCTATAATCTCTTGGCATTCCTCCAGAGTGTGCTTGGTGAATGTGCCACCAGATGCGGCGTTCAGCTCTGCTTGACTTGCTCTGTTTAATCCTTGGTAGAACTTCTACAACTGCAAGCACAATTCTTGTCCATGATGAGGAAATTTTTGCATGATTCCTTGATATCTCTCTCAAGCTTCTGCTAGTGATTCAAAGCTTGATTGAGCAAAATTTTGGATCTTGGCTCTGAATTCATTAGTCTTCCTTGGTGAGTAGAATCTAGCTAGAAACCTTTGTGATAGATCGGCCCATGTTGTAATTGTGTGGTGAGGCAAGCTTGTAATCCAGGATGCGGCTTCATCTCTTAAGGTAAATTCGAAGAGCAATAGTCTAATTGTATCATCTGGCACTCCATTGTACCTGAAAGTAGAACAAATAGTGATGAATTTAGATAGATGTGCAGCCGGGTCGGGATCCGTAGTTGGGTTCCCGCTAAACTGGTTTTGCTGAAATAAATTAATGGTAGAGGTTTTAATTTAGAAGTTGTGAGCTGCCACTGCTGGTACTCGAACGCTTCGATGTAGGTTATCTATCTGTTGTGTGCCATAATCGAAGAGATATCTTAGTGGCCTCTCGAAAATTATAGGATCCTCTGGTGGGTTTATTTGAACCACCTGGTTATTCGGTTGTACCCTTCTTGCATTCTGCTCAGTGGTGTCAGCGCCCTAATTTTTAACTGTCCTGCTTCTCGTCAAATTGTATCAATAAGCAAATCACTTGGAGTGGATCTAGATCTTGTAAGCATAAAATAACTTTAGTAACAGGCACAAGATGAAAACGGAATGTAAAGCAAAAGTTTAAAAAGATAGATAAAAAGTGAAATAGTTGTAACACAACTTTTATAGAAAGGGTTGGCTCAATTGATCCCCGACAACGACGCCATTAACTTGACGCCCTGTGGTTTTAACATAGAAAGTAGTATCTTAAAGTTCGGGATTTTTAGTATTTCAGGATTTTTAGTTCCGAGTTATCGAACCCAAAGGAGCACGAGTCAATACAATTTCTATCTTAAAGTTGTTATTAAGCTATCTCGATAATAAAATTGTTTTGTGGTTTTTAAAACATGTTTAAGTAAATGCAAGAAATTAAACAGTAAACAGGAACTCACGAAGCTCGAAAGAGTTTTGAGTTAGAGAAAAAGAAATCTAAGGTTTTCGGGTTCATAGCGACCATTTGCAATGCCTTAAATGACGATGAACAAAGTGAATGTGTCTGACTTTAGGGGCAACGGATTATCTCACAAACTATTCCTAACTTTTCCCGTTGGTTCAAACCCTAATGGCATCTAACCACCTAGTTCTCTCGAATCAAGATGTAGGAAGACCCAAACCACTACGTTCTTTGATAATTTATAACTTTCGGTACGAATCCTATGGTTATTGCAATTGTGTTAACCTAGCCATCCCTAGTCTAGATTTAAACCCAATTCGTATAAGATTTTTGACCCAATTACAATCCATCTCTCCCGAATGTCATATTACAATTCACACCTTCTATCAAGCCTACATGGGAGATAGAGCATTAAGTTCGAACCAAATACAAACCCTAAATAAAATCAACCAACTCAATATTGATGCACTCAATACATTGGAAGTAAAATCTCTACTCCCCCATAAACCCTAGATTATTGGGGGTTTAGTTACTCATGAACAAGGAGAGAGAAGAAACAATGGATGGGTACAAACAAACCTTCATAATCAAAGTAATGTAGAGAAATACAATACCCAAATTCAATACAACGATGTTCTTCAAGGTAGAAATCTCCTCTCCTACTTCCTCTCAACTATCCTCTCTTCTTAGCTCTCCAAAAATACAAGTCCTCCTATTCTAAAAATGAAAAATCATTTAAATAGGGCCAATCTCGAGTCTAAATTGAAATAGGGAATAAGGGTTTTGCGTGCGTCACGGCTATGTGGGCGTGTCCGTTATGGTCCTCGTCACGGATCAGTGAGTTTGGATCGTCTTTGAGCTTCATAACGGCTCCGTGGCGCGACCCATCACGGTCCCCTTCATGGATCTGCGACGTATCAGTGATTTTGGACCGTTTTTGTGCTACATAACAGCTCTGTGTCGCGACCCGTCACAACCTCTTCCACGAGTCTATTGTAGATCAGTGGAGTCTGGCCCATGCTAGAACATCAACTTTAGAATTTATTCTCCTTTTTTGATTGGTTTCCATTCTAATTCCACACTATAACATGATAATAGTGAGAAATGCTGAAAATGAGTAAAACATGGGAGAGCGAGATAATAATTGGCTAAAATCACTAATAAAATCCCTCTAAATGTGGCGTTTTTAATGCTAAGATGCGTCCGGATCAACAAGCAAAACGATCCGTAATCAAATTGCATAGAAAAAGAAATAATGGTAAAAAAACATAGCCACTTTGAATAAACTACGATTATAATATGTGGCCGCCTCTCGTTTTGCTGTCTCTAGCAAACCCTAGGCTTGGTTCCGTTGAGATCATGGTGCGATCAGCAGCCAAACTCTCGAGTGTCTCGGTTGATCCTTCCCTGTGGCTAGATCCGGTGGAGGAGATGGCGATTGCGGACGTGATCGGTGCAGGTGTGGATGTGGGAAACGGGGCTGTGGACGGTGTAACACCGGAGGTAGTCGGGCTGTCTGTGGTGGGTGACGCTGCATCGGATGACGGCGGGGCTGTATGCCGGATATCGGGCGGGGGAGTCCTTGTGTGTGAGGAGCGTCGACGGGCGAAGGAGCCGGTGATCCCGTTGTCGTCTGACGGCGGGGAGGAGGAGGAGGCAACTGCGCCGCTAACGGCGCTGGATCTGTCATCAACGGGGGAGGAGAGGGGGCCGGCCCTTGTGTTCTCCTCGATCCGACGATCAGTGGGTGACGGCCGGGGTGGAAGTGAGCGGGCCAGGCAAGGCTCTGGACGTGATCACGCGCCAGCGAGGGGTCTGAGCTCTCGGGCTCGCCGTGGGGCACACTTCAGGCCAACGGGGATCCTACATGCAGACGGGAGGGAGGTCTGCACGCCGGTCCAGATCTCATCGGACTCGGAGGACATGCAACCGGAGTCCCAGGCGGCGCAGGAGCGGCGTCGCTTGAAGGGTAAGGCGGTGGCTGCGGTAGGGTTAAACCCTAGCGAACCCGAGCCGGGTTTGGAGCGAAGGCGTGCCCCGGGCAGCAGAGGATCATTCATGGGGGACGCCCGTCGTGCGGATCGTGGGGTAGGTAATTGGATCACTCGGGCGGGTCGTGGTTGTAGAGATGGGCCATCTGGGCCAGGGGATGTGGCCAGATGGGCGGCCCGATATGGATCGGGGAGGCAGGGCGGTGGTGAGGGGGGCCGGGACTCGGGGGACAAGGAACAATCTGGGGTCTGTCAGGACCCGGTTAGAGGGATACCCGATCTAGGCCAAGGGTTGTCCTCGCTGAGTATCAAGGAGGTGGTAGTCCCAGCTGGGGACATTGGTCAGGCTAAAGAGCAGTTCTGTTTTGCGCTTGCAGCTAAGGTACTGACATCGAAGCGTTTCTTCTGGAGATCTTTGGTGGACAGAATGGAGGACCTGTGGGGGATGAAGGTGGATGCTAGACCTCTGGAAGGCGGGCTAGTAGGCTTTTTCTTTCGCACGGCGCGGGAGCGGGAGAGGGTTCTCGCAGGGGAACCATGGGCGTTTTGGGAGTCTCTGGTGCTGTTTACAGACCTAAGGGCTCACATGCAGGTGGGCGAGCTGAGTTTCCACCAATTCTCGGTCTGGGCTAGGGTCTCCAATCTGCCGGTAGGGGCTTGGAACAGGGCGGTGGGGTTCCGGATTGGAAGTGCTTTGGGACTCTGTCAAGCTGTGGATGTGGATGCTGCTGGTCGCTGCTAGGGGGACTTCATGAGGGTCCGGATTCGGGCTGATATTCGACTTCCCTTGCAGAGCCAGGTTTGGTTCCGTCTGTCGGAATCACAGGTACGCACGTTACTCAATGTGTCTTATGAGCATTTACCGGACCACTGTTATGGTTGTAGATGCGCGGGGCATCTATTTCCGTCATGCTCTTTCGCGGGAGGAACACGGGGTCACTCACTCCGAGCCCCGGGGGACCCGAGAGCGACTTTTGAAAAGGCCAAACATGGGAAGGCGATCCCTAGAACGAACTGGACCTACTTGGAGGCAAGGAACACGAGTCGGGGCGGCCCCCATACCATGATCCAAGGAAGGAACAGGTGGATGCCGATGAGGCGGGCACGGAGGACACCCCGTCTGAATGGGTGGCGAAGGAGGGAAGCCCGTCGCTGTCTGGGAAGAAGCGTCTGGTAAGGGAGGAGGCTCAAGACGAGTCGAACGGCTCGACAGAGTAAGATGGAGAATCACACGCAGCGGTGGGGGGCGTCAAGCACCTCCGCCTACAGGAATGAGCCCTAGGTGGCCCGGGGAGGGGTGGGTCAACTTTGGCCCCTTCCCGGCGGAAGGATGGAGACGGCACCATCACCAGTTGAGATTTGTCTCCCCTGCCAGTCCGAAGTCAGCAATCCCGCGTTCAGGAGCCCTACCATTATCAATCCAGGGAGGACGATGCACGCTGACACACCGGGGGAGATGTAGGTTCACCAGTATTCCCCTAAACTTGGTTGGCTCCCCTCGTCCCATTTGGAAAAAGCATGTTGTATCGGTGTCACCAGACGCTACCGCAGATATCCCCTTCATCCGCAACCAATTACCAGAGCCGAATTTATTGCTTTCAGTTTCATTTCTGATTATTAGTTGGAGTTGTTTATGTAGGTGGGGTACACTTGTGTACCTACCAAACTATCTTATTATCTTTTAATACTATTGAAATTGTTATTCTAAAAAAAAAAAAAAAAAAATAAACTACATGGCACCCTACTGGAAAAAAGCTCTCATTTCACACAAGCCACAAGGTTGTCGATCGCACTAACCGATGAACAAACTAGTATTACAATTAGCCACACGGTGAACAGACAGTTGAGGCATAAAACAAAAAATAATAGTTTAATTTGACATAAATGAAACTACTATTTTTATTTATGCCATATATGAAATACATTATTATTATTATTATTATTATTATTATATAATTCTAACTGTTGGCGACATCTCTAAATTTAGCACGTATGTGATCCACGAGGTCAGCGTAGTGACTGTGATGAACATCCCGATACCAGATCCTTCCTTTATGCCCCGTGATACTATCCAAGTCCATCGCTGGTGGTGGTCTTCTACGGGTCCCTGAGTCCGGGACACCAATATCTGCAAACGGATGAGTGGGGTACGACCTCCATTGATCCTCAACAATCATGTTGTGCAGGATAATACAAGAAGTCATGATGATTGCGAGTGAGTGCCCATCCCACATTCGGCTCGGACGAGTAACAATGTGAAAGAGAGCCTATAAAACTCCAAATGCTCGATCGATATCCTTCTTTCACGCCTCTTGGTTTCTAGCAAAACACTTTTTCTTCGCCGTTTGTGGTGCTGGTATTGTCTTCAAAAATGTAGCCAAAGGAGGATAAATTCCATCGGTCAAGTAATAAGAGGTTGTGTATTCTTTTCCATTGAACTTGAACTTAACATCTGGAGTGAAGCATTTAACTTCCTAGTGAAAACATGTAGACCTATTGAGCACGTCGATGTCGTTGTTAGAGCCCAGTGTTCCGAAAAAAGAGTGCCATATCCACAGGTCTTGGGATGCAATGACTTCTAGCATGATTGTGGGGACGTTCCTGTGGTCCCTACATGAGAATTGTGCAGCCCATGCGACATGACAGTTCTTCCAATCCCAGTGCATGTACTCGAGACTCCCTATCATCCTCAGAAATCCGTGCATTTCATTGATTTCCAACAGAAGGCGGGTATCTTCCTTGGTCGGGTGTCGTAGATATGTCTGCCCAAAAATCTTGATGACACCCATGCAAAAATTCTTAACGCAATCCAAAATAGTTCTCTCAGCCATTCAAAAGTACCCGTCAACGGCGTCGATGTGACCTCTATAACAAAGCTGACAAAGTGCTACCGTGCACTTTTGGTGTGGAGAGAGTTCGTGCTTCCTGGTAGCATCCTTTTGTTGACAGAAGTATGCGACCGTGCACTTCTACTCAATGCATTTATTATCCGTAGGAAAGATTCGCTCGACATTCGGAAGCATCTCCGAAATCGTTGGTCATTTTACACCGAAGTAGGCGCAAAATAGTCAGCTATCAAACGCTCGTGTGCTTTGTCTCGATTGCGCTCTATCACTATCCTCTTTGGTGGCGCCAGTGACTGGGAACCCTCGGCCTCCTCATCTTTTGTCCTTAGATGTATACTTCCAAAAATCCGGTCGTGAATTTGTTTTGTGTATTTACAGGAACAAAGTTTGAGAGAGGAGAGGATGTGAAGGAAGAAGTATAGTGTAGAAGGGTGTGAATTTTGGGTAGGGGTATTTGTGTATTTATAGGAACAATTAGTTTTTTTTACAAAAAAAAAAACTATCGTCGCCACCTACTACGTGGGATAGGCCCGCCGACTAGCCGTTGGGCATGTGCCGGCTAGTCATGTCGTTGCAGAAAGATGAGGCGATCTCCTGCGACGACACCCTAAACCACGTCCGATACGACTGTTAGCCGTGGCAACAAGTTGTTGCAAGGCCTGCGACGACACGTCTGTAACCGCTAAGCAACGACCGCTGGAGCTTCTCTAATAGGCCACTGATGATACTTCTAAGTAATAGGCTCAAATCACCAAGAATTTACCAAATTAACTGTCAAGTTTTCTAGGAGCTCAATTCGTACATGTGCAGAAAAAGAAATGCTCTTAGGAGCTACTGTAGACTTTCTGTAGCAGGTTGAAGATCTTGTTGGTGCTACTGCTTGGTTCGAAGATTGGGTTGAAGATGATCAAGATTTATTTGAAGATTGGTGTGAAGATTAGTAAGGTTTAAGGTTATCGAGGAAGGTTTCTCCCCATTTGCAAGACTTCATCAAGTTCAGTTTCCTTCATTACTAGCTGCGTGTGTCCCAGCTCAAGGAAATCTTCAGACATAGTACTGTCAGTTCAAGAACTCAGTGCATATCCGGTTGTTGCTCATTAAGTCATCTCTGTACATGTCAGACAAGATAAACAAGAAAGACTTGTTTCCTCCTACTCTATTGGACCTCCACCTGGTTTTGAGTTTGCAACAAACAAACTCATCAAACAAAAACAAGAGAAATAGGGAATCAGATGCCACATTCATCTTCCTCCGAAAAAAAAACATAGCATACTCTTCGGGAGGACATACAAGATAATTGGATGGGAAAAAGATGTTCTATGACAAATATTTCCAACCAATCTGTTCTGATACAGATCTAACCCCATCATTCTCACCGAGGAATGGAGGACTAAATGGAAAAAAATGTTTGGGAACAAGTTATCTTCAGAGGAAGAAATCTAGTTCAGAGCAATAGGATTGAAGATTTCCATAATCAGCTTCAACAAAGGAAGGGTTTAGGTATTGGATTCATTAACCCTCTTCAGGCTGATAGAAATTATTAGCACTCTCAACACTTTACTCATCTTAGAAGGTTAAGAAAACTTAAATTTATAGTGGTTAATCATGAGGAAGTTAGAGCTCACCAGAGGAATGTGGAAGATTCCTTTTCATTGGGATATCCTCCTCTAGGTTTTGTGATGGTAAAACCTACTTCAAAGAGAAAAAGAAGGGAGGAAACTCCCTCCTGAAATATGTCCTTCTCTGAAAATGCAAGAAAGGATCAAAAACTGTTTCCTATCTTTGTTCATAACATCCCCAAGAACTCTACATCTTGGTGGTTGAAGAAGGTGTTTGGGCACTTGAAAGGTTATTTAAAACTCTAGTAGCACCCAGACCAAATTCTAAAGGAGCCTGGTATGGATTTGTTTATATTGATCATATTTTGAACCAATCTGCTTCAATACAAGCCTTTAATGGGGCTTGGGTGCAAGAGCAAAAACTCTTTATGACAGAGGCATGTGATAGATCAATACCTCATCACAATCACAAGAATCTCTCCAATCTTCAAGCATTTGAAGAATCAAAGAATTAAGATGATTGTATCAATAGAGGCTCCATAGTTACTTCCTAGCCAAGCTCCTGACCAGAGCTCATGTTGATGTATCTCATCTAAATTTAAATGCATACGCAGTAATGAGAGAAATGACTTTGCAAGGGATTTCTGAGGTTCAATTAAAAGCTCCTGGCAATAAAGCAATATTAGTTCATCGCTCAGATCCTCTATTTAAGAGTGAAATGGTGAAGGATGGAGGTTGGTTAGAAGAATGACTGACTTTTATACATGACTTTTAAAAATTATGCAGTAAAGGTGGGAGGTTTGTTTGGTATTCTATCTATGTTATTCTCTTTCAAGGTTGGTGTGAAGAAACTTCTAGGTATGTCTCTCACAACAAGGACAAATTGTCTATACTCACCTCCAATCAAAAGCAGATCTATTTATGGATGTGGCTTATGTTCTTATTCATTCATTTGGAATGGAGACAGTTTCTAAGGAAATAAAGATCACTCTGGGTAATCACTTCTATAAAGTTTGGATTTCTTCTCTACATGTGACCAATGTGCCTCATATAGCTGCATCAATCTCTTGCTCCTCATCTCTATCAAACACTTTAGACTCTGAGTTATTACTTCCTTTTGGAACTTTACTGAGATCAAAGGAAAGTTCAGAGGAATTTCTATCTCCATATCACTATAGCTTGGGAGAACCTTCTCCGCTCTTTGAAGAAGCTACTACGTCTTCACAACTCAAATATTCTGATCAAGGAGTTCTCCCAAAGACTTTAACTACCCAATCCTTGCAAGACACTATCCATACTCAATATTCTCCACAGGTACTTACGGTCGAAGACTCTCCTCATACTCAAATTATTGTTGATCATATGATAGTTGAGGAATTAAATGCTAAGCAATCTGAAAAGAATGTTCCTGCTAAAATTTTGGTGGATGAGGAAGTTATTGCTAATCATTTGTTAGAAAGATATGTACTTCCTTCGGTACAAGAGGAAGCATTTACTAGTCAATTATTTGTAAAATATACTTATGAGAATGAGGAGAATTTCATGGTTCTGATCAATTTCCACTTCTTCAAGCTCTGCATAGTAATTCTCTGAAGGAGCGGGATCCAATCTCTACAGTGGTTGTTTCCTCTCAGCTCAACTATTTGACAACTATTCCTTTGGGTTCAGATCTGGTTACTCAGAAAAATTTCTCTCTTCTCAGTCTTACCTTGATCCCTCAGAAGCAAATTACTAGTCCTCTATCTCAGTCCATTCCTAAAGATACTTTATTGACAGGGTTCAATCCCTGGACAATGCAACATTTAATCCTCTTGTACTGCAAAAGGATGTTGGTCATTCCCACAAGGTCTATATTCCATCAACAGTTGAGATTTTCCCCATTCAGGTCCAATTATCTCAAAACCTCCATCCATTTTGAATTGTCCCTTCATCCAAAATCAAATTTCTGAAGTAGCTGAGCTATTGGGCCTCTTTGAAGCAAAAAACAAGCAACTTGTTCAAATCAGATCCAAGAAGAAGCAAAAGAAAAGACCTTCTATCCCTCACTCTTACACTACAAGATCAAAGCAAAAAGTTGACTTTATATTTCAAAGATCAGCACACTCACAAAGCAATTCCCTTCTTGGAGGAAGATTCTGAGGCTATTTTAAATCAGCTTAGTCTCATAGAAGACAAAAGAAATCTCAGAGTAGATCTTGAAGCAGACTTTGATGATGGTTATGTTGATCTGGATAAAGAAGTGTATGATACTCCAATGATGGGAAACACTCCCATTACTTGCTCCAGTTTCTAAACCTTTATGAAGATCCTCTCATGGAATGTGAGAGGGATCTTCACCTCCCAGAAGAGCAGGACTTTCATTAGCTTTGCCAGCAAGCAATCTCCTTTATTCATTCATATTCATGAATCAAAGCTATCAGTAGTAACTTCCATTTTTCCTAAGATCTTGTGGGTTGTCTTGAGGTTGGGAAATGCTCTATAAAAGCAGTTGGAAATGCAGGTGGTATAATCTCTCTATGGAAAACAAATGACTTCACTCTTACTTACACAAAGAAATTGGATGGAGCATTGATCTGGTTTGGAAATGGAAAGGAATGCTCAAAATCATGCTACTTTATAAATATATATGCTCTATGTTCTAGAGCTGGGAGATTAAAATTATGATTTGAATTATATGACTACATATCCACAATCACTCCAACTCCAGCAATAGTAATAGCAGGAGATTTAAACACCATTCTGTCCTCATAGGAAAGAGCTTCCCAATCAAGAACAACTTCAGATGTGACTCAGTTTCACAACTTCATTTCTTCAGTGACTCCTACTGATTTGCCACTGTTAGGTGGAAGATATACTTGGTTTGGTCCGGACTCAAGAGCCTCTAGAATTGGCATATTCCTTATCAATCATGAATTCTTAGTTGAGTTCAATACCCTTATTCAAACTTGTCTTCCTAGAGTTATCTCAGATCACAGGCCACTAGTCCTATATAATGATCAGATTGATTGGGGTCCAAGGCCATTCAAATTCTTAAATATTTAGGTTGAAGATACCACGTTCCTCCCAACTATCCAAGATTTCTAGAGCTCTATATCAGTACAAGGGTTCCCTCATTATGTTCTGTTTATTAATCTCAAATTGTTAAAGCTTAAACTCAAGGAATGGAATATTCAAGTTTTTGGTGCTATGGAACAACAAATCTTCTCTCTAAATTTAACCATAAATGAATTGGACAAAATTGTGGAATCCAGACTGCTATCTGACAAAGAATGCAGTGATAGAGGAGCCTTCAAAGCTGAATTAATTAAAAAAAACTAAAATTGATGTCAAAGTTATGGAGTCGAAGGTCAAGGAAGATGAGGTTTCATGAGGGTGATAAAGGATCTAAATTCTTTCATAGAATTGCCAACTTCAAAGGGATCCAAAAGAGAATTGTTCAAATTATCTACAATGATACTACATTATCCATCCCATCTGATATAAAAAATACAGCTGCAGAACACTCTGGTGCTAGGTTTGGACTCTCTCCTTCTCAGGATATTGATCTCTCAGACATACCTTTGAACTCATTATCCTCTGAACAAGCTAATTGGCTAGAAAGGCCTTTCTCTGAAGATGAAGTCCTTCAGGCAGTCCTTACTTGTGCTGGATATAAAGCAACTAGCCTTGATGGATTTACTCTCCTCATCTTCCAGACTTGTTGAGAAATAATGAAAGAAGACCTTCTTTCTTTTCTTCATTTTTTTCATGCCACATGCTAGATTGGAAAAGGATTAAACTCTTCCTTTACGGTACTAATCCCAAAAGGTCCAGCTCCTCTCTCCTTTGATGATTACAAGTCTATCTAAATTCTCTCTTCTATCCATGTTGGGTAAATAAGACAAGTATGGTGTTAAGTATGACTAGACAAGATGTGGTTAGGTGGTGAATCACCAACACCATAACCATTTTCTTGCTTACTTAGTACTAATTAATCAAGATTTTATTAATTAGTTCCTTGGGCCTTGGTTGAATGGGCCTCTTGGAACAGGCTCTTGTCCATTCCCAACGAGGTCCCGTGACATGCTCATCACCTCCAAGCCTGCCATACCAGAAATATCTAAAATTATCTGATGTGATCAATCCCAAGACTCAAAGCCTTGTCTCGATCCATAAATTCCTATTCACTTACGGGCACATAACTCAAAACCCAGTTTTGGTCATGTCCAAAGACAACTCCCTTTTGGCCATTCTCCATAAATGTGTCAATGAGTTTCATCCTCCAGTGTGATCCTTAGGTTTATGCATGTCAACCGACCAACGTAAAATCCCGATTTACTTGATCCTATATAAGTGACAACTAACGAGACTTTAGTATTTCTTGACACTTCATAACGAATCGACCCTATCGATTCTAACCTTTCCGTCGACTGTGTCACTATCCTTCTATCTCCGATATCCTAATTGAGATAAGGCATATAGCCGTCATCCTTATTATTCTCAATCACTGTTCATTGGTATATGAGGCGACTGAATATATAATACCCAATATCATGTGCATGGCCATGCTATTCTTTCAGTCACTCTTGATCAAGTGGCCAAGAACCGATATGTTTCCCATACCATAGTATGAGGGATAAATCCCTTAGCCGTATTTGTCACGCCCTAAATTCAGCGAACCGAACTCGGGACGCGAACATTTAAAAACATAAAAACACTTGAACCTGTTTTGAATAAAAGCTTTGACATTTCCATTTACTTCTCAAAATAATAGTATTTACAATACAAAAACGTCCCAACAAGTGGACAAGGTACAATATCCGTCACTACACTCAACAAAAGTAAAGACCAGACTCCGCTCCGAGCTCCACAAGCTTCAAGAGCTCACCTAGTCCGTCCGGTGATCAGTACCTGTAGGAAAAGCAGCTAGGGGTGAGCGTTCGCTCACCTCCAAGGATAACAGACTGACTATGGCATAATTAGTAGATAAAGCCAGTAACACCGAAACCAAAACCAACACCAACTCAAGTACTCAACTGAACCACAACCCGTTACCTTCCACAACAGACTCAACCTCGAACTCGCAAAGTAAAACAAACACAACCAACAATGACCTTCCCCAAAGACACGAACACGGATCAGGCTAACCGAAGAATGCTCAGAACCTGCCGAGCCTAGTACACGTGTCAGGCCAGCCGAAGAATGCTCGTAACCTGCCGGGACCCGGTCACGGATCAGGCTAGCCAAAGAATGCTCATAACCTTTCGGGATCCGGACACGGAACAGGTAGCCGAAGAATGCTCAGAACCTGTCGAGGCTCGAGTTTGGTCAGGCCAGCCAAAGAATGATCGTACCCTGCCAAAATCCACACCACTCCCCGACACATAGTCGGGTCGGGCAAACACAACCCCAAACACAAGCAAGTTCAACAAACAGGCACTCAGGGCCACTCAAGACACCTCAACAGTCAAGACTCGGGTTCAACAACCCCACGGGCCATCATGGCCTCCCAAGACACAACCAGAAATACATGGGCTCTCATGGCCACCCAAACACCAAATTAAATAACACGGCTCTCATGGCCACCCAGACACCAAATTAAATAACACGACTCTCATGGCCACCCAGACACCAAATTAAATAACACGGGCTCTCATGGCCACCCAAGACAGAAATTAAACAATCAACCTCCGGGCATGGTCATATGCCTCCAAAAGTTCTAATATCCCTAAGTTCTCTATTCCTATGACACTACTAAGTGTCACATGCCTTTCCAATAATTACTAAGTTCCCGTAACATGCTTTCCTCCTAAACGCTACAATCCCGTATCATGCTTTTCTAATATTTAAATAATCCTAAACAACCCGCGACACCCCGGTGTCACATGCAATTCTACTGTTAACTTTCCCTAATCAGGGCCGAGATCCGGCTACTTTTCCCTACCCCATAAATAATTCAAAAAGCGCTCCAATAACACTCGATGTAAACTCAGTCACTCGCCGAGCTTCCCTTTGCCTCGGTCCGCAGCACGATCTAAAAGAGCACAATTTTAAAGCACTTTCAAACTAGTACGAATAAACCGAAAACTGATAAACTTAACGCCCAAACGTAACCCCGATAAAGTCGATCACTCCCAAACTTCCCAATTACTCGACATTGTCGATAAAGGACCCTTAAAGGCCCGATTCGCCCGACATGGCGAATCTGCCCGGGTTTCGTTAATTGCCTTCTGGGGCTCCAAAAGCCCTCGTTTTCGTTTCTACGGTCTTAGAATATTTCAAGGAACCCAACGCACTTGACGGAATCGAATTCCGACTTCCGAGTCAATTAATTAACGTTTAAAGTTTCTAAAACCCGTTAATTACAACTTCTCCAATTTAATTCCAATTTTCGATTCGGTTTAGGATAAATGGTCCGGGGAACGTTTTAAACTACCCGAACATTAAAACTCGAGCACCCACATACGTGGACCCCACCCGGCCCAATGGGCCGAGAGCCCTAGGGTCTCCAAGAGGCTCGGCCACCATGGTGGTGGCCGGCCCGAGGTCCGGCCAGCCACCTTCAATGGTGGCCGGCCACCACCCAAGGTGGCTGGAGCTCCTCCCGAGCTCTCGGTCGCCGGAAAACGTTCAAAAACCCCTCCAAACACCCCCAACAAACCCCCAAACTCACTACAACCCTAACTCATAGTTTATAACCAAAACCTAGCTTTTGAAAAACAAACGAAACGACGATCGGTTTATGTCTTACCGACGAGGAAGACGAGGGGAAGAGGTTTTCCCTTTGCTTTGAATCGATCCAACGGTTGAATAAACTCCCAAACCCTAGCTTTTAATCTTCTATCTTCTTCTCCTTCTCCTTCTCCTTCTCTCTCTAACTCTCTTCTTCCTTTTTCTAATTTCAACAACTAACTACACTTTTCTTTTTTTTTTCTTTTTATTTAAGTGTGGCCGGCCACCCCCCCCCCCTCCCTCACCACTCATTTTCCACCCAAAACTAACACCACCAAGTGTTGGACAAGTGGAAAGGTGGGCCCCACACCTTTTGGGAAATATCTAGTTGATATTTTCCAATCAGTTTCGCGAAAATCGGACGTTTCGGGCCCCGAACGGGCACTTTTCCCAAGAAATTACGAAACTTGACGGGCTACAAGTAAACGGCTCAATTAAGACCGTTGCGACGACGGCTAAGCTTTTTGGATCCAAAACGGTCCTCGAATGGACCAAAACGTCGCTCGGTTGACTTTTCCAGCGAAAAGTCAACATTTCCCAAATTGATCAGAAAGTTGCCCTGAGTCCCCTGGAACTCATTTTGGTCGATAACGGGGTCATCTTAAATCCGGTATGACCCTCAGGGTCAATTTAGGTTAAGTTTAATGTCTATCTTAAATTTTTTAAATTTTCCTGTTTTTCGCAGGTTTGACTGACGTTGACCAGAAGTGGTTATTACAGTATTTCGTGTCACTCATGTAGCCCGTCCAGCAGCCAATCATGCCCGTTATGGAAGCTCTGTTATGGACAACGTTAGGCTCAAGTCAAACTCAAGTTTTTACTGCACAACGATCACAAAGACTCCTTGGTCTAAGGATACATAACAAGCTACGACACTGACTATGTTCATGACTTAGTCTATGGCACATATTCAGGGTGGATCATCCAATATCATGTCCCACAAGATATCTATGATCAGACTCCGGAATCTCATTCCAATGACTAACAATACGTAAGCCATAAACAACCATCTTTCATACTAGTCGCTACTAGTGAAGCTTTGTTGCCTATGGACCCATCGAGTATGATCTATCTCGATCTATGGTTCTATTCGCATTGTGGGAATAGATCAAAACACACATCGATTTATTACTCCAATACATAAGTAATATGAAGCAGCTTTAATTTTGTTGCTAATTATTATATATATATATTTGGACATTTATAATTGAACTACGGGCACTAAGACTAATAATCTCCCACTTTCCCTAGTTTCAATCTAAACTCCAATATATTCACATTGACTTTACATGTCTAACATGATTTGGCAGTGAGAGTGCCTTAGTCAACGGATTGGCTATGTTATCATCAATTGCAATATAAATGATCATCACTTCACCTAGATTCAGTATTTCTCTGATGAGGTGGATACGCCGTAGTACATGTTTGGATTTGTTATAAGATTTGGGCGTTTAGCTTGCACAATGTCCCTTGTGTTGTTGCAAAATAGATTAACCAGGCTGGATGGGTTTTTAATTACACCCAACTCTACCGTGAATTTACAAATCCACATAGCCTCCTTAGCTGCCTCTGCAGCAACCATGTACTCAGCCTCTATCGTAGAATTGGCGACGATATCTTTCTTTACGCTCTCCCAGCTAAAGCTCCGTCATTAAGCGTAAACATGTATCCTAACTGACTTCTAAAGTCATATGGAAACTAACGTCTACATATCCATTGACGAGTATTTCAACATCATCTTTCCCCAAGGTTAGACTGATGTTTGCTGGTATAACTTAAGGCATACGAGACGTCCGGTCTCATACATATCATGGCATATATGATCGATCCTGCCCCTAGGTGCATGAGATTCTCATCATCCCTTTAAGCTCATCAGGTGTCTTAGGACACTGAGTCTTGCTGAGATGATTGGGTAATATTCCTTTCTTTGAATCGATCATTGAGAACCAACTCAATGTTGTATTCACATAGGTGCTCTGACTTAAACCCAAGACCCTCTTAGTGCGATCTCTATATATCATAATTCCTAACATATAAGGATCATCGCCTAAGTTCTATATTATGAAACACTTCCTCAACCAAGCTTTTAGGCTTGTGCAAGGTTGGGATGTCGTTTCCAATGAGCACAAGAAAGTCAATCTTTCTTCCACTAGCCTTCTTATAAACGCAAAGGTCATACTCGTTCTTGATGAAGGCAAATCTAATTACCGCTTCATCAAAACGAAGGTTCAACTCTGAGAAGCTTGTTTCAATCCACAAATGGATTTCAACAACTTATAAATCTATCATGTTATTCTTCGGATCGTCAAAACCTTCGGGTTGAGACGTACAAATGTCCTTAGTCAAATTCCCTTTTAAAAGCGGGTTTGACATTCACTTGCCATATCTATTAATCAAGATACGAGACTATGTCAAGAAGAATCTGGATAGATTTGACCATAGCCACTGGTGATAAGGTTTCCGCATAGTCAAACCCTTGGATCTGCCTATAACCTTTCGCAACTAGTTAGGCTTCATAGGTCTGAGGCTTGCCGTTTATGTCCAGCTTCACCTTGAAGATCCATTTGCATCCGATGGTCCTCACAACATCAATGTGATCAACCAATTCCCAGACTTAGTTGTCCGAGAGGGACTGCATTTTCTCCCTCATGGATCCCAGCCATAACTCGAAATCAGGCCCATCCACAACTTCCTAAAGGTGGCTAGATCCTCATGATCCACCATTAGCTCATCGTCCCTCTAAACACAAAATAACCATATCTCGGAGGTGGGTGACTTATCCTTTCAGATCTCCTTAGACCTTCATGAATTTCTATATAAACTGGTTCTTACTTTACGACCACTTCAGGCTCCTCCACTGGGTTTTCAAATGCTTAAGAGGCATCTGTATCATCTTGAACATCTTCTAGATGTACAACCCTCCCTGTGACGTCTTTGGAAACAAATTCCCTATCAATAAAGACCCCACTCCTAGCGACAAACATCATGTGTTCACTGGGTTTATAGAAGTGGTATCCCCTTGTTCCTTTCGGATACCCCACGAAGGTGCATTTCTCTTATCTTGGTTTGAGCTTAGTCGAAACCAAACGTTTCACATAAGCCTCGCAACCCCAGACCCTTAAGAAGAACAAAACGGACTTCTTCCCGTACCATTTCTAAAATGGTGTCCCTTCCACAACCACTGTCTGAGCCCGATGTACCATGAACGCGACCGTCTCTAGAGCATAAACCCAAAAAGAGATCGGGAGATCAGTCCAACTGATCATGGAACGAACCATTGTCTAACAACGTCTGATTTCTCTGTTCGGCTTCACCTTTCATCTACAGTGTCCCGGGAGGAGTCCATTCCAAAAGGATCCCAAAAACTATCCTTTGCGTTCAAATTTAAGGACTATCCTCAAATATGTGCACCAGTCAGATAGTTTGTTCCATTAAGCTTGACCATGTCAAGAATGGTTTCCAATGACAAACTATTGTTTACTTTTTCCATTTGATCTATATGACAAATAAAATTTAATCAGTAAACTGAATATTTTTTTTGAAAATCAAGTTTAAACACCACCATTTGATTCTAAACCTTTACAATATAAAACCAAGATCCTTGATTCACTCAATCAAGCTGAATGAATGCCACCACTCAATCCAGCTATGTAGGTAGGACCCCGTCCAATCACATCCAATGTGACTCTTGGCTAGGGTATGTACTTAAGTATACGACTCACCCTATCTGATACCCTAGGTCAACCCTAGCTGAGAATCATAGCCGGGTCCACCAATTTGCAATTATGACCCGTCACTATGAAGGTGCTCCGCTAAGGCTCACGACACCCACATATGTCGTCCATACTTATTACCCCGCCTTCACATGGATGATCTGCTAAGGTGCACGACACCCATAGGACGAAGAGGTAATAAGTTGTTGAGATTTTGGGAGGTATCTGACATGACCCGTTTTTAATTGTCCAGCTGTGTTTAAAACTTTGGCACATCCTAGATGCGATGAGCACATCAACTACATTCCAAATGTAATGATGACTCCAACTACATCAAATGTAATTCTTCCTTCAAACCCGTCAACTACATCCAATGTAATGACGATTCAAAGGGCTCACAAACAAGGATCAATATCCAATTTTGTCTTTTCATGTGAGGTGATATATGCTCAGTAAATAAAGTTAAGCAAGCAATTCTAAAACACATAGAATTAATCATGCAAAAACTAAACCAAGCATAAAGTAATAAATGTGCACATAATAGACCCTTAAACTAACTCCTACTAGTTTCTTGAGCTCCACAAACTCCGAGTCGATGTCAATATCCGAGTAGCCACAAAAAGACCTTTTTTCCCTTTCTTCATTTTGAGAAAAATATTATAATTTAATCCATGACTCATAGGTCGGGAATTAATAAATAATTACACGCTAACTCTAACGGCTCACAGGCCGTGAAAAACGATTAGTAATTAAATCGAGCTCGGGTCTACTATGTACACCATGTAAACATCACATCACACATCGTGTTATCAAACAAGCATGTTATCAAACATCATGTGATTTTTCTGGTTTAAATTAATAGCCAAGTTTCGAAATTTTTTGAAGCTCGGTTTATCGAAACCGATCAAAATTGAAACTTTTGAACATTTGATGTTTGAGTTCGTCAAGTTGGTTCCAAACTCTTCATGACTAAAAACCGGTTTAGCTGGGCATATCGACCATCCAATGGTCATGCTTGGTCTAGCTCCGTCCAACGGAACCCCATTCGGTCCCGATTTTGGCTCCCCGAGAGTCCCACTCCTAAGAGCCGAAAAATCAAACTTTTTAAAAAAATTCCAGATTTGAGATAAGGGTAAACTACAAATACATACCCTATACTTTACACGATTAACCGATACCTACCCCAATCTTTTTTATAACCAATACCTACTCAATTGTTACCGAAATATAACAGATAGCCCATTCTGTTAGACTGCCGTGAGTGAAATGCTCACGTGATGCGCACATGGTCGAGAAACTTTTAGAATATGGCCAAAATGCCCTTGTTTCCTTTCTTCAACCTTAAGAATCACTCACGACCTACGCAGAAGAGGGGAATGGCTGGGTCAGTTGTGAGTGGTAGCTGCGCGAGGTCAAAGGGAGAAGACGATGTCAAGCGTTGCTATTGTGGTCTCCCAGCTCCGATTAGGACGTCGAAGACCATGGACAACCCTGGTAGGAGATTTTCCGGATGCGCGAGGTACCAGGTAAGGTTTAAAACTCAGATGACCTAATTTTGATTTCTAGGGTTTCTACATTTTCCTATATTTCTTGGTTTTCAGTCATATGGAAATTGGGGCTGTAGAAACTGTGTATGAACAAGTTTTGGTTTTCAATTTCAGAGTTCCCAAAAATGCAAAATTTTCAAGTGGATTGATGCTCCAACTTGTGATGCTGGGAGGGTGTTGTTTCCTGGTTTGTATGCACGAATCAGTGCAATGGAGGGCACTATCAGGAGCTTGGATGAAGTCAATTTGAAGCTACATAAGGATTTAGGTGAAATGTCAAGAAAAAACACAAGTCTGGATATGGAAATTCGAGGAAAGAATGCAGGTATTAAAGAGCTAGAGCTGGAGATTGTTGGACTCCTTACTGAAAAAACTGAGTTGGAAAGGAAGAATGCAACAATTGAGAAGGAGATAGTTGAATTGGAGAAGAAGATGAAATGGAAAAAAATTATTGTTAACTGTTTATGTATGTTAATATGCATTTGTGTAGCCTATAATGTATAAAAGTTTGGTTAAATCAATGAAATGAGGCTCATGTGTTGCATTAGCAATTGTCAAAAAGTTTGTAAATTTGAATTGTGTATGTTAATTGTTAGTTGGTAAGATGAATGAGAGTAGTCTCTTGTGTTTCCATAATTTTGGTGCATAAGTAAAGGGTAAAATTTTGCTGCATAATTATGTTAATTTTGCTGCATAATTGTGCATCTGTGTGATGCAAAATTGTGCATCTGTGTGATGAACAATTGTGCATCAGACTGATGCAAAATTGTGCATCTGTTTGATGCAAGTTGTTGCATTATTTTCCTGTACACATCAACTGTACTGAACAGTAAAGGCACGTACACTTGAAATGAAGTTCAAATTCATCACAAAATTCAGTACACAAATTCATCTCAAATCCATCACAAATTCATCACAAATTCATCTCAAATCCATTCAGTAAACAGAAACCATAAAATAACCTAATCAAAGTTGGTGGAATATTGTTGGAGTCTTAAAGGAACCATAAAGGTTCCATCTACCTAGACAAAAAGGCACCACTTGTGCCAACATTCAGAATCTTTCCCACAAAAAAAGACACATTGTCATAACCCTTGGGACCACATCAAAAAACCCTAAATAATTATCTAAGGCAACCATTTGTTGAGGGAAGATGGTTGTGAGCTGCTCCTCCCTCTTCCAGATCTGCCTCTACCTCTCTCAGCTCTTCCTTGACCTCTGCCTCTGCCTCTCTCAGCTCTTCCTTCACCTCTCCCTCTGCCTCTCCCTGTGGCTATAGCAGACCCAGCAAAGAAACTTCTTCCTTCAACTCCTCCCACTGAGGTGAATGGTGGCTGCAAAAGTCGAAGTTCGGGTCAGTTATGTAGTGGCTATAATAATGAATTGTAATTCCTTGAACAAATAATTGAAGGTCAGCTCCCATGTATACCTGATTGGCTTGGATTCTGAGGTTGAGTTCTTGTTGTGCTAGACCTATAGCTGGTTCTGGAGCTGGTTGAGGGGTACGGGCATGCATTTTTCGAAGAGCTTCTTGCCTCTTAGCTTCAATCTCCTCTTGATTGCAAGTCTTCCTTCTTTTCTGCATCCTTTAAGATATATTATCTTGTCTGCGCTTCTGGACCTCATTGAACTCTTCAGCAGTTTTGAAATGTTGATTCTTGCCCTATGAAACAAACAAACAATTATTAGTAACAGTAATTGATACATGGGATAAAAATATAATTAGTAAACAAACCTTAGACTCCTCAGTTCCTGCCTGCCTTTCCTTTCTTTGTGTTGATGTCTCACCATGATCCTTAGCGGTACATGTTCTCCTGTTGTGACCCTTTCCTTTGCATTTACCACATGTCATCTGACTACTTTTCCTTTGGGCTTTGTATTGGTTCTCTGCCCTCTCACCAGCACTTTCCTTTCTGTTTTTCCTAGGTCTACCCGGAGGTTTGTGGACTATAGGTGGATGTATTTTTGGGTACCCTAAATTCCGAGGCCAGTCCTCCCTACTAGACACTGGTCTAATGTAAGCAGAATATATATCTTTGAAAGTGCTGACATGGTAGTATTTGTGCACGTATTTGTTCAGGTCATCCCTAAGAAAAGTGATACATGACATGGCATGGATGCAAGGCAAACCATTCAACTGGAATTCTAAACAAGTACAGGTTTGGGTTTTCAAATCCACTGCAAATGACTTCCCATACAGTGTGACCTCAAAGACACCACCCCCACTACCTTGTAGTTTGCATTCCCTAGCTTGATCCTTAAGTTTCTCTAGGTCTTTAACTATGGCTTTACAGACTAACCCATCATACCCATCAAACAAACAGTGCCTCCTATAGAAAAGACTCATTAACTTTTTCCTAATCTCTTCTAATAGTTCAAGGATAGGCATCTCCCTAGCATATCTGATCCAGTTATTGAATGACTCAGACAAGCTATTTACCTGGACACTTGTACAGGCTCTGGCTATGTAGAATAGCTTGCACCAGCCTGTTGGGTCTTTGTCCTTCAGCCACTCGTAGGCAGCTTGATCCAGTTTTCGTAATTTCTCCATCCTCTCTTCCAGTTGTGTTGTTAAGGTTGCCTTGGAACAAGACCACACTGCTGACTTCAGTTCCTCACCTCTAAAGACCGTTTGGAAGTTGTCCACCAAATGTCGAACACAGAATCGGTGTTCGACATCATGCATCCAATCTTTGAAGAGCTCCACCAGACCCTGCATTAACATGTGAAAAAACACACTGTAAGTATACATTGAAGAACTTGGCTACCACTTAAAATGTCATTGCCAAATACCTTTTGTTTATCAGAAAGGAAGACCCAACCACGAACTTCATTTGTACCATAATCTTCAAAGAACTGCTCTAAAAACCACTTCCATGAGGATTTGTTTTCCTTCTCCACTACAGCAAAAGCCAGAGGGAACATCATCTTGTTCCCAACCCAGCATACTGCACTCAACATTATTCCACCAAAATCACCCTTCAAATGACACCCATCAATGCCTACGATGGGTCTACAGCCACTGAGGAAGCCCCTCTTCTGTGCCCCATACCTGATGTAGATCCTCTTGAAGTGTGGTTTACATTATGTCTCACCATGTGTGTAGAGGTGTTCAATTTCCACCTGCTGTGCTGTTTGCATTGGTTTGACGTACCTTAAACAGGGAGATGTGTGTGTTACCCAAAGTAGGATATGGGACATATAACCTATTAGGTAATTAAGGACGGAAAATGGTACTTTGCTTACCATATGGCATTCTAAATTAAAGATTTCAACTTCAAATACACATATACCTGAGTGTAAGGAAGTCAATTGTGCACTGTCTGATGCATTGTGTTCCTCCTCAATTGTGCCTAGGCATCCAAGTGTTGATCTCAAACAGTGTGGTGTCCTTGTCCATACTTGCATAACAATAGAAAGGGCAACCCTTTACTTTGCAAACAATCCCCACCTTAGTTGGTTCGTTCCTTGAGAAATTGTAATCAAAGTCATGCTCCACAGCATAGGCTTTGAGTACCAGCCTACAAACTTTTGCATTTGCAAAAGTTGAGTAAATCCCTAATTCAACATCCCTCATTTCAGAGTCCTTATTCCAAGTTGGTTGCCATCCCCTATACCTTCTAGGGGCTGGTTCTTACTCTTCTTCATCTGGATCCACAAAATTCTCAGGAAATTGGAATCCAGGTTCTTCTCTAGCTTCTGCCCCATCCTCTGCTCCAGTTTGTGCTCCATCTTGTGCTCCATCTTCTGCTCCATCGACTTCATCACCACCCCAAAACTCATTCTCCACATCTTCTGCTACATCTACTTCATCACCACTCAAATATTTTTCTTATGACTTCAGGCTGAGGATAGTTAAACACATAAACACAAAACAACAAACATAATTTCAGCTACTTTATGCTACAAATAAACACCAAACACAAAAGCCCTAATTTTTATGCTACAAATCAGAAGAAACCCTAATTTTTTTTCCCACAACATCGATGACAATTCTCTAATTCAAACCCCCAAATTTCATGCCAAAGCCCTAAATTTGTCTACCCAAATACCACATTTTTCTGCTGCAAATCAGAATCAAACCCTAAATTTTCCCACACACAAATTCGCATATCAGAATGTAAAACCTAATAAAAGCTAAACTATATACAGGTTTGAGAAACTTACTTCTTCTTCTTAAACTTCGAAACCTTTATCGTCATAGTAGTCGTACCCCTCACTCTCTGACTCTGACGCAGAAACCATTGCAGTAGCTCAACTCCTCGTCTCCGACAACAACGCCGCTTCCTCGACCTTCAAATCGTAGCTTCAGAACTCGGTTCTTCCTCTCCTCAACGAGCTGTAATCGTAGCTTCAGACCTACGACTCTTCGTCTCCTCTTCTCTCTCTACCTTCAGACGCGCGAAAATGAAACCCGAGGTCTTTCCCTCTTCTCTTCAACGTGTATTTGTTCTGTTTACAATTTTTAAACCCGAGGGTATTTCTGTAAAGTATGGGGTAGGTATCGGTTAATCGTGTAAAGTATGGGGTATGTATTTGTAGTTTACCCTTGATATAATTTTCAAAAATTCATTTTTCATACGTTAAATCCATAAAAAAGAATTTAAAAGATGTTATCAAACAATTTAGCAAAACAATATGCTAAAATCGAAACTTTCTTAACACCGTCTTGTGAATCTCAAAGGTAGCACGGCTCTGAGACCACTGTTGGGTCTCGGTGGAGGGTATGAACACATACTCACAGCGGAATGGCAAATAAAACCAAGAGACCATTAAAACCTTAAATCAACTACCAAAGATTAGAATCACAAGAAAAAAAATCAGTATTTTCATACCAAAACAAAAACACTGGGTAAAGAATGATTTGGCTTAAGTCTCCAAGACGCCTACGTATCCACTTGGGAATAAAAGCCACGTACTTATTTTAAAGATGACTCAAGAACACTAAATATGGAGGAAGAACACCCCTTTGGCCGAAATTCTAGAGGGAGGAGGTAGAAGTTGTCTTCCTATTTTGTGTCTTGTGTTTGTTATGTTGGAAAAGGATGACTTAAACAAATTAAATCCCATCAATATAATAAACAATAGTATATGACAAGCATGGTGTAAATAAGACAATTATGATGTTAAGTATGGCTAGACAAGATGGGATTAGGTGGTGAATCACCAACACCTTAATCCTTGTCTTGCTTAGTTAGTACTAATTAATCAAGACTTGATTAATTAATTCCATGGGCCTTGGTTGCATGGGTCTCTCATAGGCCTCTTGGAACAAGGCCCGTGGCCATTCCCAACGAGGTGTCTTGACGCGCTGATCTCCTCCAAGCCTTCCATACCCGAAAATCTAACATTATCTAACGTGATCAATCCCAAGACTCCAAGCCTTGGCTCGATCCATAAACTCCTATTCACTTACGGGTACATGACCCAAAACCCAGTTTTGGCCATGTCTCGAGACAACTCCCTTTTGGCCATTCTCCATAAATGTGTCAATGAGTTTCATCCTCCGGTGTGACCCTTAGGTTTATGCATGTCAATAGATCAACGTAAAATCTCATTTTACTTGATCCTATATAAGTGGAAACTAAAGAGACTTTAGTATTGCCTAAAATTGCATAACGAATCGACCCAATCGATTCTAACCTTTCCGTCGTCTATGCAACTATCCTTTTATCTCCGATATCTCGATTGAGATATGGCATAGAGCCGTCATCATTATTATTTTCAATCACTGTTCCTTGACATATGGGGTGACCGAATATATGGCATAGCCATGCTATTCTTTCAGTCACTCTCAATCAAGCGTCCAAGAACCAGCATCTTTTCCATACCGCAATATGTGGATAAATCCCTTAGCCGTATTTCGTGTCACTCATGCAGTCCATCCCGCAGCCAATCCTGGCCGTTAGGGAAGCCTGTTACGGACAACGTTACGCTCATGTCAAATTCAATTGTTGGCTGCACATCGATCACAAAGACTTCTTGGTCTAAGGATACATGACAAGCTAAGACACTGGATATGTTCATGGTTAATATATGGCACATATTCAAGGTGGGTCATCCAATATCATGTCCCACTTGATATCTATGATCAGACTTCGGAATCTCATTCCAATGACTAACATAATGTAAGCCATAAAGAGCCATATTTCATACTAGTCGCTTCTAGTGAAGCTTTGTTGACTAGGGACCAATCGAGTGTGATCTATATCAATATATGGTTCTATTCACATTGTGGGCATAGATCAGAACACACATCGTTATTTTACTCCAACACATAAGTAATATAAAGCCGTTTTAATTTTATAGCTAATGATGATATATACATTTGGACATTTATGATTGAACTACGGGCTCTAAGACTAACTTAGCCGCCAACTATCTGCGACCATGGTGCTCCCTAGCTCTGATCCTGTCGCCGACAACCTCGAAGACACCACTGCTGCACTCCCTATCGGTATTGTCTCGTCGCCCCTAGTCCAAGATTCTCTCTCGAAGACCACATCTTCAATCGTGGAACCGCATGCCTTATGTCACGCCTCAAATTCTGTATGACCGAACCCGGAAAGCGAACGGTGAAGCAAGTAAAACAAAGTCTCAAATAGTTTAATAAACCGCTTTAAAAGCACCACTTGTATTAATCAAAACAATACTTTTACAAACTGAGTTTTAATTTAAAAAGAGAAAGAACACTAAAACATGAGTGTACGTCGCTAGACAACCCCGAAAGCTCGGACTCTCGCTCCCAGCTCTTCAAGCCTCGAGAGATACTCCTAGTCCGCCTCGTGAACGGTACCTGTAGGAAAAGCAGCAAGGGGTGAGCGTTTTTCTCACCACCACAGACACAAGACTGACTACGGCATACCAGCAGAAATGCCGGGAACACCGACAACAAACAATAACATAGGGGACTATTACCCCAAATCACATGTTAAACCCGACTGGCACACAAATCACTGTCAATTTCCCTCCAACCATCTAAGACCCGTGCACGTAATGGAGACCCCAAATCAGAGACCGAACAACCATTCCATTAGTCACACCGACAAGGTAAAGCACAACCCTCACACGATCCTATGTGCATTTACTTGTAACTTTCCACAACCAAACCAGTATTCGCTACTCGTCCCTACCTGAGAGGCCTGCGAAAAAAGTAGTAAAGGGGATGAGCGTGGCGCTCACCTCCACGGATACCCGTTCGATTATGGCATACTAGTAAAGCATCAACAACTTACCAATCTAAACAGGGAAAACAACTACCTCAAAATCTGATAACAAACCGTCACAACTGCTCACGATATCAATACCTCAAATACTCGCTCACATAAGGGAAACCTCGAATGGGGATCATATTCTCAACTAAGCAAAACACTATTGCTCACCATATCAACACCCCAATTACCCGATCACGTAGGGGAAACCTCAAAACGGGGATCACGTTCTCAATTAAGCAAATCACTATTGCTCACAATATTAATACCCCAATTACCTGATCACGTAGGGGTAGCCTTAAAACGGGGATCATGTTCTCAACTAAGTAAATCACTATTGCTCACAATGTCAATACCCCAATTACCCAATCACGTAGGGGAAACCTCAAACGACCCACTCACGTGAGGGAAACCTCAAACCACTCGTTCACGTGAGGGAAACCTCAAACAACCCGCTCATGTGAGGGAAACCTCAAACCACCCGTTCACGTGAGGGAAACCTCAAACCACCCATTCACATGAGGAAAACCTCGAACAACCCGTTCACGTAGGGGAAACCTAGTTCGTACAGCGCCACAGCGCAACAACCATAACCCCTCTCCGTGGTGAGACCCTCACACAGAGGCGCTGTATCACCACCGTAGGTTATTGATGAGTCTCGAACCCAAGACCTCAACCTTTAACACAGAACTTACGACCTTTACAAACAAACACAATCGTGAACAAAGTCACACAATATCACACCCACAGCACAGTTTTACGTTAGCAGGACGTTGGGCCCTGCGTAGCCCCACATTTTACCCGACCGCCGATCGGGAACGCAGCGTACCTCATCGCGGCACATAGCAACACTTTTCCGAGTGCTAGTCGGACGGAGTGCCTCTCCTTCATCGCGGAACCGTGGCACCCTTTGTCGAGGGCGAGTCGACAGGCGGGCCATACCTCCACCCACACACAAAGATCGCAAGCAATGTCACACAATATCAAAAAAACACACATTATACGGTTTTCGGTAGCAAACCGGCTAGGCCCGGCATAGCCTCGCATTTTACCCGATCGCCCCTCGGTAAGGCAGCGTACCTCATCGCGGCATATAGCAACACTTTTGCGATTGCTAGTCGGAAGGAGAGCCTCTCCTTCATCGCGTAACATCGCAACACTTTACCAATAGCTAGTCGGAAGGTTGGCCAACCTCAACTCGGTATCGTGGCACCCTTTGTCGATGGCGAGTCGACAGACGGGCCAAACCTCCACACCAATATCATAAATCACACGATGCTCAGCAAATAGCGAAAATAACATAGCGACTAACTACCACTCAGCAAGTCAGTCAACAACAAACGGGTTCAACACCCCACAGGCACAGATGGCCACGCACAAACACAATCAGTTCACTCAACCTACGGGCACAACCAGGTGCCCACATGTGATTCTATCGCACGGTAAGTTTACTTAACCTACGGCACCACCAAGTGCCACCTGCATTTCTATTGTTCGATACGTTCACTTATCCTACGACATTCATCTCAGCAAGACTCAGTGTCCTAAGACACCTGATGAGCTTAAAAGGATGATGAGATTCCTATGCGCCTGGGGGCAGGATCGATCATATATGCCATGACATGTATGAGACCGGCTGTCTCGTAAGCCTTATGTTGTACAAGTAGACATCAGTCTAACCCGGGGAAAGATGATGTTGAACTAGTCGTCGAAGGATGAGTAGACGCTAGTTTTCCAAGACAAATCCAGATGACTTTAGAAGTCAGTCAGGATATGTGTTTATGCTGAATGGCAGAGCTTTAGCTGGGAGAGCGTAAAGCAAGATACCATTGCCGAATCTACAACAGAGGCCAAGTACATGAATGCTGTAGAGGCAGCTAAGTAGGCTATATGGATTTGGAAATTCACGGCAGGGTTGGGTGTAATTAAAAACCCATCCAGCCCGATGTATCCATTTTGCGATGACACAAGGGCCATTGCGCAAGCTAAAAGCCCATATCGCATAACAAATCCAAACATGTACTACGGCGTATCCACCTAATAAGAGAAATACTGAACTGAGGTGAAGTGAAGATAACCTATATTGCAATAGATGATAACATAGCCAACCCTTTGACTAAGGCAGTGTCGCTGCCTAAACATGTTAGACATGTAAAGTCGATGGGGACATATTGGAGTTTAGATTGGAACTAGGGAAAGTGGGAGATTGTTAGTCTTACTGCCCGTAGTTCAATCCTAAATGTCCAGATGTATATATCATCGTTAGCAATAAAATTAAAGCGGCTTTATATTACTTATGTGTTGGAGTAATATATCGATGTGTGCTCTGATCTATGCCCACCATGCGAATAGAACCATAGATCGAGATAGATCACACTCGATGGGTCCCTAGTCAACAAAGCTTTACTAGAAGCGACTAGTAAGAAAGATGGCTCTTTATGGCTTACGTTCTGTTAGTCATTGGAATGGGATTCCGGAGTCTGATCATAGATATCATGTGGGACATGATATTGGATGACCCGACATGAATATGTGCCATATATCAAGTCATGAACATATTCATTGCCGTAGCTTGTCATGTATCCTTAGACCAAGGAGTCTTTGTGATCGCTATGTAGTCAACAACTGAGTTTGACCTGAGCCTAACGTTGTCCGTAACAGGGCTTCCATAACGGCCAGGATTGGCTTGGGGACGGGCAACATGAGTGACACGAAAGACGTCTAAGGGATTTATCCCTCATACTAAGGTCTGAGAAAGATATCGGTTCTCGGCCACTTTGTAATAACCACTTCTGGTCAACGTCAGTCAAACCTGCGGAAAACAGGAAAATTTAAAATTTTTAAGACAGACACTAAACTTAACCAAAATTGACCCCGGGGGTCATACCGGACTTAAGTTGACCCTGTTATCGACCAAAATGAGTTCCAGGGGACTCAGGGCAACTTTTTGATCAATTTGGGAAATGTTGACTTTTCGCTGGAAAAGTCAACCGAGCGACGTTTTGGTCCATTCGAGGACCGTTTTGGATCCAAAAAGCTTAGCCGTCATCGCAGCGATCTTAGTTGATCCGTTTCCTTGTAGCCCGCCAAGTTTCGTAATTTCTTGGGAAAAGTGCCTGTTCGGGGCCCGAAACGTCCGTTTTTCGCGAATCTGATTGGAAAATATCAAGTAGATATTTTCCAAAAGGTGTGGGACCCACCATGACACTTGTCTTAATTGTGGTGGTGTTAGTTTTGTGGGGAAAAGGTGTGGAGGAGAAGGGTTGGCCGAACCTATGGGTTAAAAGAGGGAAAAGTGGAGTTTGTTGTTAGTTGTTTTAAAATTAGAAAGAAGAAGAGAGTGGTTAGAGAGAGAAGGAGAAGAAGAAGAAGAGAGAAGAATGGGAAAGCTAGGGTTTGGAGGGTTTCAAACCCTTGGATCGTCTCAAGGCAAGGAGCAACATTGTTCCCCTCGTCTTCCTCTCGAGTAAGCACTAAACCGATCGTCATTTTGGTTATTTTCTTGAAAGCTAGGGTTTGGGTAAACTATGAGCTTGGGTTGTAATGAGGTTGGGGGTTCATTGGAGACGTTTTTGAGCGGTTTTGGAACGTTTTCCGGTGACCGGGAGCTCGGGGGAGCTCCGGCCACCGTGTGGGGGTGGCTGGCCGTGCCTTTGGGGGGGCTGGCCATGCCTTTTGGTGGCTGGCCGTGCCCTTTTGGAGGCTGGCCGGACTTGGCCGGACCTGGCCGGTGCTGGCCGGAGTTGGCCGGACCTCGGGGTGGTTGGCTAGAGCTAGGGCTGGCCACCACCAAGGTGGCCGAGCCCATTGGAACCCTAGGGCCCACGGCCAAGTGGGTCGGGTGGGGCCCACGTGCTAGGTTGCGCGGGTTTTAAGGTTCGGGTGGTTTAAAACGTTCCCCGGACCATTTATCCTTAATCGAATCAAAATTTGGAATTAAATTGGAGAAGTTGCAATTAACGGGTTTTAGAAACTTTAAACGTTAATAATTTGACTTAGAAGTCGGAATTCGATTCCGTCAAGTGCGTTGGGTTCCTTGAATTATTCTAAGACCGTAGAAACGAAAACGGGAACTTTTGGAGCCCCGAAAGGCAATTAACAAAACCCGGGCAGATTCGCCATGTCGGGCGAATCGGGCCTTTACGGGTCCTATATCGACAATGTCGAGTAATTAGGAAGTTTGGGAGTGATCGGCTTTATCGGGGTTAAGTTTGGGCGTTAAGTTTATTGATTTTCGGTTTATTCGTACTAGTTTAAAAGTGCTTTAAAATTGTGTTCTTTTAGATCGTGCTGCGGACCGAGGCAAAGGGAAGCTCGGTGATTGACTGGGTTTACCTCGGGTTTTAGTGGAGCGCTTTTGGAGCTATTTACGAGGTAGGGAAAAGTAGCCGGATCTCGGCCCTGATTAGGGAAAGTTAATAGTAGAATTGCATGTGACACCGGGGTGTCGTGGGTTGAGTAGGTTTATTTAAATATTAGAAAAGCATGATACGGGATTGTAGCGTTTAAGAGAAAAGCATGTGACACTTAGTAGTGTCGTAGGAACAGAGAACTTAGCGATAATTGAATTACTGGAGGCATATGACCATGCCCGGAGGTTGTTTGTGAAACTAGTGATCTTAGGACTGTTGGAGGCATCGAGTATGCCAGAGGTTGTTGTGTGTTATTTATTGTTGAGTTTGGGTAGCCTTGAGAGACCGTGTTATTTATTGTTGAAGTTTGGGTGGCTTTGAGAGCCCGTGTTATTTATTGTTGAGTTTGGGTGGCCTTGAGAGCCCGTGTATTTAAATTGGTGTCTTGGGTGGCCGTGAGAGCCCGTATTTAATTGTTGGTGTCTTGGGTGGCCATGAGAGCCCGTGTATTTAAATTGGTGTCTTGGTGGCCATGAGTGCCCGTGTCTTACTGTTGATGTTTTGGGGTGGCCGCGAGGGCCGTGGGGTTGTTGAACCCGAGTCTTGACCGTTGGTGTGTCTTGAGTGGCAGTGAGTGCCCGTGGGGTTGTTGAACCCGAGTCTTGATTGTTGAGGTGTCGTGAGTGGCCTTGAGTGCCTGTGTGTTTGAACTTGCCTGTGATTGTGATTGTGGTTACCTGAAGTTGCGAGTTCGAAAGGTCGACAGCCTGATCCGACTTAGTGTCGATGAATTGCGAGTTCTAAAAGTCGACAGCCTGATCCGACTTAGTGTCGATGAATTGCGAGTTCGAAAGGTCGACAGCCTGATCCGACTTGGTGTCGATGAATTGCGAGTTCTAAAGGTCGACAGCCTGATCCGACTTCGTGTCGAGGAATTGCGATAGGTCGATCCCTGACCTGATTGAGATTGGTTACTGAGTAGCTGGTGTGCGATCCTTTGTTCTCTTGTTTGGCGTTGTGTAGTCTTCTTGTCGTGTCCTTGGAGGAGGTCGTCGATAGTTGTGTCGGGTCTACATTACTTTATCGAGTGTTGAGTCTGTTGAGGAAAGTAACGGGTTGTGGGTCAGTTGGGTACTTGAGTTGGGGACTGTAGTCCCGGTGTTGGGTTGGTTTAGTGTTACTGGCTTTATCTACTAATTATGCCATAGTCAGTCTGTTATCCGTGGAGGTGAGCGAACGCTCACCCCTAGCTGCTTTTCCTACAGGTACTGATCACCGGACGGACTAGGTTAGCTCTTGAAGTTCATGGAGCTTGGAGCGGAGTCTGGTCTTTATTTTGTTGAGTCTAGTGACGGATATTGTACCTTTTCCACTTGTTGGGACGTTTTGTATTGTAAATACTATTATTATTTTTTGGTAACTAAATGGAAATATCAAAGCTTTTACTCAAAACAGGTTTTAAGTGTTTCATGTTTTAAATGTTCGCGTCCCGAGTTCGGTTCGCTGAAATTGGGGCGTGACACACTTGATCGAGAGTGACTGAAAGAATAGCATGGCCATGCACATGATACTGTGTATCACATATTCAGTCATCTCACATATCAAGGAACAGTGATTGAGAATAATAAGGATGACAGCTCTATGCCTTATCTCAATCAGGATATCGAAGATAAAAGGATAATGACAGGGAATACGGAAAGGTTAGAATCGACAGGGTCGATTCGTTATGCAGTGTCAGGCAATACTAAAGTCTCGTTAGTTGCCACTTAAATAGGATCAAGTAAAATGGAATTTTACGTTGATTTATTGACATGCATAAACCTAAGGGTCACACCGGAGGATGAAACTCATTGACACATTTATAGAGAATGGCCAAAAGGGAGTTGTCTCGGTACATGACCAAAACTGGGTTTTGGGTCATGTGCCCGTAAGTGAATAGGACTTTACGGATCGAGACAAGGCTTGGGGTCTTGGAATTGATTGCGTCGGATAATGTTGGACATTTCCGGTATGGAAGGCTTGGAGGCGATGAGCGAATCACGGGACCTCGTTGGAAATGGCCACGGGCCATGTTCCAAGAGGCCCATGAAAGGCACATGCAACCAAGGCCCATGGAACTAATTAATCAAGTCTTGATTAATTAGTACTAAGTAAGCAAGACAAGGATTAAGGTGTTGGTGATTCACCACCTAACCCAATCTTGTCTTGCCATACTTTGTCCTATTTACACCTTACTTGTCATCATGCTTGTCTCATGCCTTTAGTTGGACAAGTATGGGTTTTGTTATGTTTAAGTCATCTTTTTTTAACATAACAAACACAAGAAGAGAATAGGAAACACAACTTATATCCCCCTTCCCTTGCAATTTCGGGTTTGGCAAGCTCCCACCTCCATTTTTGTGTTCTTGAGTCCTCAAAGAGAAGAACTACGTGGCTTTGATTCCCATGTGGATACGTAAGCGTCTTGGAGACTCAAGCCAATCATTCGTTACCCGGTGTTCTTGTTTTGGTAAGAAATAGTGCTGAATTTTTCTCTTGTGAATCCATTCTTTGTTAGTTGTTTCATGGTTTAATCGTCTCTTGGTTTTCATTGATTTTCCGCTGCGAGTTGGTTCATCTCCAACCCTACCTCGAGACCCAACAGTGGTATCAGAGCCGTGCTACCTTCGGGATTCACAAGACGGTGTTCAAAGTTTCGATTTTGCTTGAAAGTTCCGTTTTTGGCATGTTGTTTTGCTAAATTTCTTGATAACATGTTTTTAATTCTTGTTTACGGATTTAATGCATGTAAAATGAATTTTTAAAAATTATTTCAAATCTGGAAATTTTGAATTTTTTTCTGATTTTTCGGGTCTCGAGAGCGGGACTCTCGGGGAGCCGAAACCGGGACCGAACGGGGCTCTTTTGGACGGAGCTAGGCCAAGCATGAGCATTGGATGGTGTATATGCCAAGGCTAAACTGTTTTTTTAGTTATGACGAGTTTGGAACCATCATGACGAACTCGAAGATCAAATGTTCAAAAGTTTCATTTTTGAACGGTTTCGATAAACCGAGCATCAAAAAATTTTGAAACTTGGCTAACCGGAAAATCACATGATGTTTGATAACATGATTTTTTGATAACACGATGTGTGATGTGATGTTGGCATGGTGTACATAATAGCCCCGAGCTCGATTTAATTATTTATCGCTTTTCACGGCCTGCGAGCCGTTAGAGTTAGCGTGTAATTATTCTTTCAAGGTGTGGTCGTCGAACCACTTGTTTGTTATATTTATGTATTCCCGACCTGCGAGTCGTGTATTAAATTGTAATATTTTACTCAAGACGAAGAAAGGGCGAAAAGGTCCTTTGGTGGCTTTTCGGGTGTTGGCATCGGCTTGGAGTCGGTGGAGCTCAAGAAGCTAGTGGGAGTTAGTTTAGGGGGATATTATGTGCACATTTATCGCTTTATGCTTGGTTTAGTTTATGCATGACTAATTCTATGTGTTTTAGAATTGCATGCTTAACTTTATTTACCGAGCATATCACCTCACATGCAAAGATAAAATTGGAATTTTAATCCTTGTGTGTGAGCCCTTAGAATCGTCATTACATTGGATGTAGATGACGGGTTCGAAGGAAGAATTACATTGGATGTAATTTGAGGCATCATTGCATTTGGAATGTAGTTGATGTGCTCATCGCATCTAGGATGTGTCAAAGTTTTAAACACAATCGGACAAGTAAAAACGGGTCATGTCCGATACCTCCCAATTATCAACACCTTACTACCTCCCCGTCCTATGGGTGTCGTGCGCATTAGCGGAGCATCCATGGTAAAGCGGGGTAGTAGGTTTGGACGACATATGTGGGTGTCGTGCGCATTAGCGGAGCACCTACATAGTGACGGGCCATAGTTGAAAATTGGTGGACCCGACTACGATTCTCAGCCTGAGGTTGAGCTAGGGTAACAGATAGGGTAAGTCGTGTACATAAGTGCATACCCTAGCCAAGAGTCACATTGGATGTGATTGGATGGATTCTTACCTACATAGCTCGATTAAGTGGTGAGCATTAGTTCAGCTTAATCGAGTGAATCAACGATCTTGGTTTTAGATTCTAAAGGTTTAGAATCGATTGTTGGTGTTTAAGCCTGATCTTCATAAAATTTATTCAGTTTACTGATTGAATTTTATCTGTTGTAGATCAAATGGAAAATTCAGCGAACATTAATAGTTTGTCATTAAAAACCATTCTTGACAAGGTCAACCTAAATGGGACAAACTATTTGGACTGGTACAGAATTTTGAGAATAGTCCTCAAGTCTGAACGCAAAGAATATGTCCTTGATAAGGCTGTCTCTAAAACCATATCAGAGTTACATGAAGTGTCAATAACTGCTGAGAAGTATATATGAGGGATATGGGATACAAGGATATTCTGATGGTCAACAAGGGAATTGGAAGTGGCAAGGGCGGGGCCCATGCGCACTTGGCCGGAAAGATGAGACACCTGATAATGTTTGCTTCTACTGCCAACAGCCTGGTCATTGGAACCGGGATTACAGAAAGTTCACGGCTGATCTGAAGAAGGGCAGTGGGACTGCCCCTTCATCAAATAGCCTGGATGATCTGAAGAAGTGCAGTAGGACTGCGCCTTCATCAGGAAACCTGGATGATCTAAGGAAGGGCGGTGGGACCACTCCTTCATCCGGTATTAACTCTATAGAGCTACATCTCTCTACTTCCAAAGATTCATGTGTATTAGATACCAGGACTGAATCTCACACATGCACTAATATATGGTGGCTGAAAGTAGGAGAGGTTTGGAAAGCACGAAGTGGACCTTAGAGTTGTGGCAACTGATGTAGCATCCATGAGTCTTGCTTTGCCAAGTGGCCTTGTCTTAGTATTGTATAATATATATTGTATACCTACTTTTAGTAGGAATATTATATCTGTATCTGTGTTTGACAAGTAAGGATATAATGTTAATATTGGAAATGGAGTTTTCAATGTTCTATGCAATGATATGTTTTATACCAGTACTGACTTGGTTGGAGGACTGTACATATTAGATATGGGTAACAATGCCTCAAGTTCTATATATTACGTTAATACCAAGAGGTCTAAATCCAACGATTTAAACCTAACTCTATTATGGCACTGTCATTGGGGCCGCATAAACAAGAAGCGCCTATCAGCACTTCAGAAGTGCGGACTTTCAGGTTCATTCGAATTCCATTAGATCGATAGGTGCAAGGTTTGTTTGATGGGAAAAATGACGAAAGTGCCCTTTATCGATCGCGATGAAAGGGCGGGTGAATTATTGGGGCTGATACACTCGAATGTGTGTAGACCAATAAGTTCACTTGCCAGAAGGGGTTTTAGCTATTTATCACATTTACTGATGATTACAATAAATATGGTTATGTCTATTCGGTGAGACATAAGTCTGAAGCTTTTGATAAATTCAAAGAGTTTAAGACTAAAGTAGAAAACCAGCTCGACAAAGGTATTAAGGCACTTCGATTGGATCGAGGTGGAAAATACTTGACCACAGAGTTATTAGATCATCTACAAGAGAATGGGATCCTTTTGGAATTGACTCCTCCTGGGACACTGTAGTTGAAAAGTGTAGCCAAACGGAGAAATCAGACATTGTTAGACAATAGTCCGTTCCATGATTAGTTGGACTGATCTCCCAATCTCTTTCAGGGGTTATGCTCTAGGGACGACCGCATTCATAGTGAATCGGGCTTCGACGAAGGATGTGGAAGGGACACCATTTTAAAAATGGTACGGGATGATGCCCGCTTTGTCCTTCCTAAAGATTTGTGGTTGCGAGGCTTATGTGAAACATTTGGTTTCGACTAAGCTCGAACCAAGATCTGAGATATGCACATTCGTGTGGTATCCCAAAGCAACAAGGGGATACTACTTCTACAATCCCAGTGAGAACATGGTGTTCGTCGCTTGGGGTGGGGTCTTTATGGAAAAGGAGTTTTGTTTCCAAAGACGTCATTGGGAGGACTGTGCATCTCGAAGAAATTCAGGATGGTACAGATCTGTCTAAACCAATTGACAACCCAGTAGAAAGGAGGCAGAGATTGTCGTAGAGTATGAACTAATTCCTGTTACAATTCCGGAAGGTCCAAGGCAATTTGAAAGGATCAATCTTCCGCCTCCAAGATATGGTATCCGGAGGTGACAATGAATTCATGGTGGATCACGATGATCCAGCCACCTTTCAGGAAGTCGTGGATGGGTCCAATTTCGAGTTATGGCTGGGAGCCATGAGGGAGGAAATGAAATCCATGTCGGACAACCGAGTCTGGGAACCGGTTGATCCCATCAATGGTGTGAGGACCATTGTATGCAAATGGATCTTCAAGGTGAAGATAGACATGGACGGCAACCCTCTGACCTAAAAAGCTCAACCGGTGGCGAAAGGTTATAGGCAGATCCAATGGATTGACTATGAGTAAACCTTCTCCCTAGTGGCTATGGTCAAAATCGATCCAAATTCTTCTTGCCATAACTGCGTATCATAATTATGAGATATGGCAAGTGGATGTCAAAACCGCTTTCCTAAATGGAAATTTGACTGAGTACTTTTGTATGTCTCGGCCCAAAGGTTTTGACGATCCGAAGAATAAGGGAAAGATTTATAAGTTGTTGAAATCCATTTATGGATTGAAACGAACTTCTCGGAGTTGGATCCTTCGTTTTGATGAAGCTGTAATTGGATTTGGCTTAATCAAGAACGAGGATGAATCTTGCGTATATAAGAAGGCTAGTGGGAGCAAGATTACCTTTCTGGTTCGCATTGAAAATGACATCCCAACCTTGCACGAGACTAAAGCTTGGTTGAGGAAGTGCTTTTCAATAAAGGACTTAGGCGATGCTTCTTATATCTTAAGGATTAAGATATGTAGAGATCGCACCAAGAGGGTCTTGGATTTAAGTTAGGGAACCTATGTGAACAAGGCATTGAGTAGGTTCTTAATGCTCGATTCAAAGAAAGGACTCTTACCCACTAGTCATGGCATTCATCTCAGCAAGACTCAGTGTCCTAAGACACCTGATGAGGTGAAAAGGATGATGAGATTCCTATGCGCCTGGGGGCAGGATCGATCATATATGCCATGACATGGATGAGACCGGCTGTCTCGTAAGCCTTATGTTGTACCAGTAGACATCAGTCTATCCCGGGGAAAGATGATGTTGAACTAGTCGTCGAAGGATGAGTAGATGCTAGTTTTCCAAGACAAATCCAGATGACTTTAGAAGTCAGTCAGGATATGTGTGTATGCTGAATGGAAGAGCTTTAGCTGGGAGAGCGTAAAGCAAGATACTATTGCCGAATCTACAACAGAGGCCAAGTACATGGATGCTGCAGAGGCAGCTAAGGAGGCTATGTGGATTTGGAAATTCACGGCAGGGTTGGGTGTAATTAAAAACCCATCCAGCCCGGTGTATCCATTTTGCGATGACACAAGGGCCATTGCGCAAGCTAAAAGCCCAGATCGCATAACAAATCCAAACATGTACTACGACGTATCCACCTAATAAGAGAAATACTGAACTGAGGTGAAGTGAAGATAAGTATGGGTTTTGTTATGTTTAAGTCATCTTTTTTCAACATAACAAACACAAGACAAGAATAGGAAACACAACTTCTCTCCCCCTTCCCTTGCAATTTCGGGTTTGGCAAGCTCCCACCTCCATTTTTGTGTTCTTGAGTCCTCAAAGAGAAGAACTACGTGGCTTTGATTCCCATGTGGATACGTAGGCATCTTGGAGACTCAAGCCAATCATTCGTTACCCGGTGTTCTTGTTTTGGTAAGATATAGTGCTGAATTTTTTTCTTGTGAATCCATTCTTTGTTAGTTTTTTCATGGTTTAATCGTCTCTTGGTTTTCATTGATTTTCCACTGCGAGTTGGTTCATCTCCAACCCTACCTCGAGACCCAACAGAATGGCGTTGCTTTGCCGTAGGAAATCCATCGCTTGCTCTTCCTCTTCCGCCACAGACCATCGTCTTTTCTCCATCCCCTCCATGCATTCCTACGCCTCAGGTCGATCCTCTCCTTCCTCTGCAATGGGATCCTACGCGTGGGGAGGCAGCGATGGAGGATCTGCCACGGACGGCGGTGGAAGCGTTGGGCTTGGGTCTATGTCTCCCTAATCGGGATAGGACCCCCCTCATCCCCTCTCTCCTTACTTTATCGGATGGCATGGCTCGTGATCGGAAGGTGGCCCTCTCTCTAGAGGAGCCTTCCTCGCCTACAACTGTGGTTCTACCGGAGGCTCAGGCTTCCATAATAGTTCTCCAGGATGGGATCTCATCCTACTCTCTAGAGGATGAAGAAGAGGTGGAGGTCATGGTCTCGTATGCCTCGACAAACTCCACGGTCATCGCCCGACAGCGGTGGGGACTGGTGGGCAAGTTGTGGACGACAAAAGCCCCAGAAGAATATTATCCTCTGGATTATCACTGCCACGTGGGGCGATCTACCGAGGAAATCGTCGTCAAGGACCTCGGGCCGAGTATCTTTGGCTTCTACTTTCGGACGGCGAAGGCGATATCATGTGTCCGGGGCAACGAGCCATAGTTCTTCGACGGGTGTCCTCTCTTGATCGATGATCTCATACCTTGTGATTGTGACTTGCTCACATTAGATCGTCTACAACTAAGAGTCCACACTCAAGGTCTTCCGCCTTTGGTCCGGATGAAGGTAATGTGGGAGATGATCGCGGACGCATTGGGGGCTGGTGTTGAGGTTCCCTGTGACCAATGGGACCAGGTTTGTATCCCCACGGATGAGGCCTCAGGTGTCAACCCTAATGCGCTTCCCCCGTTACGGAGGGACCCAACGAAAGGGAAGGCCCCCATGGAGGACCTACCAAGGACGATAGTGACGACTCTAGGCCTAGGGCGTTGCGTTCCTGCTCAGGTCACAGTACCAAACATTCACGCGGCCCATGCTGTCCCAACAAGTATGTTGCAGGATAGGGCGCGACGCCTGGCTTCGAATGAGCTTCATCCAACCTCGATTGATAGGGGGTCGAACCTCTAGTCATCCTTGGAGGGCCTACATGATGGATTGTCATCCTATTCTCTGGAGGATGAGGAAGAAGTTGAAGTCATGGTTCCGGCATCTCGAGCAACGACATTGGCGGTCTTAGCTCGACAACAATGGGGTTTGCTGGGACAACTCTGGACGCATAAGCCCCCACAAAAAGACATGCTTTTACGTATCATCACAAACGCATGGGGAAGATCCGCAGAGGGCCTGGTGATCAAGGATTTAGAGCCGAGCCTGTTCGGCTTCTACTTCGATACAGCAGAGTTGCGGTCATGGGTTCGAAACAATGAACCCTGGTGCTTTGATGGAAAGGTCCTACTGCCGGGAGACTTGGACCCGTGCGCTCGGGAGATGCCTCCTCTAGGCCGGTTGAAACTATGGGTGCATGTTAAAGGGCTGCCACCTCTTGTTCGAACGAGGGAGACAAGTATCTCCATTGGCAACGCATTGGGAATGTGTGTGCATGTCCCATGCGACCAATGGGGGATGTGCTGAGGAGGTACTATCAAAATCCGCTTCTGGCACATCGTTGAGAAGCCGTTACGGAAAGGGTTGGCTCTGAGGTTCCTGGAATTTCCGGACCCGATCAAGATTGACCTCACGTATACAAAGCTTCCCAATTTCTGTTACAACTGTGGTCGACTCGGCCATACCCTGAAGGAATGTACGTGGGCAGTTAGAGGACCCTTGAGGTTTGGGGAATTTATGCTGGAATACTACCAAGAGAAGAAGGTCAAGGCGTACACCACGGATTGGGGAGAACCAGTCCTCCTGCCTGCCACTACTTCGCCGGGTCCTGGCCTCAAAGGTCACTTGAACTTGGATCCGAGACCTCTTATGTCCCCTCGGTCAAGCCATCTAGGCTCGACAAGTGGGGTGTCGACTAGGACAGTTGTCCCTCCGGGGCCGAAGGCTCCACTACCACACAAGGATCAGCTGGTCGGGAGGACTCGAACAGAGTGGGGAGCTTATGAGGATGATACGCCTGGAATAACTGGAGTTGAGGACAACCATCATACTCTGAAACAGTCAGCAGTTGGGGTCCCTAGAGAGGAACAATTCAGGGCGGGGAAACAACCCCGCCAGGAAGAATGAGTGGCATGTTATGCATCAAGGACTGGCCCTGGGGGGGTCCCTGTATGATGTGCTGCCTCCCCACTTCACCTTTACCGTTGAGGTCCCTCAGGATCTCCGGTCTACCTGTATGATGTGCCGCCTCCCCACTTCACATTTACCGTTGAGGTCCCTCAGGATCTCCGGTCTACCCCCCCCCCCCCCCCGGCTTTTGGTCATGGCCTATGAGGCATCAAATCACCGCTTACGTCGGTTATGCCCCGATAAAGGTTAGAGAACATTGTTCATCTGTTCTAATTCTTTACTCGTGATCGGGAAATTTATTTCTCAAGCCTCATCTATATAATCTTTTTGATATTAATAAGATTACACCATCGTTCAAAAAAAAAATGAACCAACGGAATGGTTTTAGTTCTTTTGATTCATGAACCTTCTTTACGGTCAATTGTAGTCAAAGCTTTCCTTAATCATATATGTAAAGTATTTTCAATCAACTAAATTCAATTATTTCCGCGTCTAACGACACTTGTTATGGTTTACATTGTTTAAATATCAGATCCGTATCTTCAGTACATACACGTGTTGTTAATATATGGTTAATTACAACACTAACAATAATTAAGAAAATTCTTTAACTGGTTTGTGTGCTTACCCTGACAAATAAATCTTTATTAGAGCTAGAGCATCTTGGAAGTCCTCCATTTGGCAAATAATTAAGCCAAATTCATGGATGAAATTAGAGGACCAACTCAACTAAAAATTCAAGCGGATAGTTAAAGGTCCAATTATAATTATATTCTAACACGCGCCTTCATGGACAAGCCTGTTTACGGGTTTGGAGGTGAATTATTTAGAAGAGAGAGATGAGCTCATTGAGAAGAATGATAAGGGCTAGCCCATTTTGAGCAAATTTGATAATTAGAGAATAAATTAGAATTTTTGTAGAGAGTGGGGTTTGAACCCCGGGTCCGTGAGGAATCAAGCTCTGATACCATATTAGAGGACCAACTCAACTAAAAGCTCAAGCTGATAGTTGAAGGTCCAATTATAATTATATTCTAACAAAATTGTCGGCAAATCGTGAGATTAGGGTGCGTTTGTTTGTGCAACGACTGTAATTAAAAGAATCTGAAACCGTCAACGATTACAAACGAACAAAATAGCCGTGGTACTCTGTATTGAAATCATAGGACGTAGTAGAGGTGAAATCGGCTACAAACCACTCTTAACTTAAAAACTAGAGAACCAATCCTAGTCACACACACCTAAGATCCAACATTCACAATGATGTCACATCATCATCCGAATTTCACCCAAATTCACGCCACTTTCATCCTTTCTCACACAAGCAAGGGCATAATTGTAAAAGCATGGTGCCATGTGGACTAGTGTCCATTTTTTTCTTCACCAATTCACTAATTTAATATTTCCCGATTCGTTTGAACTCCGATTACCTTCAAACTTGCGCCAATATTTTTATTTTTTCAAGGGCTTTAAATCAAGATCAATCATGAATATATTTTGAAGCACGAAAATAAAAATGTATATCGGGGTGATAAAAATAATGTTGAGTGTTGATAAATCTTCACTAATAAATGTTTTATATCAGAGGTATCAAACTAGTGCTAAATGTTGATAAAAACATGTACTGAGGTGATAAAAATCATGTTCAATTGTGATAATAAGTGTGATAAACTAGAGTTTAACGTTGATAAAAAAAACATGTGATGGGGTGATAAAAACATATGTAATTTAATGGTAAACATAGCGTTTAGTGTTGATAAAACTAGTGTTCATAAAAACACGTGATGGGGTGATAAAAATCATGTTCGGTTTTGGAAAATGAGGTGATAAAACTAGTGTCCAGTGTTGATAAAACCAGTGTAAACTGTTGATAAAACCAATGTAAAGTGTTGATAAAAATTACCCAGATATAAAAAAAATTTAAATCAGCCCCGAAATAATTCTTTTTTTCGTGCTTCAAAAAAAGCATATGAGGGGGTGATAAAACACACGTAATTTAATGATAAACCTAGTGTTTGGTGTTGATAAAACTAATGTTCATAAAAAGCACGTGATGATGTGATAAAATCATAATCAGTTTTTGAAATGAGGTGATAAACCCATTGCAAAGTGTTGTTAAAACCAGTGTAACATTATTAATAAAATCAGAGCAAAGTGTTGATAAAAATTACCCATGTATAATTTTTTTTTTTAAAATCAGCCCCGAAATAATTTTTTTTTCATGCTTCAAAATATATCCGTGAGTGAGCTTGATAGAAAGCCCATGAAAAAACAAAACTAATGGCGCAAATTTGAAGTCAATCGGAGTTCAAACGAAGCGGGAAAAATTAAATTAGTGAATTGGTAAAAAAAAATATGATAGTTTTACTAAAAAGTCATTCCCACTTACTAAAAAGTGCTGCTTTTTTTGCAGTCAACAACTCAATTGTATCGCATCCCTCCATTCTTAAAATAGATGACTTAGATTGGTTATCTGGTTTTTAGGTTAAGACATGATTTGTATTTGATTTCTCCTCGGACGTAGTATGCATATATTTGTTTATGTAATAGCGAGCCATCCCGCCAATCTCGATTTGCAAGTCGCGTTTTAATGGTTCACGATTCGCGGTTCGCACGCTGTGGCGCGCGTAGTTTGCGAACCACTAAAACGCGACCCGTGAGTCGTGACGCGAACCGCGACTCACATATGTGAGTCGCTTATTCGCGATCCGTGGTTCACAGGCCAGCCAGTCATAGTGCGACATGTGGCACTAGGGGAGAAATTTTTTTTGGGCAGTTGGAAATGTTCCGGTTTCAATGGTAATATTTTTTATTAAATTAAATTCAAAATTAGTACAAAAAACCATTTTTCTCCACCTATAAACACCCATTTCCCCATTCATCAAACCCACATCACTTCTCCCAATTTTCTCTCAACTTTGACTCTCAAATTATCCACTTCCTCTCCAAAAAAACCGATAATTCGACTCAACCGTCGTCCTCACCGGACAACCAAGACTACACGCTGGACCACACAAATGATCATGTCAACACATCTCTAGCAGGCGACTTTCAAGAGATGTTGAACACACTAGGCAACCCTCCACCTTTCAACCCAGTTGTTGGTTCTTTGCACCGTGCCAATTTGAATGCATTCATACAATAACATTGGGACCCAAGTACTTTCAAACAACATCATCTTTAATTTCACTAATTAATTTTTTAAAAATTATATTGTGTTTTCAACTGCATTCCAAAAATTTATTATTATTTATGACGTTAAATGCATTCCAACTCCGGTACGTTCCAACCACAGTGTCACGCCCCAAATCCGGTTTTGGCCGGACTCGAGACGTGACTTGATTTAACAATAGATTACAATAAAAATAATAATAAACTCTTTAAAAACTAAAGTAAGTTCCAAACGATTACTCAAATAAAAGGTTCCAAAAGTCAATTACAGAGTCAAAGCTCAATATGAAGTACGAAGTAAATAAGGTTCAACAAGGTAGACCACAACGTCTCTAGAACTACACTCAAAACATCCCAAAGCTCCCAAGCCTCGGATCCACTAATCATCAAGCAATCCTTTAAAAAAAACAGTAGACAAACAAAGGGGTGAGCTTACGCTCAGTAGGGAAAATAGCAAAACAGCGGTTAACATCTTAATGAAAAGGAATAACATAATTCACTTGAACTTCAAAACTCGCGTAAATCAAGAGATAAACAATAGAGGGACGAACGAACGTTTTACATTCCAAGAAAATAATAATTTCTACCGAGCAGTTAAAGGAAGAACAATTAAATAACACAATGGAAGGGTTAAGCCTCGACGCTCCGATCTACAATAGTTTTGTATCCTGTCGGATTTTCCCTCGATCCAGAGAGGACACATATCATCGGTTTACCGGAAGCGTCCTCAAGGAGGAGGAGCTGGTATTGTACGCAAAAATGATGTCTTTGGTGTATGCACAATATGAAAAGATCCAAGCTCATATTGAAAATCTCAAATAAAGTGTTTTATTTAGTTAATGTAATATATTTTCTAAATTACAAGTTCAAGTTTATTTTGCATTTTAGTTAATTAATTTATTTATTCATTAATTTTACCAATTTTATTTAATATTTACTGTTTTAAATTTGAATATAATAAATTCAGTAAAAGAATAATTAATTATCTAATCAGCATCTACTCAGCATCCCTACAAATCATGATCACCATATTGTGATCCCCTCACTGTAGAACTCAGCTCATTTTAAGAAGTGTGTATCTCAATTCATCCCAGTCACCACATGATTCGCGCATCATGCCCCATATGTGACCCCCTCAATGTACATGGCGACAGATGTGGTTCCGCTCTCCCTTCCTCGTTCATATGCTGGGTTTGTCATGAACTATCATATGCACGATATGGACAAGACCATATCAGAGTTACATGGCATGTTGGTAACTACTGAGAAGAACATCCGGGATCAGGGATCCAAGGATATGCTCGTGGTCAGGAAGGAACCAGTTTCAAGAAGGGAACTGGAAGTGGCAAGGGCAAGGCCCTACACACTTGGCAAGAAAGATAAGGCATCTGAAGGGTCCTAACCCTCCTAGGACCGGAGAGTCATCTAGGAAGGGGAAGGGGGCTGATAATGTCTGCTTCTACTGTGAACAACCTAGTTACGGAAGAAAGATTACCGGAAGTTCCAAGATGCACTAAAGAAGAACGGTGGGACTACGAAACCGTACCAGAGCTCATCATTGGAGTCGATTGTATGGCTAAGAACACTAATTAGTCATAACATGGATTAATTGTTCACTCCTTTTACTAATTTTTCTCTCATACCTAAATTCCTTTACCGTTTTTGAACAAATAAACTCATAGAAAAGATCAAACAGTCAACTATTGAGTTCTATGAACCGAGTGAAGCGTAGGATCAAGCCAAATTAAGCAGTGTTGGGTAAGTTTCTACTAACAACCCACATGGATAGAAACCTCAATTCTTTACCCAGCCACTTAAATATTTAAAAATATTTATGTATTGAATAAGAAGTACAGCACCTACAAAAGTCTTATGTTTTTCTATTCAACTCTCGTTTTACATTTGTTTAGTGTTTGAATTCGGCAATGTGAATTTGTATTCAATCTTCAATATTCTACATACACTTCCACACATCATTAAACAATTTATATTAAAGTCTAAGTGATAAATTATTTATTTATAATATGCTACGGTACATTAACCACTCCACTATACCGTCTTATAAATAGCAATGCCCATTGTGACCTTTGCAATACCATCTCTTCATCCTCCTTATTTGTTCTAACTTCTAAGCATTTATATTTGTTACCAACAAACAACTTATATTTCGTGTCGTGTCTTTATATTTCAGAAACTATTTCATTTTCGTCAATATGAAACATACGAAAATATTATTTGTGACAATCGTCTTGACAACATTTGTACTTGTCAATTTGGCAAGTCCGAGGGGAGAAGAAAGAGGAGAAGATGACAGTCTTGACGTCGATGTTGACGAGCTATCGGAAGATCAATATAAGTACGACGGGGAACCATTTTACGGTGGAGGACGTGCACTTTTGCAGCGGAAACGGTACCGGAGGTTGACATGCAAGAAGCAACCTAGGATATTAAAAAATTATTTGAAGGTATATTAGGTTGTAAATATTTTTTTAATTATTAATAAAAAATATCTGAGCAACGAAGAGCACACCAAAATCAACAGAGAACAAGAGCAACCCTAAAGAAATCAAGAAATGGAGTTTGATAGAGTTTTGGGGGCCGGCGGCGGAGGGGCAAGTGGGAAGTTGTGGCGAAGCTCTCGCACCGAAAATGAAACAAAGAAGGGAAGAAAGAACAGAAGCTTTCAATTTTCGTTCTCTGTGCTGCAGTGCACGCCTATAGGACTAACTACAATCAAGGATAGTATATAATTACAACTTCCCAAAAGATAAAGATAAGGACTGTGTGGTTGTAATTATAGATTACATATTTTACTGAATAAATTAATTAATAAAAGTAATTCAATATAAAAAGAATACATTGTTCAATAAATGTAGTAGATAAAAGATACGTACATGTACATCTTGTTAAGATTATTTTATTAAAATAAATTTGAATATTATATGTATTAATACTATTAAAATTTTGGTAAATTATATACATTACAAATTAAATTTTACCAGTATAATATATATTTTTTCAAGTATAAAAAATTAAATTTTATATTTTATTTACATATCTTATATAAATAATTAAGAAAATAACAAATAAAAATCCGCCTAGGCCCCGACTAGTCCCCGCCTAACGCCTAAGTACCTTCGCCGCCCGACTAATGCCTAACACATTTTACAACCTTGGGTATATGTGTAATTTTATATAACCTTTTTGTTATTTTTTTGCTACTAAAACTTGTTTTAAGTTGGGCTGAGCAATAAGCCAAACTTTTAAAAATTGAAACTTAAATGAGTTGTTGAGATTCTTAGCCCAAAGTCCATTTCCCTCTAAATAGTAAATATATGTGTTTTATTTCCCCCAAAGCCAAACGCCTGTTCTTCTACCCAGGCCTTCATTACCCTATTCCCTCAATTCAGGTACTATCGAAGTTTCATGTTTTTTTAGTGTATTAAGATTTGAATCAAAATTGCTTGGAATGGTGATTGACTTTATTATTGTAACCACACCCATATGAGAGAACAACGGTTAGAAACTAGGTTTGGGTTTGATTATTTTGGATCAAATGTACTATCAAAGTTATTTAATTTATGCACAACATACACTAGTATACACTGTGGTAATTGATTATACTGACCATAAACTTTTTGTACAACTCTTTGTGATATTGATGAATTTTTATATTGAGATGTGATATTGATGAATGTAATATTATATGGTTTCGATAAAAAAAATCGAGATTAAGGTAAAAAATAAATCGAGACTAAGGGGCTCAAAAAAGTGAGTCGCTTGGGGCTCCAAATTCTCAGGGCCGGCCCTGTCCGGGACCGAATTGTTGCAAGAAGAAGTGCGTGAACTTGTTGAGGAATCGGATGAACTGTGGGAAATGTGGGCATAAGTGCAAGTACAACAAGATATGCTGCAATGGAAAATGTGTTAATCCATCTTTCAATAGGAACCATTGTGGGGGATGCAATAATGGCTGCCAAAAGGGAGAGTTTTGCCTCTTTGGCCTCTGCAACTATGCATAAGGGCATTTGCAAATACAAGGAAACAATGTTATGGTTACGGTCTTTTTTGTGTACTCTTTAAATTGATTAAGATTTATTGATATTTGAATGAAATGAAATGATGTGCTTGTTTAGCATTTAATTCTCTCTAATTATCTTAAAAGGTAGTATTTGATGTTTTCCAAGTAATCAATAACTATCTTTGGAACTAGTAGACAAAATGTTTTTGCACTATTTTTTCGTTTATGTAAATGATCATACTCTATCCGAATACCAACAAACACGATTTTTAGTTCTCGTAATTATAATCGTTATGGTTACGAACATCTCTTGATTCTACAAGTATTCAAGATCACTAAGCCCCATTTTTTTTATCAGCAAAGAGTATATTCAAGCCAGTAATTGGCAAGAAAAGGGGCAAACCCTCATAACAATTACAGGAGCCACAAATACTATTTGGGCAGTAGTACAACATTCTGCAAAAAATTGCAGAAGAAGAGGAGAAATGACAACAGTTAAAAAAATGGGATAAACCCGAAATATATCTCAATAATCAAACCAAACAACAACAAAACCAGCACTACAATTAGGAGTAGGATCCAAGAGGAGGAGCAATTCTGCACGAGGAAGGATCAGTAGACAAAGACTGAAAATTCAAAAGATGGCCAGCATAGTTATTACTCCATATATAATTGAGAAAGAGTAACCTTTGATTTTTTGAAGTGTCTGATAAGGAGAAGTGGAGCAGCCATTGAAGACAAGATCATTTCTTGAGAGCCAGATAAACCATAGAGTTAAAGGGATGATAATTTGCCAAAGTTTAGAAGATCTCTTGGATATAGAAGAACACCAGGAATTTAGGGGGTAATGAAGATTGGTAGGCATTATCCACTGAAATCCCCACCAATTAAAAGCCAAAGACCAAATTAACCATGCCTTATTGAAGTGAAGAAGAAGATGCACCAAATCTTCTAAGTCATTTTGACAAACACGACATATGATTTGCTCCAAAGATAATTCAATACCCCTGCTCCCAAGAAAGCATTTGGTTAGAAGGGCACTATGGCAACAAAGCCATAGGAAAGCTGAGATTTTAGGGGGTATTGGAGGAGTCCAGAGTAGGTTGGTCCAAGAAAGAACTAAGGTACCTTGCCCTGCAATCAACTTGTAAGCCTTGGAGACTGAGAAGGTATTTCCTTTTCTTGCCAAGAGAGAGAGTCAGGCTCATTAGAAAGGGATACAAAGTTGAGCTAGCAACAGAGAGCATTGAGATCCCCAATTTCCCAGCCTCTCAATTCCCTTCTGAAGCTTAGAAACCACAGTGCATCATTCCGGAAGTGATTAATCTTGAGATGCTTCTGGTTGCTGAGTAGGAAAGGTAATCTGAAAGAGAACTTGAGGGAAGAGTCTCCCAACCACAAATTATGCCAGAAGCTGACTCTCTTGCTACTGCCAAGAGACCATACTAGACCAGATTGGCCAAAAAGGGCACTGAAACTTGGATCAGAAGAAAGAGCCTGAATGTGTGAGAACATGCTATAGTTTGGAGCCAATTAGAGAGTGCAGGTTCCAATCCAAGATCTGACACCTAAACTTAGAACAAATCACCTTTTTCCAGAGAGAGAGGAGTCATCAAGGGAAAATCTCCACCACCATTTTCCTAACAAGACAATATTCATTATTTGTAAATTTCTGATTCCAAGGCCACCTTCTTCTTTAGACTTGCAGACAGTTTCCCAATTGATTTTGTGTAGCACTTTCCTATAAACTATTCCATTGGAACCTTTTTTCCCATTTCTCCAGCTCTTTAAAAACACCAATGAGATCTTTGAAGAGGGACATATGGTATAGAGGTAAGGATGACAAGGTAGATTTAATGAAGGTGATCCTCCCTCCAAAAGAGTCTTGTTTGGACTGCCACAAACTAAGTTTCTTTTTAAAGGAATTAATGATAGGTTTCCAAGAAGAAAGTCTTCTGAGATCAGCTCCCAACTGAAAGCCTAAATAAAGGAGGTTGCTTCACACCCAAGTAAGCTAGCCACTTGAGGTTCTGAGAGAAAGCAAGGATTAAGGACCACAAATTGAGACTTGTTGAAGTTGATTTTGAGCCCAGGGGCCAATTGAAAAGTATGGAGAGTGTGCTTCAAGTTCCTGATATGGGAAACTCTGCCTTTGATGATAATGAGAGTGTCATCAGCAAAACTGGGATCACTTCCAATGAGGTATTTGGGTTTCCCTTTAGGCGCTTCTCCTAAGAGATTGTCTACCTGAGAGTCGGGTTTAGGTAAATATCGTTCAGCTTTGGATTTATGGCGCGCTAAATATTTATCTTTGGCTGGTAGGATTACTTTGATCCAATCCACTTTATCTGGGTTGCCTTTATTCTTCATGTCGTTGTTTAAGGCGCCAAAGGGAATTATTAAAAGTCTTGAGGCTATTCAGAGGCGTTTTTTATGGCGAAATGGGGGAGATGGTCGGGTTTTGAATAAGGTGAAGTAGAGTAAGGTTTGTAGGCCGAAGCAGCTGGGGGGTCTCGACCTTCGTAGATTGGGAGTAATGAATGTAGCGTTGTTGGCCAAATGGTGGTGGCGTTTTTCCACATCTAAGCGGTCTTTATGGAAGGTGCTTATTTTCCTGAGGATGGGGTGGTCTCTTGATGATTGGGATTTACCGTGTTTAGATAATAACGGTAATTGTTATCTTTTTTGTCATATTTTGGAGCTTGCTAGTGACCCCTTGTTTTGTCATACGTTTGGTAACCAGGGTCTCTCTTGGAACTTGGGAAGGGGAGATTCCATATCCTTTTGGGATGATGTGTGGATTGGCGAGACACCTTTGAGGGGCTGGTTTCCTTTGTCTTTCTCTAGACCAATTAACAAGGAAGGGGTTGTGGCTGATTTTTGGAACGAGCAAGGATGGTTGGTCTCTTTCAGGAACAGTCGTGGTAATAGAGAAGGGAAGAGATGAGTGCTCTTTATACCTGTATATAGGATTGTGTATTGGTCCCTGACCTGGAGGATGTTCTTCTTTGGAGGAAATCATCCACTGGCTTTACAATTTCATATGCTTATTCTATCCTGATGGAGGAGGACTCGATGGAGGTTGAGCCGTGGGTCTCTGTTTTGTGGGTGGCTGGAATACCACCCAAGCATAATGTGTTGGTATGGTTAGCTGCTCAGAATGCCTTACCTACAACTATTTTTTTGGAGGCAAGGGGTATGTTCTTAACGATTAATCAGATGTTTTGCCATTTGTGTAAGTCCTTCATGGAGACTACTGACCATTTACTTTTACATTGTTATTTATCCTGGTGGATCTGGGGTAAGGTGTTTGAGTGGTGGGGTTTGATGTGGGTTATGCCAAGGACCGTGGGAGATTTGATTTTGATGTGGAGAGGTGTGGGTTCGCATCACTTGTGGTAGGTTTGGGTCCGTTTATGTTATATTACTGTTTGGCATCTTTGGTTATTTCGGAATGGAGCTGTGTTTAATCAGGTGATGGACTCGGGTGAGGTTCTGTTTGGGAAGATTAGGAATCACTCCTATGTTATTCTGTGGCAATCTTGGGCTTTGAGGGTCGGTTTTTCTTTTGAGGATTGGTGCAAGAGACCTAGTTGGTGCATCCGGCCAAGGCGGAGGTGGAGTCGTACCTGACTTGTTTGTTTTAGTTTTTTTTGGTTGGCAGGGACTGTAGGAGGGATTATGCCTTTTAGGTTTCGCCTGTTTCTCACTAAGGTCCGGCGAGTGCTCATCCGGGGGAACGCTAAGGGCCGATCTACTCTAGGAGTGGAGGGGCACGCATTACTTAGTTTTTCTGAGACCAAAGGATTCACCTGTTCATCCTGAGGCATTGTTCATTGGTCTCGGTGAGACACCTGTTAGGTTTTGATCTCTGTTGTTTGTTTCCTGTTTTTGTTTCTATTGGTTTTCTCGGGTCTTGGACCCCTAGCTCTTTTATGAGTTCCTTTGTTATCGTTGTTCTTATTGGCCTTTTCCATCTTGGAATTGGTTTATTATCAATAAAATTTTCGAGCTTATAAAAAAAAGATGGGAAATTTTTGGGCCATTTTCTGAGCAGGATACTCCACTAAAAAAGTTGAGATTTGTGCTATGCTCCACTAATTGATGTAGCCCTTTAACAACAATTGAAAACAGAAGAGGAGAGAGAGGACATCCTTGTCTAATGCCATTTTTGAGACTGAAATCAGTTGAGGGAAAATCATTGATCAAGATTGACACCCAGGCTTGAAAAAAAGCCTTCATCCAGGATCCATTGGGACCAAAACCTATTTTTTTTGTAGAGGATTTAAAAGATAATTCCAGTTTACATTGTCATAAGGCCTTCTCAAAATCTACCTTAAACAGAATAACCTCTTCTTTGGTTCTCTTTGTTAGTCTTAGTGCTCGTAGTTCAATCCTAAATGTCCAAATGTATATATCATCGTTAGCAATAAAATTAAAGCGGCTTTATATTACTTATGTGTTGGAGTAATATATCGATGTGTGCTCTGATCTATGCCCACCATGCGAATAGAACCATAGATCGAGATAGATCACACTCGATGGGTCCCTAGTCAACAAAGCTTCACTAGAAGCGACTAGTATGAAAGATGGCTCTTTATGGCTTACGTTCTGTTAGTCATTGGAATGGGATTCCGGAGTCTGATCATAGATATCATGTGGGACATGATATTGGACGACCCGCCCTGAATATGTGCCATAGATTAAGTCATGAACATATTCAGTGTCGTAGCTTGTCATGTATCCTTAGACCAAGGAGTCTTTGTGATTGCTATGTAGTCAACAACTGAGTTTGACCTGAGCCTAACGTTGTCCGTAACAGGGCTTCCATAACGGCCAGGATTGGCTTGGGGACGGGCTACATGAGTGACACGAAAGGCGGCTAAGGGATTTATCCCTCATACTAAGGTATGGGAAAGATATCGGTTCTCGGCCACTTGATCGAGAGTGACTGGAAGAATAGCATGGCCATGCACATGATACTGGGTATCATATCTTCAGTCATCTCACATATCAAGGAACGGTGATTGAGAATAATAAGGATGACGGCTCTATGCCTTATCTCAATCAGGATATCGGAGATAAAAGGATAATGACATGGACGACGGAAAGGTTAGAATCGACAGGGTCGATTCGTTATGTAGTGTCAGGCAATACTAAAGTCTCGTTAGTTGCCACTTAAATAGGATCAAGTAAAATGGGATTTTACGTTGATCTATTGACATGCATAAACCTAAGGGTCACACCGGAGGATGAAACTCATTGACACATTTATGGAGAATGGCCAAAAGGGAGTTGTCTCGGGACATGACCAAAACTGGGTTTTGGATCATGTGCCCGTAAGTGAATAGGACTTTACGGGTCGAGACAAGGCTTGGAGTCTTGGGATTGATCGCGTCGGATAATGTTGGACATTTCCGGTATGGAAGGCATGGAGGCGATGAGCGAATCACGGGACCTCGTTGGAAATGGCCACGGGCCATGTTCCAAGAGGCCCATGAAAGGCCCATGCAACCAAGGCCCATGGAACTAATTAATCAAGTCTTGATTAATTAGTACTAAGTAAGCAAGACAAGGATTAAGGTGTTGGTGATTCACCACCTAACCCAATCTTGTCTTGCCATACTTTGTCCTATTTACACCTTACTTGACACCATACTTGTCCCATGCTTTTAGTTGGACAAGTATGGGTTTTGTTATGTTTAAGTCATCTTTTTTCAACATAACAAAGACAAGACAAGAATAGGAAACACATTTTCTCTCCCTCTTCCATGGCCATTTCGGGTTTGGCTAGTTTCCACCTCCATTTTTGTGTTCTTGAGTCCTCAAAGAGAAGAACTACGTGGCTTTGATTCCCATGTGGATACGTAGGCGTCTTGGAGACTCAAGCCAATCATTCCTTAACCGGTGTTCTTGTTTTGGTAAGAAATAGTGCTGAATTTTTCTCTTGTGAATCCATTCTTTGTTAGTTGTTTCATGGTTTAATCGTCTCTTGGTTTTCATTGATTTTCCGCTGCGAGTTGGCTCATCTCCAACCCTACCTCGAGACCCAACACTCTTAATATGATCAACTAGTTCTACAGCAATCAAAACCCCATCAAGGATCTACCTCCCAGCAATAAACCCTGACTGAACATCACTGACCAGATGATCAAGGTGAATTTTCAATCTAGTTGACAATATCTTGGCCAAGATTTTATAAGGCCCTCCAATGAGAATAATAGGCCTATAATCAGAGAAGGAGAGTGGGCTTCCAGACTTAGGGATCAAGGTTAAGAAGGAAGAGTTGAGACATTTTCCTATTTCAAAACTGGAGTAGAAATGAGCTATGAAGCTATAAATGTCTTTTTTCAAGAAGTGCCAACACCTTTGATAAAACAAAAGAGAATATCCATCACGGCCTGGTACCCAAATGTAATATTTTCAATATTTTAAAGCTCTCATAATTTCTAGGGTTATTTACGATTTGGTACCCAAATGTTTCGTCCACAAACAATATGGTAACCATATGTTTCAAATGCCCAATTTGGTACCCAAATGATTTGTCCACGGACGAAATTGGCATATTCCGTTGGAAAACTAAAGGAATATTCCTCCAAATTAGTCATGTGCAGTTAAGTGGAGTGTGAAATGACGATTTTACCCTTCCTTATTATAGCCTTATAAATTGTACATTTGAAGTTACCATTTTACCCTTGTTTAATAATAATAACTTTAAGAAATAATTATAATATAAAAATAATAAAATAAATAATCAATTCAAAAACTAAATTAATAGTTATTTAAAATAATAACTTAAACTAATAAAAATTAATCTAATCTAATCTACATAATTAACTTAATCTAATATAATATATATCTACAAACTGAAACCTAACACATCTTCGTCTCTATGAGGACCTCTGGTACTGCAGCGGCGGCGATGGCGAGAACCACGGAGGGGATGGCGAGAACTATGACGGCGATGGCGAGAACCACGGCGGCGTCCTCATCCTTGTTGTGAAGAGATAGCAAAGCCAAGCTCATCCTCGTCGTGAACAACAAGCGAACCAGAGCTCCAGGAGCTGGCGAACCCGCGTCTGCTGCCATAGGGCCGCGTCCGCCACTTCAGATCTAGAGCTAGAGCTCGTCGTCCTCAGCCCCTCGTCGTCCTCAGTCCCTCGTCGTCCCTGCTTCAACCCTCGTCGGAAATGGGTTTCAATTTCAACCCTCGTTGGAAATTCTCCAGCAAGGGCGTTTGATTTCTATGTTGATTCTGGAAATTGGGGATTTTGGTTGATGTTCGTTTATTTTTTTATTGAAGCTGAATTGGTTTACAGGTTATGAACGGAGGGATTAATCGAGACAGAGGTTTGGGATTTTGGGTTGTTGTTCTTGAATCTGAACTCACGAAGAAAACTGACGAAGAAGACGAGTAATAATTTTTTTTTCAATTAAAATTTTGTAAAAAAATGGAATTAAGAAAAAAACTAGTTTTTTTTATCCAAAATTGAAATATAAAATTTTTTATATAAAATTTATTAGGATTATTATGAAATTTTAAAAAATATATTTATTAAAGAAGTACAAAAAATGTAAATGAATTAATTAAGAAATAAAAAAACGCAAATGAATAAGTAAATGTATAAAAAATATATATATATTCAGTATTATAATAATATATAATTTTAAAATATTCAAAAAATAAGTACATATATAAAACTTTTAATTTGAGGGGTAAAGTGGTCTTTCAACACTAAAGTCAAAAGTCAACTAAATCAACATAAGGGTAAATTGGTCTTTTCACATTGTTATGTTACTTTTTAACCCTATTAACTCAAATCGTTCGTGGACGAAACATTTGGGTACCAAATTGGAAAAAAAATTCATAAGGGTACCATATCGTTCGTGGACAAAACATTTGGATACCAAATCGTAAATAACCCTAATTTCTGCCTTAGAAAATGGCAGCTCCATCTCTGCAGCTTGATGGGAAGTTAATGATCCGAAGTTCAGTGAAGAAAGGTCAATGAAGATTTGAGCCTCATTATTATATAGGTATGAGAAGAAGAGGGCAGCTTGATATCTGATACCTGGAGGATTAGAATAGAGCCTTCCTTAGATAATGATTACTGAGATGTGTTTTCTATTTTTCTTCATATTGGAAACTATATGATAGAAGCTTGAACATCTGTCACCATCTTTTGACCATTTCAGCCTAGCCTTTTGGCTCCATAATTTTGCCAGGAGATTCATCTTGCAGATTAAATTTGCTGATCTTGCAGTTTAAATTTGCTGAAAGTAGCCATCTCTCAACAATTTCACTGTCTAGAAGAGGCCTTTAATTAATAATTAGATCAATAAAGTTGATATCATTCCTCATCTTTTCAATATCTCTCTCTAGAAAGCCAAATACATTTCTATTCCAATCCTTCAGAAAGCCCTTGAGGCATTTCAGTTTAGACCAAAGAGCAAAGTGAGAAGCACCAAAGGTAGAAATGCTCTTCCAAAAAGTTTCCACATTGTTGAGGAAGATGAGATGATCTAGCCATGCATTATAAAATTTGAAGGGCTTGAGCCCCCAATCAAAGTAAGGAGAGATGATCATGACTGGTTTGTGGTCAGAGATGTTTCTTGGCAAGCATTTTTGGATTAGGTTGGGAAATGATATCAGAAGAAAGGGGGAGACAAGAAATCTGTCCAATCTTGAGGCTTTGGAATGACTAAACCAAGTAAACCTTCCACCCACCAAAGGTAAATCAATGACTTCTAGCATCCGAATAAGGTTAGCCAAAGCTGCAGAAGAGGATCTTGAGGTAGATAAGCCAGTTCTTTCAGCAAGATCAAGCACTGCATTAAAATCTCCCCCTAAGATTAATAGACCAGAGTACTGAAGAGATGATAAACTGCCATAAGGAAGCTATGAGGGATTCTATGCAAAGAGCATAAATGTTTATTATACAAATATTTAAATTGATAGGAGAAAAAGTACCAATCTAGATTATGACATTGTTCCTTCTGATAACTGAGAAAAGGAGAATAAGTTTGATCTCCAAATAGAAACTAAGCCTCCAGATAGACCAAAAGCAGGGATGAATGAGAAATCTCAGCCAAGATTGAAGCCACAACTCCTCAAGTAAGAATTATCAATGACTTGGAGCTTTGTTTCCTACAACAGAACAAAATTCGGAGATTGCTTGCAACACAAGTCTCTTATTTCCTTCCATTTTTGTATGGAAGCTGACCCTCTCACATTCCAAGTGAGAATTTTCATGAAGATCAGAAGGCTAAACTCCTTGACTGATAGTCCAAATCAAAGACATTGGTCTCAGAATCAGGTTCTTCTTCCTCAGACTCAGCCTCAAGATCTCTTGACTGATTAACCTCAGCTTCAAGGTTTTGAAATTGCTCAATAACTAGATCATCAGCTACAAAGGATTTCAGACCAAGAGCTTTACAATAATCCCAACCATTGTTATAATCTGTCACTGATTTTTGTGAAGCCTTTCTCTTAGAAGAAGGAGATTTGAAGATTGGAGACATGATTTTGTTCTTAGATCTGCTATCATAGAAAAAAGAAGCTTCACCTTTTTTTTTAATTTAAAACCTTTATGGACCTTGGGGACCTTGGGAGTTCAAAGAGGATTTCGAATCTAAGGAGAGGTTGCCAAAACTGATTTCCCTCCAATATCCTTGGTAGAAGGGTTTAAGATGTTGATGGTTGCCTCCAAAGTACATTCCCTGGCAGTTGCATTTAAAGAAGTAGGGTTGAAGTTCCCTTTGTTGTTGTCCCTCATATTTGGTGTATCTAGCATTAAATGTCGTGGGGACACATATGACACAGTAATTCTAGTTGATTTAGCTTGCAAATTAGTCAGGATTGGAGCTGAGGGAGTAACTTTGTTAGAATGCAACTGATGAAGGCCCAAAGAAGAGTAAAGCAGAGTGGAAACCAAAGGAGAGTGGCTAAGGGGTAATTGAGAGGCAATAGGATTCGAACTAGAAGTGTTTTTCTCTAGAATTTGGTTTGAGGAAGAGGATTGAAGAACTTCCTTATATCTTGAGATAGAAGCTTCAACATCTTGCTGAGAACATAGATTCACAGGATTGGTAAGAGGTAACTGAGAAACAAGAGGTTAAACAGTGGGAGGGTTTGGGGGAACTTCTCCTTGAATCAAAACAATAGGAGAAGAGGTCTCATTTATTTCCACAAGAGCTTGATGAGGACGGCTATTGATGAGAGCATTTAAATAAGGTTGAGCAATCCCAATCATTGGGGCATTAAATTCTCTCTGAGGTAGAGGAGGAAAATTATCTGCAGATAAATGTTTGTGTCCTCTTGAAGTAAAGAGGGGAGATCAAGACTTACACTAGGGGTCACAAGCTGAGAACTTCGAGAATCAGAAGACTTTCGTGAAGAAGAGAGAGACTATGTAGGACTTTCTAACCCCTGGAGCTGAAATATGGGAACTTCAGACACACTTGTAGTCTTAACTAAGACTGTATAGCTTTCATCTCCAAGCTTTAGACTTTAGCCACGTATGTAAAACATTTGAACAACGGATACCACAACAGTTGGTCAACTGAAAAACTTTAACCACGGATATTGCATCTGTGGTTAAAGTACCATCACTTTAGTCACAAATCCATTACACTTGGACCACAGATCCTACATACTTGGGTCAAGTGGCTTCTTGACTAACAGATGTTGTATACGTGACCCAAGAATCAATACTTGAGCGACATATGCGACATCCATCAGTCAAGAGGCAAAACATGAGTAACAGATCCATTTAATCCGCTGCCCAAGCGAAACCCGGCAATAGTGCTAGTAGTTTGTGTTTTCCTAGGATTGATAAGTCCCCAATATTTCTTCCCCTTGATAAACCTGGAGGTTCCTTTGGGAGATCAGCCTAGTTTGATTGAAGAAGAAGACGGAATTGTGGTCTGGATGTAGCTATGAAGAACCGAGCATTCACCATTTCCTCTCATGTACTTGTAAAAAAAAACTTTATTTTTAGTGGGCTTAGTTGGATCTAACTCATGAACTATTTAATGTTTTGGTTCCTTATCGAGCATGCCAAGGGAACAAAACTTTTTTTGGAGGCTATAAGAGCAATCACAATAAACAAACCACATCCCGAACCACGATTCGCGAGTTGCGATTCGCACGTTAAGGCATGTGTGATTCGCGACTCGCGAACCACTAAGTCGTGGTTCACGATTCGGGTCACGAACCGCGACTCACAATTGTGAGTCGCTGGTTTGCGATTCTCAAGTCGCGCCACGCCAATCAGGCCCTGACACTTGGCCACTTCGTTGGGAAAAAAATCTGACCGTTTATATATATTTTTAAAATACAAAATATATATTTTAACCTAAAATAACAAAAAAAATCATCTCCAAATACTCCCTCTCTCATTCATCAAACCACCAGCATTTCTCTCAAAGCATCAGTGTCTAAATCCGACAAAACTTTATTCGCATTTTAAGGTCGAAACGGGATCCCGAGAAATAAATTTCAGGTTTTATATTACTAAAAGAATATCACACACGTTTCTTGTTTTTTATATTTGTAGAACATGCTACCCATTCAATAAAAGTAGTGAATAAAAAAAATCAAAGAATACAAAAAAAGGAGGGAATAAAAAAAAATTGTTGTCATCCCCGTGAAGTCCTATGCGTAGTTGCAGAGGCCAAGAACACAGAACTCCCCATTTTGGCAGCCGCTGTTGCATCCACCGCAATGGTTTTTGTTGAAGGATGGATTTACGCATTTGCCATTGCAGCATATTTGATTGTACTTGCATTTCCGACCACACTTGCCACAGTTGATGCGGTTGCTTAACAAGTTGACACACTTGTTCTTGCATCAGTTGGGTCCGGGGCTTCCCTTGGCCAGACAGATCCTCGGCTGCTTCCTACAAGTCAACCTCCGGTTGCGTTTCTTCTGCAGAAGTGCACGCCCTATCCCCGAGGACTCAATGCTCGATTCATATTCGTCTTCCATGTCGTGCATGTCGTGGTCTTGTTGTGCCACACTTTCTAGCACCATAGATACAAGGACTAACACGGTAATTACCAATACTACCATCGTAGTAGGCTTCATGAATAATCAAGTTAAATGATCTTAGTAAACACCTTTTAGGAATGAATCACAAGTATGTGTACGTATCGGAGATTTGTATTGCGTAAGGGTTTAAGAGAGAAGGAAGAAGAAGAATCAGATGGTTTTAGGCTACAATGATGAAATGGGTATTTATATGTAGAGAGTTAGGTGCAACTTTGGCTTGCAAAGTTATAGTGATTAGTGAGTGGAGTGGTCAAATATCGCTAAGATATTAGGCAAAATTGGAACCAATTATATTTGTGAGATCTCCGAATCAGACATTTCAAACCTTAAACAAACATTTGGTGGGACGCGGGAGGGAAATTAATTTTATTGTTGAATTTAATTGACTTCAAAACTGTAGTTAACAATGAAATAATAAACAAATCATCTTCTATCTCACGTTGAGTTGAATTGTACACAACACCGATAACAATGCATTAAAAATCTTTGGTATTTGATTATGACACGTTTCTCTTTCCCTAAAATTGACTTATTAAGTTAGGTCCATTGATACTTTGTTTCATGTTTTCAGACAATTGTTTGTGTGGTCTATGATCAACCAAACTGTTGACTGCACCAAATCATTGAATAGCAAAACAATAGAATGGAAAATATTGGTTACGATGGCGCAGCTAGTCAACTTAATTGGAGGGCACCAACGTTTTTGTTCATAATTGTAGGTTTAAGTTTCCAGTATGTGGTTCTAAAAAATGGCAGACTGTTTTCTCTGAGCTTCATAGTTGGAGAATCTAGGTATTCAACTTTTTTTTTCTGTGAGCTACATATGGTAAAGAAATCTAGGTATTACATCTCAGTTTTTTTTTGGATATTTCATAATAGTGAAATCTAGGTTTCAAATCTTTGTTTTTTATTTGTTCGTCTTCTTGGTAGCTTTCTGGCATGGTTCATCTGGTGGTGTATTCTTCTTGTGATGGTTTGTTGTATTTTGTTGTTGTGGAGTTTATAACTAGACTCTTCATTGTACTCCTCCTCCTCTTTGAGAGATGCTTGATTTAAATATGTTTTGCTGATAAAAAAACGTTAACGATACTCGAAATATTAATGTGGTATAAAAAAATGAACAAACGACTATTTATTGCAAAGTGTGATATCAGGATTTCATATGATATAAAAAACTACAAAAAGTTTAAGCTTTTAGGGTTTTAATCTTCACGTTCCATTTTCACACATTCGCCACCGCCCACTTTCGTGCCATGGCTTCTCCGCTGCCTACCCTACCAACTCTTCTTTCCCCTCGATGCGACTCCTACCGACCGATCATGCAATGGCCACAACAATGGGTACCGTGGGTGCGAACCTCAGGTGCGAACTCCGTCCCGGACAAGCTCGCACACCTATTTCTAATATTTGTTGGTTAGCATAAATGGTACGTTAGTGTTCTTTATCTTCATTAATCCTTTAGACATTCTAATCTTTAGGTTTTGTCATGTTTTTCTTAGGTCTTTAAATTCTTTTGGATTTCTCATCGCTCTTCTTGTTCTTTGGAAAAAATTCTTGACCTTCATCACTCAATTGGTAAATTGTCTAACCCTCCGTTAAAGAAAATTCTTTGACATATATCGAGGTTTTCATTTCTTGATAGATTAATATTTTTTGACATATATCGAGGTTTTCATTTCTTAATAGATTAATACTTTTTGGTAGAAGGTGATTTTATTAATAATTATTTTATCCCAAGGTGGAGGAAAAACACAGAAATTTCAAACAGGCTATCCTCTATAACTTTCAAAAAGTCTTATTGCATAAGGGGCAAAAAGAAAACCGACCTGAAAACGAAAAACAGAAATACAGACATACAATTTAACTACAAATAAACAGAAATAAAGAAACCATCAAATATACTTTGTCACGCCCCAAATTCAGTAGACCGATCCCGGAACGCGAACGGTGAAACAATAAACCATTTTCAAACATTTTAATAAAACCGCTTAAAATCACCACTTTGAGTTAATCAAAAACAATATTTTACAACTGAAAAGCGTCCAAAACAAGCGGACAAAAACCAAAGCGTACGTCGCTAAACTCCCAAAAATCCAGACTCCCGCTCCAAGCTCTTCAAGCTTCGAGAGTTCCCCTAGTCCGCCTCGCGACCAGTACCCGTAGGAAAAGCAGCTAGGGGTGAGCGTTCGCTCACCACCACGGATACCAGACTGACTACGGCATACAAGCAGAAATGCCGGAAACACCAACAACAAACAAAACATCGGGGACTACTATCCCCAAACTCAAATAACCCGACTGTCACACGAAAACTGTTACTTTCCCCAACCATCTAAACACTCGTACCGGTAGTGTAGACCCGACATAGTAAAGACGACCTCGAAGAACACAACACAAAAGTGATCAAAGTCACGCAAACCACAACCACAAGCCTCAGCACTTTACCGATCACGCGTTGGAAGGTGCGACACACCTAACAGGGACCACAGCCCTCTGCTCTTTACCGGCCGCGCACCGGAGGGTACGACACACCCCTCAGGCATAAATCCAGCCTCAGCACTTTACCAATCACGCGCCGGAAGGTGCGACACACCTGACGGGTACCACAGCCCTCTGCTCTTTACCGACCACACATTGGAGGGTACGACACACCCCTCGGGCGCATCTCTAACCTCAGCACTTTACCGATCACGCGCCGGAAGGTACGACACACCTGATGGGAACCACAGCCCTCAGCACTTTACCGACCACGCACCGGAGGGTACGACACACCCATTGGGCATAGCTCAACAGTCATCACCAGAACAATCATAGTCACAACCAAATAACACACAATACGCCGCAAATAGAAAGAAAATACGACAACACGACTAACTACCACTCGGCAAGTCAGTCAACCAATACGGGTTCAACTCCCCACAGGAACTCATGGCCACCCACAAACACAAACAATTCAATCAACCTACGGGCACAACCAAATGCCACAAGTATTTCTAATGTTCGATACGTTCATATATCCTATGACACCACTAAGTGTCACATGCATTTCTATTGTTCGATACGTACACTTATCCTACGACACCTCTAGGTGTCACATGTATTTCTATGGTTCGATACATTCACTTATCCTACGACACCACTAAGTGTCACATGCATTTCTACTGTTAACTTTCCCTAGTTAGGGCCGAGATCCGGCTACTTTTCCCTACCTCGTAACGCTTTCCCAAAAGTCCACGCCCAAGCTCCGGCGCGCTCGCGATCACTCGTCTAGCCTCCCCTTTCCGCGGTCGGCGGCACGATCTAACATGAACACAATTAAAACACTTTTTAAGTTCGCAGGCAAAGCTAAATTTTAAAGAATTAGACGCCCAAAAGCAACCCCGGTAATGTCGATCACTCCCAAACTTCCCAATTAATCGACATTGTCAACAACAGGCCCGGAAAGGCCCGATTCGCCCGGCTCGACGAATCTACCCGGGATTGGAAAACGCCCGACGAATCCCCAAGTCGATAATTCCCGTTTTCGTTTCTACGATCTTAGAATAATTCAAGGGTTCCAATGCAATCGACGGAATCAAATTCCGACTTCCGAGCGATTTAAATTCGCGTTTAAAGTTTCTAAACCCGAAATAAACAACTTTCACAATTTAATTCCATAATTCGTTCCGGGTGGGAATTATCGACTTGGGGATCGTCCAAAACCACCCGAACACGAAAAACCCGAGACCCGACACGTGGGCCCCACCCGGTCACCATCACCCGTGGGTTGCTGGACCGGTTTTGGACCGGTTCACCACAGTGGTGGCCGGTCCTAGCTCCGGCCAGCCACCACCCACGGTGGCCGGAGCTCCCCCGAGCCTCCAGTCACCGTAATCCGATCATTTTCACCCAAAAACGTCTTCAACAAACCCTACACCTCAACTCATCCATATTTAACTCGTTTAAACACAAACCCTAACTTTCAAACGTATCAAAACGAGAAACAAATAGGTTCTCACCGTAGGGAATGACGATGGGAGCTCGATTCTACAACCGTTGAGACGATCCGTTGGTTGGATCGTCGGGAAATCCACAAGCCCTAACCCTTTTCTCCTTCTTCTTTCCCTTTTCTCCTTCTCCTTCTTCTCTCTTCTTTCTCTCTCCTTTTTCTCTTTTTTTGTTGATATGGCCGAACCCCCCTCACACTCTTCTTTTTGTTTTGTTCAAAAACCAACAACTACCACCACTTGTGTGACAAGTGGAAAGTGGGTCCCACCTCTTTAAAAAATATCTTTGTAGACATTTTTCTGTCAGATTAGCGAAATTCGGCCGTCTCGAGCCCCGAACGGGCCCATTTTCCAAGAAATTACAAAATTTCACGTGCTACAAGGAAACAACTGAACTAAGACGCTGTAACAACGGCTAAGCTTTTAGGATCCAAAACGGGCCTCGAACGGAACAAAACGTCGCTCGGTTGACTGTTCCGGCAAAAAGTAAACCTTTCCCAAATTGGTCAAAAAGTTGCCCTGAGTCCCCCAGAACTCACTTTGGCTGATACCGGGGTCAACTTAAGTCCAATATGACCCTCGGGGTCAATTTTAGGTTCATTTAGGTGTCTGTCCCAAAATTTTAAATTTTTCTGTTTTTTTGCCGATTTGACTAGCGTTGACCGGGAGTGGTTCTTACAATCTACCTCCCTTAAAGGAATTTCGTCCGCGAAATTTAAAACAAACGTACCTACGGAGTCGAACAGATCAGGGTACTTCGCGCGAACCTCGCCCTCGTGCTCCAAAGTCGACTCAGCCTCGTGGTGTCGCCACTGCACCTGTACTAGGCGGATAACCTTGCCACGCAGGACCTGCTCTCGTGTGTCCATGATTCAAACCGGCTGCTCCTCATACGAGACATCGTCCGCCACCTCGATATCTGGCCGTCTATCTGGGGGTGGTGTGTTGTACTGAGCAGAATCTCGGTCCCCAACGCTTTCTGCGGACTCGGCCAAAATTTGGACGTGAAACGAGGATCCCTGTCAGACACTATCGACACAGGGACTCCATGGAGACACACTATCTCCTGAATGTACAGGCGGCTCAACTTGTCGACCGGATCAGTCATCCTTATGGCCAGGAAATGGGCCGACTTTGTCAACCGATCCACTACCACCCATACTGCATCGTGTCCCCTTGGCGATCTCGGCAACCCACTCACGAAGTCCATCGTGACGTGCTCCCACTTCCACTTGGCAATCGACAAGGGCTACAACAATCCGGCGGGACGCTAATGTTCGGCCTTCACCTGTCGACAGGTGAGACATGTCGATATAAATTCCGCGACCTCTCTCCGCATCCCGCTCCACCAGAAGTGCCGCCTGATGTCACAGTACATCTTAGTGCTACCCGGGTGTACTGTAAGACGCGAATGATGTGACTCTCGCAACACGTCGTCTCTACAGTTGCGTGGCACGAATAATCCTCCTCGATATCGTAATCCCCAATCAGCACTGAGTTCCCAGCCTTCCGCCTCGACACCGCTGACGACCCTCTCTCGGATCTCTGACGTCTCGACATCCTCCGACTGCGCCTCCATCACTCAGGCAAGTAGTGAGGGCTGAGCCACTAACGAGCACATGGCCACGCCACCAGTAACCTCCTCTAGCTCAATCCCGAACGTGCTTAGTTCCCCCATCATGTCCCACTCTCGGACTGATATGCTAGCAAGGCTCGGAACCGACTTCCTACTCAGGGAGTCGACAACCACATTCGCCTTACCCGGATGTTAGTGTAGCTCAAAGTCGTACTCCTCAAGTAGTTTCATCCATCTGTTGGGTCTCGAGGTAGGGTTGGAGATGAACCAACTCGCAGCGGAAAATCAATGAAAACCAAGAGACAATTAAAACCATGAAACAACTAACAAAGAATGGATTAACAAGAGAAAAATTCAGCACTAGTTCTTACCAAAACAAGAACACCGGTTAACGAATGATTGGCTTGAGTCTCCAAGACGCCTACGTATCCACATGGGAATCAAAGCCACGTAGTTCTTCTCTTTGAGGACTCAAGAACACAAACATGGAGGTGGAAACTAGCCAAACCCGAAATGGCCATGGAAGAGGGAGAGAAAATGTGTTTCCTATTCTTGTCTTGTGTTTGTTATGTTGAAAAAAGATGACTTAAACATAACAAAACCCATACTTGTCCAACTAAAGGCATGGGACAAGTATGGTGTCAAGTAAGGTGTAAATAGGACAAAGTATGGCAAGACAAGATTGGGTTAGGTGGTGAATCACCAACACCTTAATCCTTGTCTTGCTTACTTAGTACTAATTAATCAAGACTTGATTAATTAGTTCCATGGGCCTTGGTTGCATGGGCCTTTCATGGGCCTCTTGGAACATGGCCCGTGGCCATTTCCAACGAGGTCTCGTGATTCGCTCATCGCCTCCATGCCTTCCATACCGGAAATGTCCAACATTACCCGACGCGATCAATCCCAAGACTCCAAGCCTTGTCTCGATCTGTGAAGTCCTATTCACTTACGGGCACATGACCCAAAACCCAGTTTTGGTCATGTCCCGAGACAACTCCCTTTTGGCCATTCTCCATAAATGTGTCAATGAGTTTCATCCTCCGGTGTGACCCTTAGGTTTATGCATGTCAATAGATCAACGTAAAATCCCATTTTACTTGATCCTATTTAAGTAGCAACTAACGAGACTTTAGTATTGCCTGACACTACATAACGAATCGACCCTGTCGATTCTAACCTTTCCGTCGTCCCTGTCATTATCCTTTTATCTCCGATATCCTGATTGAGATAAGGCATAGAACCGTCATCCTTATTATTCTCAATCACTGTTCCTTGATATGTGAGATGACTGAAGATATGATACCCAGTATCATGTGCATGGCCATGCTATTCTTCCAGTCACTCTCGATCAAGTGGCCGAGAACCGATATCTTTCCCATACCTTAGTATGAGGGATAAATCCCTTAGTCGTCTTTCGTGTCACTCATGTAGCCCGTCCCCAAGCCAATCCTGGCCGTTATGGAAGCCCTGTTACGGACAATGTTAGGCTCAGGTCAAACTCAGTTGTTGACTACATAGCGATCACAAAGACTCCTTGGTCTAAGGATACATGACAAGCTACAACACTGAATATGTTCATGACTTAATCTATGACACATATTCAGGGCGGGTCGTCCAATATCATGTCCCACATGATATCTATGATCAGACTCCGGAATCTCATTCTAATGACTAACAGAACGTAAGCCATAAAGAGCCATCTTTCATACTAGTCGCTTCTAGTGAAGCTTTGTTGACTAGGGACCCATCGAGTGTGATCTATCTCGATCTATGGTTCTATTCGCATGGTGGGCATAGATCAAAGCACACATCGATATATTACTCCAACACATAAGTAATATAAAGCCGCTTTAATTTTATTGCTAACGATGATATATACATTTGGACATTTAGGATTGAACTACGGGCACTAAGACTAACAATCTCCCACTTGCCCTAGTTCCAATCTAAACTCCAATATGTCCCCATCGACTTTACATGTCTAACATGTTCAGGCAGTGACACTGCCTTAGTCAAAGGGTTGGCTATGTTATCATCTGTTACAATATCGGTTATCTTCACTTCACCTCAGTTCAGTATTTATCTGATGAGGTGGATACGCTGCAGTACATGTTTGGATTTGTTATGCGATCTAGGCTTTTAGCTTGCGCAATGGCCCTTGTGTTGTCGCAAAATGGATTCACCGGACTGGATGGGTTTTTAATTACACCCAACCCTGCCATGAATTTCCAAATCCACATAGCCTCCTTAGCTGCCTCTGCAGCATCCATGTACTTGGCCTCTGTCGTAGATTCGGCAATGGTATCTTGCTTTACGCTTTCCCAGCTAAAGCTCTGCCATTCAGCGTAAACACATATCCTGATTGACTTCTAAAGTCATCTGGATTTGTCTTGGAAAACTAGCGTCTACTCATCCTTCGACGACTAGTTCAGCATCATCTTTCCCCCGGGTTAGAATGATATCTACTGGTACAACATAAGGCTTACGAGACGTCTGGTCTCATACATGTCATGGCATATATGATCGATCCTGCCCCCAGGCGCATAGGATTCTCATCATCCTTTTCAGCTCATCAGGTGTCTTAGGACACTGAGTCTTGCTGAGATGAATGCCATGACTAGTGGGTAAGAGTCCTTTCTTTGAATCGAGCATTAAGAACCTACTCAATGCCTTGTTCACATAGGTTCCCTGACTTAAATCCAAGACCCTCTTGGTGCGATCTCTACATATCTTAATCCTTAAGATATGAGAAGCATCACCTAAGTCCTTTATTGAAAAACACTTCCTCAACCAAGCTTTAGTCTCGTGCAAGGTTGGGATGTCGTTTTCAATGAGAACCAGAAAGGTAATATTGCTCCCACTAGCCTTCTTATAAACGCAAGATTCATCCTCGTTTTTGATTAAGCCAAATCCAATTACAGCTTCATCAAAACGAAGGATCCAACTCCGAGAAGTTCGTTTCAATCCATAAATGGATTTCAACAACTTATAAATCTTTCCTATATTCTTCGGATCGTCAAAACATTTGGGCCGAGACATACAAACGTACTCAGTCAAATTTCCATTTAGGAAAGCGGTTTTGACATCCACTTGCCATATCTCGTAATTATGATACGCAGTTATGTCAAGAAGAATTTGGATCGATTTTGACCATAGCCACTAAGGAGAAGGTTTCCTCATAGTCAATCCATTGGATCTGCCTATAACCTTTCGCCACCAGTTGAGCTTTGTAGGTCAGAGGGTTGCCGTCCATATCCATCTTCACCTTGAAGATCCATTTGCATCCTATGGTCCTCACACCATTGATGGGATCAACCGGTTCCCAGACTCGGTTGTCCGACATGGATTGCATTTCCTCCCTCATGGCTCCCAGCCATAACTCGGAGTTGGGCCCATCCACGACTTCCTGAAAGGTGGCTGGATCATCGTGATCCACCATGACTTCATTGTCACCTCCGGATACCATATCTTGGAGGTGGAAGATTGATCCTTTCAAATCGCCTTGGACCTTCCGGAATTGTAACAGGAATTGGTTCTTACTCTACGACAATCTCTGGCTCCTTTCTACTGGGTTGCCAATTGGTTTAGACAGATCTGTACCATCCTGAATTTCTTCGAGATGCACAGTCCTCCCAATGACGTCTTTGGAAACAAAACTTCTTTTCCATAAAGACCCCACCCCAAGTGACGAACACCATGTTCTCACTGGGATTGTAGAAATAGTATCCCCTTGTTGCTTTGGGATACCACACGAAGGTGCATATCTCAGATCTTGGTTCGAGCTTAGTCGAAACCAAATGTTTCACATAAGCCTCGCAACCACAAATCTTTAGGAAGGACAAAGCGGGCATCATCCCGTACCATTTTTAAAATGGTGTCCCTTCCACACCATTCGTCGAAGCCCGATTCAATATGAATGCGGTCGTCTCTAGAGCAAAACCCCTAAAAGAGATTGGGAGATCAGTCCAACTAATCATGGAACAGACCATTGTCTAACAATGTCCGATTTCTCCGTTTGGCTACACCTTTCAACTACAGTGACCTAGGAGGAGTCCATTCCAAAAGGTCCCATTCTCTTTTAGATGATCTAATAACTCTGTGGTCAAGTATTTTCCACCTCGATCCAATCGAAGTGCCTTAATACCTTTGTCGAGCTGGTTTTCTACTATAGTCTTAAACTCTTTGAATTTATCAAAAGCTTCAGACTTATGTCTCACCGAATAGACATAACCATATTTACTATAATCATCAGTAAATGTGATAAAGTAGCTAAAACCCCTCCTGGCAAGTGAACTAATTGGTCTACACACATTCGAGTGTATCAGCCCCAATAATTCACCCGCCCTTTCATCGTGATCGATAAAGGGCACTTTAGTCATTTTGCCCATCAAACAAACCTTGCACCTATCGATCGAATGGAATTCGAATGAACCTGAAAGCCCACACTTCTGAAGTGCTGATAGGCGCTTCTTGTTTATGCGACCCAAATGACAGTACCATAACAGAGTTAGGTTTAAATCGTTGGATTTAGACCTCTTGGTATTAACGGAATATATAGAACTTGAGGCATTGTTACCCATATCTAATATGTACAATCCTCCAACCATGTCAGTACTGGTATAAAACATATCATTGCATAGAACATTGAAAACTCCATTTCCAATATTAACATTATATCCTTCCTTGTCAAACACGGATACAGATATAATATTCCTACTAAAAGTAGGTATGCAATATACATTATACAATACTAAGACAAGGCCTCTTGGCAAAGCAAGACTCATGGATCCTACAGCAGTTGCCACAACTCTGAGGTCCATTTCGTGCTTTCCAAATCTCTCCTACTTTCAGCCACCATATATTAGTGCATGTGTGAGATTCAGTCATGGTATCTAATACCCATGAATCTTTGGAAGTAGAGAGATGTAGCTCTATAGAGTTAATACCGAATGAAGGCACGATCCCACCGCCCTTCCTTAGATCATCCAGGTTTCCTGATGAAGGCGCAGTCCTACTGCCCTTCTTCAGATCATCCAGGCTATTTGATGAAGGCCCAGTCCCACTGCCCTTCTTCAGATCAGCCGTGAACTTCCTGTAATCCCGGTTCCAATGACCAGGCTGTTGGCAGTAGAAGCAGACATTCTCAAGTGTCTCATCTTTCCTGCCAAGTGCGCATGGGCCCAGCCCTTGCCACTTCCAATTCCCTTGTTGACCATCAGAATATCCTTGGATCCCAGATCCCTGAGATATTCTTCTCAGCAGCTGATGACACTTCATGTAACTCTGATATGGTCTTAGAGACAGCCTTGTCAAGGACATATTCTTTGCGTTCAGACTTGAGGACTATCCTCAAAATTCTGTACCAGTCCAAATAGTATGTCCCATTTAGCTTGACCCTGTCAAGAATGGTTTTTAATGACAAACTATTAATGTTCGCTGAATTTTCCATTTGATCTACAACAGATAAAATTCAATCAGTAAACTGAATAAATTTTATGAAGATCAAGCTTAAACACCAACAATCAATTCTAAACCTTTAGAATCTGAAACCAAGATCCTTGATTCACTCGATTAAGCTGAACTAATGCTCACCACTTAATCGAGCTATGTAGGTAGGACTCCATCCAATCACATCCAATGTGACTCTTGGCTAGGGTATGTACTTATGTACACGACTTACCCTATCTGTTACCCTAGCTCAACCTCAGGCCGAGAATCGTAGTCGGGTCCACCAATTTTCAACTATGGCTCGTCACTATGTAGGTGCTCCGCTAATGCGCACGACACCCACATATGTCGTCCAAACCTACTACCCCGCTTCCCCATGGATGCTCCGCTAATGCGCACGACAACCATAGGACGGGGAGGTAGTAAGGTGTTGATGATTGGGAGGTATCGGACATGACCCGCTTTTACTTGTCCAGTTGTGTTCAAAACTTCGGCACATCCTAGATGCGATGAGCACATCAACTACATTCCAAATGCAATGATGCCTCAAATTACATCCAATGTAATTCTTCCTTTGAACCCGTCAACTACATCCAATGCAATGACGGTTCTAAGGGTTCACACACAAGGATTAAAATTCCAATTTTATCTTAGCATGTGAGGTGATATGCTCGGTAAATAAAGTTAAGCATGCAATTCTAAAACACATAGAATTAATCATGCATAAACTAAACCAAGCATAAAGCGATAAATGTGCACATAATAGCCCCCTAAACTAACTCCCACTAGCTTCTTGAGCTCCACCGACTCCAAGCCGATGCCAACACCCGAAAAGCCACCAAAAGACCTTTTCGCCCTTTCTTCGTCTTGAGTAAAATATTACAATTTAATACACGACTCGCAGGTCGGGAATAAATAAATATTACAAACAAGTGGTTCGACGACCACACCTTAAAAGAATAATTACACGTTAACTCTAACGGCTCGCAGGCCGTGAAAAGCGATAAATAATTAAATTGAGCTCGGGGCTATTATGTACACCATGCCTACATCACATCACACATCGTGTTATCAAACAAGAATGTTATCAAACATCATGTGATTTTCCGGTTTTAATTAATAGCCAAGTTTCGAAATTTTTTGATGCTCGGTTTATCGAAACCGTTCAAAAATGAAACTTTTGAACATTTGATCTTCGAGTTCATCATGACGGTTCCAAACTCGTCATAACTAACAAAACGGTTTAGCCTTGGCATATCAACCATCCAATGGTCATGCTTGGCCTAGCTCCGTCCAACGGAGCCCCGTTCGGTCCCGATTTCGGCTCCCCGAGAGTCCCGCTCCCGAGACCCGAAAAATCAAATTTTTTTCAAAATTTCAAGATTTGAAATAATTTTCAAAAATTCATTTTACATGCATTAAATCCATAAACAATAATTTAAAACATGTTATCAAACAATTTAGCAAAACAACATGCCAAAAACGAAACTTTCAAGCAAAACCGAAACTTTGAACACCGTCTTGTGAATCCCGAAGGTAGCACGGCTCTGATACCACTGTTGGGTCTCGAGGTAGGGTTGGAGATAAACCAACTCGCAGCGGAAAATCAATGAAAACCAAGAGACAATTAAAACCATGAAACAACTAACAAAGAATGGATTAACAAGAGAAAAATTCAGCACTAGTTCTTACCAAAACAAGAACACCGGTTAACGAATGATTGGCTTGAGTCTCCAAGACGCCTACGTATCCACATGGGAATCAAAGCCACGTAGTTCTTCTCTTTGAGGACTCAAGAACACAAACATGGAGGTGGAAACTAGCCAAACCCGAAATGGCCATGGAAGAGGGAGAGAAAATGTGTTTCCTATTCTTGTCTTGTGTTTGTTATGTTGAAAAAAGATGACTTAAACATAACAAAACCCATACTTGTCCAACTAAAGGCATGGCACAAGTATGGTGTCAAGTAAGGTGTAAATAGGACAAAGTATGGCAAGACAAGATTGGGTTAGGTGGTGAATCACCAACACCTTAATCCTTGTCTTGCTTACTTAGTACTAATTAATCAAGACTTGATTAATTAGTTCCATGGGCCTTGGTTGCATGGGCCTTTCATGGGCCTCTTGGAACATGGCCCGTGGCCATTTCCAACGAGGTCTCGTGATTCGCTCATCGCCTCCATGCCTTCCATACCGGAAATGTCCAACATTACCCGACGCGATCAATCCCAAGACTCCAAGCCTTGTCTCGATCTGTGAAGTCCTATTCACTTACGGGCACATGACCCAAAACCCAGTTTTGGTCATGTCCCGAGACAACTCCCTTTTGGCCATTCTCCATAAATGTGTCAATGAGTTTCATCCTCCGGTGTGACCCTTAGGTTTATGCATGTCAATAGATCAACGTAAAATCCCATTTTACTTGATCCTATTTAAGTGGCAACTAACGAGACTTTAGTATTGCCTGACACTACATAACGAATCGACCCTGTCGATTCTAACCTTTCCGTCGTCCCTGTCATTATCCTTTTATCTCCGATATCCTGATTGAGATAAGGCATAGAGCCGTCATCCTTATTATTCTCAATCACCGTTCCTTGATATGTGAGATGACTGAAGATATGATACCCAGTATCATGTGCATGGCCATGCTATTCTTCCAGTCACTCTCGATCAAGTGGCCGAGAACCGATATCTTTCCCATACCTTAGTATGAGGGATAAATCCCTTAGTCGTCTTTCGTGTCACTCATGTAGCCCGTCCCCAAGCCAATCCTGGCCGTTATGGAAGCCCTGTTACGGACAACGTTAGGCTCAGGTCAAACTCAGTTGTTGACTACATAGCGATCACAAAGACTCCTTGGTCTAAGGATACATGACAAGCTACAACACTGAATATGTTCATGACTTAATCTATGACACATATTCAGGGCGGGTCGTCCAATATCATGTCCCACATGATATCTATGATCAGACTCTGGAATCTCATTCCAATGACTAACAGAACGTAAGCCATAAAGAGCCATCTTTCATACTAGTCGCTTCTAGTGAAGCTTTGTTGACTAGGGACCCATCGAGTGTGATCTATCTCGATCTATGGTTCTATTCGCATGGTGGGCATAGATCAAAGCACACATCGATATATTACTCCAACACATAAGTAATATAAAGCCGCTTTAATTTTATTGCTAACGATGATATATACATTTGGACATTTAGGATTGAACTATGGGCACTAAGACTAACACCATCGCCGCTGGCGCATGTTCATTTCTCGTTGGGAAAAGATGTACTTGAGGCTCTTGTGATTCGAGAACACCTGAAATCGCTCGCCGTACAGATAATACCGCCAGCCTTTTAGCGCGAACACGACTGCAGCTAGTTCCAAGTCATGGGTAGGATAGTTGCGGTCGTGTGTCTTCAACTGCCTGGAGCCATAAGCAACAACTCTACCCAACTGCATCAGTACACAGCCCAGTCCTTCCCCGGACGCGTCACAGTAGATGTCACGCCACAATTTCAGTAAACCGAACTCGGGACGCGAACGTTTAAAATAAGAAAACACTTTGAAACCATTTCCATTAAAACACTTTACAATACCAGTTTAGTTCAACAAAATAATAAATACAATTTAAAACACGTCCCAACAAGTGGAACAAGAACATGGTATCCGTCGCTAGACTCAAAAACACCCAGAAACCCGCTTCAAGCTTCAGAAGCTCACCTAGTCCAGCCTACGAACGGTACCTGTAGGAAAAGCAGCTAGGGGTGAGCATTCGCTCACCACCACGGATAACAGACTGACTACGGCATAATTAGCAGACAATGCCGGTAACACCAATAATAAAGTCTACACCGGGGGACACTGTCCCCAACCCAAGGACTCTGACTGATCAACACCCACTATTACCTTCCTTGACTAACTCAACACTTTGACACGTAAAGTAGACCCAACACAACGATCACGACCTCTCCCAAGTACTCGAAAGAAACGACGCAACACCAAACAAGATCACAAAGGATCGCACACCAAACAAGATAACAAAGAATCATAAACCAACTACTCAGTAACCTCCCTCACCAGACTCAACCTCAAACTCGTAAAGTAAACCCGACACAACCAACAATAACCTTCCCCAAAGAAACGGACACGGATCAGGCTAGCCGAAGAATGCTCAGAACCTGCCGAGCCTCGTACACGGATCAGGCCAGCCGAAGAATGCTCGTAACCTGCCGGGACCCGGTCACGGATCAGGCTAGCCGAAGAATGCTCATAACCTTTCGGGATCCGGACACGGAACAGGCTAGCCGAAGAATGCTCAGAACCTGCCGAGGCTCGAGTTTGGTCAGGCCAGCCGGAAAATGCTCGTAACCTGCCAAAATCCACACCACTCCCCGACACACAGTCGGTTCGGGCAAACACAACCACAAACACAAGCAAGTTCAACAAACAGGAACTCAAGGCCACTCAAGACACCTCAACAGCAAACCTCGGACTCGACAGCCCCACAGGCACTCACTGCCACCCAAAACACCCAATGAACATACGGGCTCTCATGGCCACCCAAGACTCAGCAATAAACAACACGACCTCTCAAGGCCACCCAAACTCAACAACAATTAACACGGGCTCTCAAGGCCACCCAAACTCAACAACAATTAACACGGGCTCTCAAGGCCACACAAAGTCAACAACAATTAACGGCTCTCAAGGCCACCCAAGCTCAACAACAATTAACACGGCTATCAAGGCCACCCAAGACGCCAAACTACACAATCAACCTCCGGCTTAACCCAAGCCTCCAACAGTCCTAATATCAACAGTTTCACAATCAACCTCCGGGCATGGTCATATGCCTCCAGTGCTTCTAATATCAACAAGTTCACAAACAACCTCCGGGCGTGGTCATATGCCTCCAGTAAATCAATTAACGCTAAGTTCTCTGCTCCTACGACACTACTAAGTGTCACATGCTTTCTCATAATCGCTACGATCCCGTATCATTCAATTCTAATATTCGCTAACCTACTCAACCCACGACACCCCAGTGTCACATGCATTTCTACTGTTAACTTTCCCTAGTCAGGGCCGAGATCCGGCTACTTTTCCCTACCTCAACCGAAGAGCACCCGCTACGCTTCCTAGCTGCTGACGTTCTGGCTCGCTACCTCCGGGCTTCACTTCGATCGAAGCCGGACGCTAAAGATAACACGAAAGCCATAAATTAAACCCGGTTCCACCGTTAAGTTAAAGATTACGATTTGTCCAGTTTAAATCTGACATTTGTCCTTTAGACTCGAGCGGGCTAAAAGCGGGGTCACGGAGAATCGGGTTTGAGTACCCGAGCACCGAAACCGGTGCATGCGAGGCACGGTCCCAATGCACGAATCCCGAGGTCCGATTCAGCGGTCCGCTTTTGTTCCTCTTTAAACCCAAATAGCAAACCATTTTAACAAGAGTTCCAGATTCGTTCCCAATTCCGATTAATAACCCTTTTTCAAAACAGAACGATTTTTGTTTCAAATCAAATTCCCTTTTATTTCAAATCTGTTTCTGTTCCGATCCTTTGAGCCCAGAATGAATTAAGTTCGGTTTTTGAACAACCGTCCCTAAATCCCGTTTACAATAGATTCTCAAACTCCTCGATTTAAAACCGTTTTTAAAACCAAGGTCGTTTTAGTTCATTTTCCTACAAATTTGTTTCCCAAAACTCCTCGACTCAAAACCGTTATTAAAACCAAATTGATGTTAATTCCTTTTTATTTTAAATCATTTTCCAATTTCAATCCTTTTTTTTTAACCAAAACTGATTTTTCGCTTTAGGGTTCTTTCTTTTCACGTCAGAAGTTCGATTTCCAAACTCTCATCCAGTTTTACTAATATTAAAAATAAATCCGATTCAACTTCCATTTTCATTTTTATTTTCAACAGATCGAAATTGAAACCCTTTTCCTTTTTCAAATTCCTTTGATTTTGCTTCAACAATCCAGATCAAAACGGCTTTTGGTTTCAACGGTGCCCAGATTCAACAGAAAAACGAAAACGGGAAAATAAAGGTTCGGTTTCGAACCGGTCGGCCGCCGGCGAGGGCGGCGTCGGCCGGGGCCTAACCGTAGAGAAAAGGACGGAACTGGATCGAATCGGCGGCGGGAACTCGGGAGAGAAGAGGAGGGTGAGGTCTGGACAAGGGCGGTGGCGGCGGCGGTGCACGGCGGGGACCTTCCTCGCCTCAGATCTGGCCCGAACGGCCAGGGTTTCGCCGGAATCACGACGTCCCGGGCTCTGCCGAACTCTCCGGCGACGGGGCGTTGCCGGCGCGCTTGCTTCCGAAACAGCGCAGGACGGCGAGGGTTCGCCGGAATCGAACCCGCAAGGAGACAGAAGGGAGGTCGGAGAGAAACGGAGGATACGGCTTCCGGCGAGACAGGCCCGAGAGAGGGAGGGGTTCGGCGAGGTTGTGGTGGCCGGAGTTGAAAACAAAGGAGAAGAGGTGCGGTGGAGGTGGTCGGGGTTGCAGACGAACGGTGAGGGGGAGATGTGGCCGGACTCGGGATGTGGCGCCGGCGACCGGAGTTAAGAGAGGAAGATGAGGGAGGGAGGTCGGCGTGGGTGAGAGAGAAGAGGGAGGAGGCTGCGCGAGAATGAAGAGGGAGGGAGGCTGGGTCTGTTCTACCCAAACCCTAGGGTTTGGCTTATAAAGCCTGGGTTGGGCCGGTTCTGACTCGGGCCGGGTCAGTCCGGTCCAGCCCAATTTTTTTTTTGAAGCGGTCTTCACAGTAGACCTCATACCCGACCCCTCGTTCTGGCACTATCAATACTGGAGCGGTAGTCAGACGAGTCTTCAGCTCCGCGTACGCACGTTCACAATCCTCTGTCCACACAAACCCGACTCCCTTGCGCGTCAAAAGAGTCATAGGCGCGGCTAGCCGCGCAAAGTCCTGGACGAGCCGCCGATAATATCCTACCAACCACAAGAAGCTACGGATCTCGAAGACGCTCGTGGGTCGCGCCCACTCCGAAACCGCGTCGATCTTCGCCGGATCGACCAGTATACCGTCACGTGATACAATGTGACCGAGGAATTTCACCTCAGCGAGCCAAAACTCGCACTTCTTTAGGTCGGCATATAGCTGATGTGTGCGCAGCAGGGTCAGAACCGCCCTCAGATGCTCCTCATGTGCCGCCTCGTTCTGCGAGTAGATCAAGATGTCGTCTACAAACACCACCACAAATTGATCTAAGAACGACCGGAATATACTGTTCATCATATCCATGAACGCTGCAACTGCGTTCATCAGTCCAAATGGCATCACCAAGAACTCATAATGCCCATAGCGTGTCCGGAATGCAGTATTTGCAACGTCCCCCTCCCGGACTCGCAACTGGTAATATCTGGATCGCAGATCGATCTTCGAGAAGCATGTCGACCCTCTCAACTAGTCGAATAAGTCGTCAATCCTCGGCATCGGGTATCGGTTCTTCACCGTAACCCGGTTCAGCTTCTGGTAGTCTATACACATCTGAAGCTCTCCACTCTTCTTCTTCACGAAGAGTGCTGGTGGTCCCCACGGCGACGTGCTTGGACGGATAAACCCCTTCTCCCGAAGCTCCTCGAGCTGACGCTTCAGCTCGGTCAACTCTGCCGGCGCGAACCTGTAAGGCGCCATCGATATCGCTGCCGTTCCCGGGATCAGGTCAATTCCCAATGCCACCTCACGAACTGGTGGTAACCCGCTCAACTCCCCAGGAAAGACCTCGGGGAACTCGCACGCCACTCGCGGTAACTCTCGGCTCTGCACGACCGATACTTCCTCCACTGCGGCCAAAGCCGACAGGAGAACCCCGCTCTTACTGCCCAGAATACACGAAACCTTCGTGTTGCCTGCTGACACCATCACTCGTCGCCTATAGCAGTCGATATTGGCTCGGTACTTTGCTAGCCAATCCATTCCCAAGATTACGTCAAAGGTCGTCATTCCCAGCACGAGAAGGTCACTAGGGTAAGGACAATCTGCGACTCTAATTTCGCAGGCAGGACAGACCCTAGTCAACATCACATCACCCCCAACTGGCGTGTCTAGACATAGGGGTGGACTCAACGGCTCTAAACTCAGCCCCAACCTCTCAGCACAACTCGACGAAATAAACGAGTGCGACGCCCCGGTATCAAACAAAAATAACGCCCACAAGTGATACAATAAACACGTACCCATAATGGTCTCATGGTAGGTAGCGGATCCTGTGGCTCGGGGGTCGGTAACTGCGTACACTCTTCGCTGTGACGCCTGCTGCCTCTGACCTGGCGCACTGACTGCTGGTTGTACGGACCTCTGTTGCTGCCTCGGAACTGGCGCGCTCCTGGACGGCTACGAGAACCTCGACGGCTGACTCTGACGCTGGCGACCCCTGGGTGACTGCACTGTATGCGACTGCTGCGGTCGCTGCGCTGACGTTTCCCCAACCTGATCAGGGGACCTTGAAGCTGAGTGCCCAACCCCGCCGCACCGGTAACACCTAAAATCGTCGACCCTCGGCCACGTGCCCTGGCCTGTCTGGCTGATCACTGGTAGCGCCGCGGGCCTTCCGCCGGTCCGACACTACCGTCGCAGATGGCCCGACTGCCCACTGGTAAAACATACCGGCAACCACTTTGAGGCGACTGGCCCTACCGATTCCACTAACCCCATCCGTCTCAATCCGCCCGATTGAACCTGTGGCCGAAAGAACCCCGCAGTCCTCTGCCTCCTCGGATCTCGGGACTCGGACGGTCCCGCAACACTGGTCGGCCGCTGCCGAATATCACGGGTCCTCTCTGCCTCTCGGAGACCCCGCTCCACTACCGCTGCCGTGTCCACTAGCTCTGTATACACCCGAATCCTCAGGGCGAGGACTCGATCCGGAATCGTTGTCCTCAGCCCCGTTTCGAACCGTCGGCACCGGTTCAACTCGGTCCTCACCATTTCTGGTGCAAATCGGGTCAGGGACGTGAATCTGGCCTCATACTCTACCATTGACGCCCCGTCCTGTTGCAGTTCCAGGAACTGCTGATGTCGTTCCGCCCTGGCCGATTTGGTGAAATACTGCTCCAGGAAGACCGTCACGAAGATCGTCCCCGACTCTGTCTCGTACGCGCCCCCACCAGTGGTAGGCGTTGTCCTTCAGCTGATGAGCTGCAAAGGACACCCTGGTGTGACCGTCCTCTATGCCTGACGTGTCAAGGTCCCGAGTGACCTGCTCCAGCCATCTCTCTGCTATATCGGTGTTCGGTTCCCCGACGAACGTAGGTATGCCCAGTTTCAAGTAATCAAGCAGTGTCCGGGCCGTATGGCCTTCGGCCTGAACGGGCCTCGCTGGATCGGCTGCAGCAGCAGCATATACTGTCTCTGGAGCCGGCGACGCAGACTCCCTACGAACGATGATCGCCACCAAGCTCTGCACCGTCCGGGTCAGCTCGCCTAGAGCGGTCGCAGTGGACTGGCCTGCGACCGGCGGGACGTTGGGCGGGACACCAAATGGTTCTTCGTCGTCCCTCCTGTCTTCCCCAATGGGAATACCCCGGGCTCCCGTGGACTGAACGGGTTCGACGGTGGGCATCCGTCCCGGTGCCCCAGCTGATCGTCCTCTCCTGGGATGTGGTGCCATGTAGTAGGTATCTTCTGCAAGGAGACGCGCAATTGCTTAGTTTGCGAACTTATACAACGACGACATGCTCAATATACTAGCGTTCACACCACCTACGCCTATATTAAAACCCGATACCAAAACGTCACCCTGCTCACGCTATCAATACTTTAATTACCAGAACATACTCGGGAGACCTCAAATAACCCACACAATCGTGAACCAAGTCACGCAATATCAACAATATCAACGCCCACAAAGCACGCAAGATCACAAAGGATCAACACACAACTGCACAAAAATTCACAGACAATTTCAAGTCACCCAACCTCAATCACAAGCCCACAAGGCCAACTAATTTTTTAAATTTTCTCCTTTTCATCATAAAATTTCATTTTTGACATCACGTAGTTACAACCCGGTCTAGGCGTCCCCGAACTAAATTGTACCCACTTGATGTCAGCACCGTCACGTTCGACTACAGGGGCGCCCCTGAGTCGAGTCGCGACAGCTTAAAAGCGTTTCACACAACAACATGCAATCATTATGCTAGTATCAGCAATACTGCACACACACACAACAACAAACATGACTCAGGACACTACAGGTCTACACACGGTTTCGACTTGCGAAACCAACGCACGACGGGACTTTTAATGACTCAACTCTCCCCACCTAAATGACGTACAGTCCGAGGTGTGAAACCTCGAGCTCTGATACCAAACTGTCACGCCCCGAATTCAGTAGGACCGAACCCGGAACACGAACGGTGAAACAATAAAACCATTTTCAAACATTTTAATTAAACCGCTTAAAATCACCACTTTGATTTAATCAAAAACAATATTTTACAACTGAAAAGCGTCCAAAACAAGCGGACAAAAACCAAAGCGTTCGTCGCTAAACTCCCAAAAACCCGGACTCCCGCTCCCAGCTCTTCAAGCTTCGAGAGTTCCCCTAGTCCGCCTCGCGACCAGTACTTGTAGGAAAAGCAGCTAGGGGTGAGCGTTCGCTCACCACCACGGATACCAGACTGATTACGGCATACTAGCAGAAATGTCGGAAACACCAACAACAAACAAAACACCAGGGACTACTATCCCCAAACTCGACTGTCACACGAAAACCGTTACTTTCCCTAACCATCTAAACACCCGTACCCGTAGTGTAGACCCGACACATTAAAGACAACCTCGAAGAACACAACACAAAAGTGATCAAAGTCACGCAAACCACAACCACAACCCTCAGCACTTTACCGATCACGCGCTGGAAGGTGCGACACACCTGACATGGACCACAACCCTCTGCTCTTTACCGGCCGTGCACAGGAAGGTACGACACACCCCTCGGGCATAAATCCAGCCTCAACACTTTACCAATCACGGGCCGAAAGGTGCGACATACCTGACGGGGACCACAACCCTCTGCTCTTTACAGACCACGTATTGGAGGGTACGACACACCCCTCGGGCACAACTCTAACCTCAGCACTTTACCGATCACGCGCCAGAAGGTACGACGCACCTGACGGGAACCACAGCCTCAGCACTTTACCGACCACGCACCGGAGGGTACGACACACCCATCGGGCATAGCTCAACAGTAATCACCAGAACAATCACAATCACAACAAAATAACACACAATACCCCGCAAATAGAAAGAAAATACGACAACACGACTAACTACCACTCGGCAAGTCAGTCAACCAATACGGGTTCAACTCCCCACAGGCACTCATGGCAACCCACAAACACAAACAATTCAATCAACCTACGGGCACAACCAAATGACACAAGTATTTCTAATGTTCGATACGTTCACTTATCCTATGACACCACTAAGTGTTGCATGCATTTCTATTGTTCGATACGTACACTTATCCTACGACACCTCTAGGTGTCACATGTATTTCTATGGTTCGATACGTTCACTTATCCTACGACACCACTAAGTGTCACATGCATTTATACTGTTAACTTTCCCTAGTCAGGGCCGAGATCCAGCTACTTTTCCCTACCTCGTAACGCTTTCCCAAAAGTCCACGCCCAAGCTCCGGCGCGCTCGCGATCACTCGTCTAGCCTCCCCTTTCCGCGGTCAGCGGCATGATCTAACATGAACACAAGTAAAAAACTTTTTAAGTTCGCAGGCAAAGCTGAATTTTAAAGAATTAGACGCCCAAAAGCAACCCCGGTAATGTCGATCACTCCCAAACTTCCTAATTATTCGACATTGTCAACAACGGGCCCGGAAAGGCCCGATTCGCCTACCTCGGCGAATCTGCCCGGGATTGGAAAATGCCCTTCCGGGGCTCCGAAAATTCCCGTTTTTGTTTCTACGATCTTAGAATAATTCAAGGGTTCCAATGCAATCGACGAAATAAATTTCCGACTTCCGAGCAATTTAATTCGCGTTTAAAGTTTCTAAACCTGAAATAAACAACTTTCACAATTTAATTCCATAATTCGTTCTGGGTGTGAATTATCGACTTGGGGATCGTCCAAAACCACCAGAACACGAAAAACCCGAGACCCGACACGTGGGCCCCACCCGGACACCATCACCCGTGGGTGGCTGGACCGGTTTTGGACTGGTTTACCACAGTGGTGGCCGGTCCCAGCTCCGGCCAGCCACCACCCACGGTGGCCGGAGCTCCCCCGAGCCTCCGGTCATCGGAATCCGATCATTTTCACCCCAAAACGTCCCCAACGAACCCTACACCTCAACTCATCCATATTTAACTCGTTTAAACACAAACACTAACTTTCAAACGTACCAAAACGAGAAACAAATAGGTTCTCACCGTAGGGAATGACGATGGGAGCTCGATTCTACAACCGTTGAGACGATCCGTTGGTTGGATCATCGGGAAATCCACAAGCCCTAACCCTTTTCTCCTTCTTCTTTCCCTTTTCTCCTTCTCCTTCTTCTCTCTTCTCTATTTTTTTTTGATATGGCCGAACCCCCCTCACACTCTTCCTTTTGTTTTATTCAAAAACCAACAACTACCACCACTTGTGTGACAAGTGGCAAGTGGGTCCCACCTCTTAAAAAATATCTTTGTAGATATTTTTCTGTTAGATTCGCAAAATTTGGCCGTCTCGGGCCCCGAACGGGCCCATTTTCCAAGAAATTAGGAAATTTCACGTGCTACAAGGAAACGGCCCAACTAAGATCGCTGTAACGACGGCTAAGCTTTTTGGATCCAAAACGGGCCTCGAACGGACCAAAACGTCGCTGGGTTGACTTTTCTAGAAAAAAGTCAACATTTCCCAAATTGGTCAAAAAGTTGCCCTGAGTCCCCCAGAACTCACTTTGGTCGATACTGGGGTCAACTTAAGTCCGATATGACCCTCGGGGTCAATTTTAGGTTCATTTAGGTGTGTGTCCCAATATTTTAAATTTTGTTGTTTTTCCGCCGATTTGACTAGCGTTGACCGGGAGCGGTTCTTACATACTTGATAGATTATTTGTTCATTATGTCTACATTTGATTAAATCTCCATGTCAAGACAGGCTCACCCTTTTTTTTTTGGTAAGTCTGGCTTACATTTTATGGTAACTTCACAAGTTCATTCATTCGTCAATCTAGGCATAGGACCCGATAGATTTCATCAAGTAGTGTTCTTCAGGAATATGAGTACTTGATTATCTTCAACTTACAATAAAAGGATAATTCCACTTTTGTATGCTAAATCTTTCATATTTCATTTAGAGTAACCTAAATTTTTTTTTGTCTCCTCAATACCATAAACTTTCTTTAATTTTATTTTAGTACTCAACGTTAACTTTACCCTAAATTTACCTGAAATAATCTGAAACTCTCTCTGCTTAACCCTAGCTGCCGCTCTACAGTAGCCCCCTCTTTTTGCTCCTCTTCTCACCGGCGGCGTCTTGCCTCCAGCCAACGAGGTCGCCGGTGGTGACCTCTGTTCCCCACCTCCTTCATCCCCTCCCCACCTCTTTTTTCCCTTCCTGCTCTCTTCCTGGGCAACCCAGGTGTGGCTGCTCAGGAACTAACACCACGTGTATGGTCTATTCGGTGGATCTTCGTTATCCTTGGTTGGACATCCTGTACATCCGGCCATTTCGCAGTCCCGTTCGTGTCTGTCTTGTTGTTAGCTCAACCCTAGTCACCTCGTTCTCCTCTGTTTCATCCCGCGCGCCCGGCCTTACCTACCCCGACCATCAAGGGGATTTGTAGGTCCAACTTGCTTCTGGTCCTGGGATTTCGTTTGGTGTTCATGTGTCATGGAGTTTCTCGTCCTCAACGGAGTCTTGCTCGTTCGTTTGCAGATCTGGAATATGGAGCATCAACCGGAAGCTTCAATCCAGGTTTGGACCTCGTCGGAAGTTGGGAGTGCCAGTTCTTGTTGCTCTTCTGAGTTAGCTTCTACTTGCTCCGACCTCGGTGGCCGGAGTTACAGAGTTCCATCCGCTCCGATGTTCTTGATTCGTCCACCCCGAAAGTTTTGTTTGGACTGGTTTGGGTCGGGTCGGGTTCGGACTAGTACGGGTCAGGCTCATACGGGTATGGGTCGGGCTTTCATGCTCGTTGCTGCTGTTCATGTCTCCGGCCCAATGAAACTCCAGGTAGTTTCGGAGTCATCAAGATTGGACTCTCAATCCGTCAACTCTCTACTAACTAATATCACTTCACATCATCCTTTTTGTAATATACTAATAGTTTATTATGTTAACAAGAAATAAGAGCCATCATTATCAACATAAGAGATAACACACAAAAGGAAGAGCAAGAACTCCCCTCTCCCTCAAGTTTCTCCAACTTTCCCATTTCCTTTATTTTTTTTGTATTCTTAAGTCCTCTTGATAAGAATTATGTGGCGTTGATTTCTAGGAGGATACATAAGCGTCTTGTAGACTCAAGCTCGATTATTCCTTACTCGATGTTTTTTATTTGGTAAAAAATGGTGATTTCGGTTTTGTTTTGTGAATCAAATCGTGGTAGTTATTTATGCATGTTCTCGAGTTTTTTTCTTCCGCTGTGATTTTATGTTCTATACCCTCCATTGAGACCCAATAGAAGCAATATCCTTTTCGACATCAGCTTCAT